>OY755247.1:8123566-8723566 GCA_963576725.1 Azorinus chamasolen | reverse complement strand
TAGTAATTAATTATAAGTAACCTCCCTTTTATTCAGATGTGCAGAAGTCTCTGGAGCAGCAGTGTGAGGAAATAGCGGCTTTACGTGCCCAGATGCTCGGAGAATATGAGCAGCTGCTGACCGTGCGCTCTGAGGTGATGGCCTCCCAGAGTGAGGAGGTAGACAAGCTACAACAAGAGATGGCCACCATTCAGCAACAGTATGAGAGGCAGATGCAGGAATTTGAGAGCAAGGTTCAGGCCCAGACAGGTGAGTCTGAAGACTGCATGATTGCCCCACTCACCATAATTATTTAAAAACATACTCCAAAATTACCAGGCCTGGACGTACACATTGTTAACTCCAAACCCTTTTTTTCTGCAAATATGTGCCATCTTGTTAAACTCATGCCCTTATATTTATACCTTGTGACGCCTCTGTGAAAGTCAATTTTTGAAACCATTGTGATCAATAGGAGCAAATGCTCTATTTATCACTATAGGAGCAAATGCTCTATTTATCACTATGGTTTCAAAAGTACACATTTCTAATATTTTCCTTTTCTCTAGTAAATGTTGGATCTAAAAATAGTCTATGAGGGAATGGGTTAAGCCTCAAATTATTTTTTCTTCCTTTACTATGTCAGGATGTGAAACCGCATCGTAATGAGACACTGATTTCCTCCACATCTTGTTGTGTATTCAAACTCTTTGTAAAGCTTTCAAAGTCTGCTCTGTATTCAAATGGTTAAAATAGGTGGGAGTCTGAAGTAAAGGGTTAAAGGTTAACATCAGACAATGTGGCAAGTGGAAGTTCAAACTAGGAAAGGTCAAATTACGGGTCAAATTTAGATTGGAGATTATTTTGTTGCCATTCTACATACATACTTCAAACTTGGCATGCATGTGCAACGTTTGGAGGCAAACATTTTATGGGGTGACTTATTAAGGTCAAGGTCAAGAGTCAAATTTAGATTGGCTTTGATTTTGTTGTCATTCATCATACATCCTTCAAACTTGGCATGCATGTGCAACTTATGGAGGCGATCATTTTTAGAGGTGACTTATTAAGGTCAATGTCATACATCAAGGTCAAAGGTCATATCGGGGACATAGTGTTTCACAAACACATCTTGTTGCTTATGGAGTACTGTAGATCTAATGAGATGGCTCCTTTATGTGCTGTCAGATCAGGGTCTTGCTAATGTTATCCACCACCCCCCCCCCCCTCCCCAAATCATTAGGGGGACATACTGTTTTTGCTCTGTCTGTCTGTCTTTTGGTTGGTTTGACTGTATGTTCCCAACTTCAATATTGCCAATTATTTTGTCGTCATTGCACATACATACTTCAAACTTGGCATGCATGTGCAACTTATGGAGGCAAACATTTTTAGTGGTGACTTATTAAGGTCAAGGTCATACATCAAAGTCAAAGGTCATAGTGTTTCACAAACACATTTTGCTGCTTATGAAAATGTAATGATTCTTACATTGTCATTATTTCTTACATGAATGTTCATTCAAGTTAAGGCTTAACAGTGTATGTTCGTTGTTCACTTAACTCCTTCCTCCATGAATATTTGTGTGGGAAATAATGATGTCATGAATATTAATTAGATTAATTTGTTACAATAGCACATTGACACAGGCATTTTGGCCATGCAGAAACTGTAGAATCATATCTGTATCATACCATAAGCAAACAGAGCAGAGCCTGATCAGATGGCTCCTATAGGAGTCTACTCTGTTTGCAAAGGCGTGGAAAGGAGTATTTATGGAGTAAAGGGTTAATAGATCTAATGTATGAAGCACAATATCAGAAAGTTCCTATGGTCCTACAAATAGTATGACAGAAAACCCTGAAAGCCTCTGAGGAAATGTTCTTTCTCTATATGTAAAGTCTGTGTAATATCTGAGAAAAGAAATGTAATGATCAGTCTAGACGCAGATCAACTTTCTGGAGGAGAATTGGACCAGAGTTTGTAATTGTTACTCTACCAAAATTATGCTTACATCTTTTACTTGATGAATATTCATTCAAGACTCATTAATTTTTATTTAACCCTTTCCCTGTTCAATAATTTGTCCAAATTTCAATACCTACAGAATTTTCATAGACAAAATAGTTATAATGAAATATGTAACATGGAATATTGTAGCCATTTTAATAACTAGAGAAACAGATCTATCAAATTCCATTAGCAAACAGAGCAGACCCTGATCAGACAGCTTCTCTGTTTGCAAATACGTGAAAAGGGAAAGGGTTAACCCTTTACTCCATGAATAACATGCAAGAAACAATGACATCATGAATATTAAATAGATTAATTGTTGTAACGGCAAATGGACATAGGAATGTTTGGCAATGGCAGAAGCTTTTGTCCTGGGTCTACACTGTTTGCAGAGATGGAGAAATATGTATTTATGGAGTTGGTTTGTTTCTATCTTTAAAACCCTTTTCCCCATGAATATTCATGTAAGAAATAATGATATCATGAATATTAATAAGATTAATTTGTTATAGCCAATGGAAATATAAACTTTTAGTTAATGCAGAAACTGAAGAATCGTAATTATCTATATTTTATCATAAGCAAACAGAGCAGACTCTGACCTTGGTCTACTCTGTTTGCAGATGTGTAGAAAAGTGTATTTATGGAGTTAATTTCTGTCTATCTTTAACCCTTTCGCTGCCAATGTCGCATCTTTCAATACCTTAGCAAACAGTTTGGATCCAGATCTTTCAATACCTATGCAAACAGTTTGGATCCAGATGAGACGCCGAGTAACTCTGCGTCTCATCAGGATCCAAACTGTTTGTTACTGTTACTTTTTTATGAAAAAAAGAAGAAAAGTTGAAAATTGAAAATTGTAGCAGACGACAAAGTTTGCAGACGACAAAAGTTGGCAGGGAAAGAGTTAACCCCCTCCCCAAGGTAAAAGGTATTGTCAACAATTTAGACCTAGATCTAGATGGCTCATGCATGAATAATTTGTATAATAGGCTATGAAAGTACACCTGAAGGATGTACCTAAAACATCTGTACTTTGACAAATTGGACCTAATTGTTATTAATTAAGGGTAGATCTGCCCTTAGGGGACTGACTGGTCCAGCTTTTTTCTTTGTATCCCTTTTACTTATCTGTGATCAGATATCTCTGTTTTTCTCCTTTGGTGATTCTAATCAGAAAAATTAGAGACTGGCTACATGCACAATGGGTTTTAATCCTTTCCTCCATAAATACGTTTTTCTATGTCTTTGCAAACAGTGTAGACCCAGATCAGATGACTCCTATAGCCGTCTGATCAGGATCTGCTCTGTTTGCTTATGATTTGGTATAGATCTGATTCTGCAGTTTCTGCCATGGCAAACAATTCCTGTGCCCATGTGATGTAATGACAATTAATCTAATTAATATTCATGAGGTTATTATTTCTGTCATAGATATTCATTGAGTAAAAGGTTAATTAATATAATAAACCGGATTAGTGTTAAATATCGTACATAGTGAATCCCAGTAGAACACTGATCAAGATCAAATCTATTTCTTGACAAGAAACAAACAACTCTATAAATACACCTTACTATGCCTTTGCAAAGAGAGTAGACCCTGATCAGACGGCTCCTATAGGAGCCGTCTGATCAGGGTCTGCTCTGTTTGCATATGGAATAATATAGAAATGATTCTACAGTTTCTGCTTTGGCAAAAAATTCATGCCTTAGAATGCTATTTAAAAAAAATATTCTCATCAATATTCATGATGTCATTATTTCTAACATGAATATTTATGGGAGTTAATTATACAGTAGAACCACTCTTCAAAGGTCAATCAAAAGAAGTTTTAATTCTGTGGGCATCATGTGGTGGAGACTTAACCTTCTCCCTGTTGCATATTCATGTTAGAAATAATGACATCATGAATATTTATTAGTTGACTTTTTATAATATTATAGCATATGCACACAGGCAATTTTGGTATTGGTAGAAACTGTGGAATGAGATCTATTTATGATTTTATAAGCAAAACAGAACAGACTCCTAAAGGATCCATCTGACATTAAAAGGTGTGTATCTATTGAGTAAAGGGTTAAGGAACTTCTTTTCATTCATTAAATGGCAATTTATTTTAACCCTCTACTCCATGAATATTTATGTAAGAAATAGCGACACAATAACTATCTATTAACTGAATTTTAATAATGGCACTATGAACATAGGACATTTTTGTCAAGACCGAAACTGTAGAATCAGATCTATATTATTTCTGAAGCAAACAGAGCAGACCCTGATCAGACGGCTCCTATAGGAGCCGTCTGATCTGGGTCTGCTCTGTTTGCTAAGGCGTAGAAAGGCGTATTTATGGAGGAAAGGGTTAAAGAGGATCTACTGTACTGGTAGTTTGTTATACGGATGGCTATGTACCCACAGAATGTCTCATACCATAAAGTCACTGTGCTATAATGATAAGCCCATCTGGCTGAAGTATCTGTTGCCAGTCTATCAGTACACCATATGTGCCATGCAGCTAAAGGTGTATGCATGTTTTACCTTTACTGATAGGCTGATGAGCGTTGTGTGTGCAAACAAAGCTAGACTGTGTGTGTTAGTACCTCGTCAACAAAACATTTAAACTGGGGCAAGAAATAGAGAGAAAGTTACTTCTTTGACATTATATGAGAAAAAGTGAAGTAAAAGATGAAAATTGAGATAGTCTATTACTGACTAATAATTCATTGGTGGATATTGAGAGGAATTATAACATGTTTGTGTACATTGTGGTGCTGCTAGATAATAAAAAAAAAAGTGCATTCTTCACTAATGACTTATAAGTAACTTGGTTGTATATTACAAGTGTATTTCAAAGTGAACTTGGATTGTTGATGAAACAGTAACAACGTTTTAACGAATTTAGAATTACATGCAGAATGGATTTATTCCATTAGGTTACATTGTTACTTCATGATAGATGACATAGGACTGGTGCTATATATAGGGTCAGGTGGATGTAGTGTCAGTGTTGGATGATGAGTGCTTAAGCTTGAACAGAGATGGAATTTTGAAATACAATAAATGGAGGTAACTGGGATGTCTTGAGGTGATAACCATCATACTGTTTATGGTATAAGCTGGGTCAGAACTGTAATAAACAATGTGTAGATCAAACAGCAGGAGAGAAATGCAATCATGTATAAAGTGAACTTTGTGGTGAATCGGTTCTTAAATGAACATAACACACGTGGAGAATTTAAACCTAAGGGTAAGGCACACTCTGAAACTTTATGCAGTAGCTTAACCCTTTCCCCGTTCTATGTTTATTTCAAATTTCAATACCTATTGAATATTCATGGACAAAATTAGTGTTGTTCCAATAATCGAATATAATCGATGATTGATCGAAAAAGTATTTTCGATCTACTATCGATAGTAATTTTGCCATAATCGATTACTGACTGTATAATCTGTACAGCAGCATCAGTAATTTTCATAGGCGTTTTAATTGGGAATATAACTGTATAAAATATTTTGCCTTTGTAATAAGCCTCTACCAAGCTGTATTCTGTGACCATTCATTAGAATCGTCTCTTCGAGATGATTCTAATGAATGGTCACAGCATACTGTTTGGTTGACACAAAAACCTTAGGTATTACCTTGTTACATCAAGCTTTACATGCACAGAATCTCTGAAAGTATTCTTTCGATTAATTTTCGATTTTTAATTCGATAATCGATTATGATTTGGGTCTGATTCTCCATTCCTAGACAAAATAGTACTAATGAAATATGGATGGTGTAACATGGTAGCCATTTAGAAAATAAAGAAACAGGTCTTTCAAATTCTATTAGCAAACAGAGCAGACCCTGATCAGACAGCTCCTATAGGAGCCGTCTGATCTGGGTCTACTCTGTTTGCAAATGCGTGAAATCACGTTTATATTTTTCTATCAAATGAATATAATCTTATAACGGCAACTTATGAACAAATATCAATCCAACAATGATTTTTTCAAAATTTCACGTGTTTTTTGGGTCATTGACAAACGTTCGTTCACCCCGGTTTCACTATATCACAGCAATAACCTGACAATTTGCAGTTTAAAAAATGGCACGGTTCAATAAAACAAATCAATACTATCACCCACCTCCAAATTTTAGTCCCCAGCATCAAAAGAATGATGTAAAATTAGCGAGTTTTGTCAGTTTGCTTCAAATCGTCGAGGAAGGAGCCATTGTACGTGATGACACGGATTTCCCAACTTTTCCTTCGCTCATCCAATGAAATGGCTCCATTCAATTTTGTTGCAAAATGGCAGCATCCGAAATAGAAACATAACGACAGACGGAAAGGGCGCTGTTGCTAGTTGCTTACTTATTTAGAGGACAAAACAAATGGAGATTGGTGATATAATTGGGTTGTTTTATTGAACCACACCATCTTTTGAACTGAAAATCGCCAGGTTATGGCTGTGATATAGTGAAACCGGGGTGAACGAACGTTTGTCAATGACCCAGAAAACACGTGAAATTTTGAGAAAATCGTTGTTGGATTGATAATTGCACATAAGTTACCGTGAGAAGATTATATTTATTTGATAGTAAAATATATTGCCTTTCAATAGCCGAAATAATTACAAAATTATCATTGAAATTGCAAGAGTTACATTCATATTTGTACTTGTGGTACACGGATGTCCGTTCTGCTAGTTGGAACCCTTGTTATTATATAGTACATGTAGACCCCCATGAAGCGGTCCAGATCCCTGTGGTTTATATGAGGGAAAGGGTTAATTAAAAGTTCAAATCATTGGGTTTAACCCTTGACCTGATGAATATCTGTGCAAGACTTACCTCAATTACATGAATATTAATCGAATTAACCCTTTACTCCATAATTTAAATACGCATTTCTACGCCTTTTCAAACAAAGTAGATCCAGATCAGACGGCTCCTGTAGGAGCCGTCTGATCAGGGTCTGCTCTGTTTGCTTATGATAGCTATGATTCTACAGTTTCTGCCATTGCCAAACATTCATGCATTCAAGTACTGTTATAACAAATTAATAAATTAATATTCATGACCTCATTATTTCTTACATGAATATTCATGGAGGATTGAGTTAATACTTGTATGAAAGCTATATTAACCGTTCGCCTGCAGACAAACTGAGGTCTGCTGGAACTCTTGAGAAGCTGTTGATTGAGTGTCCGACAGATTGGATCTTATTAACCCCTTACTCCATAAATATGCCTTTGCAAACAGAGTAGAACCAAATCAGACGGCTGCTATAGGAACAGAGATAGGATTATACAATAAGCTAATACTAAATAGAGGAGACCCTGGTCAGACAGCTCCTTCAGTACCGGTACGGAAGGTCGTGGGTTGGATCCCCGGCCGCGACAGACCAAAAGTCGTTAAAAGTTGGTAC
Source organism: Azorinus chamasolen (assembly GCA_963576725.1). NCBI lineage: Eukaryota > Metazoa > Mollusca > Bivalvia > Cardiida > Solecurtidae > Azorinus > Azorinus chamasolen. The sequence goes on along the minus strand of OY755247.1, from coordinate 8,716,159 downwards.
TAGTAGCTCCCTTGTCTACGCTCGACAATAAAGGTGTAGTTCTAGGACTGGTGGGCCCGGTGTCAGGATAATGTGACTGGGTGGGGTGCCTTTGCCATGTACCTGCGGCAGGAGTATTCCAGTGAGGCAGCACTATAACTTGTCTCATGCAGGTGCCGTCTGCAAATAACTGAAATACTGTTGGTCGGACGTAAAACCCAACTCACTCACTCCTTCAGTAGCTGTCAGTTCTGGTCTACTCTGTTTACAAAGGTGCCAAAAGTAGTCCATATGTGGGAATAGTTAAGCTTATCCGATAAGTGCCCCTTTTATTAGGGCCCTGCATGGAAAACGCTGGAGCCCTATAGTAATCACATTTTCTGTCTGTCCGTCAATCTGTCCGTCCGTCAACACTTGATGTGACGCAATAAGTTAATTACAGTAGAACCCCTCTAATGCGACCACTTAATGAATAAACATGGGTGTCTTTATAAGCAGGTGGTTGCTTAATATAGTACAAAATTAATGCAGAAAGCTCCTCTAGGAGCTTTCTGCATTACTTTTGTCCTGCATTAAGCTACCACCTGCATCTGGCATCAAGAATTGTACCTCTTTTAGGTGGTAGCATTAGCTGGGTTTTACTGTATAACTCAAACAGTACTTCACATATTGGTTTTATATTAAAGGCATATAGTTTTGGGGTTGAATCAGATCACTATGTCTAGAGTTATCTGCCTTTGATTACAGGGCCCTCTCTGACTGAGTCAGTTTTCTAGTTTCTTGTGAGCGAATCCATGTAATACCATCACCAAGGGTACCGCTGTAGATAGTGGAGAGAATTTCCAATCGTAGTTTGACTGTCCTTGTCTATTATTGGAACTGTTAATGATTGCAAGTGTACAGAAATAGCTACAGTGATTTTACTATTGAATACCACTGTGTATTATACTAGTATTGGAAACTGATAGAAACGAACTTACTCGTCATTCTGTTGCATGGTTTCAAAGTGAAAATCCAATACTTAAATTAAATTGCATTCATAATTGATTTTTTGTTTGCATTTATTGTCATAGTTAGTCTTGACCATGAATTTGAAAATTGTTTGATGTTTTGGTCAATTGCATATTTTGATTCTGTTGTTTAGTCGTGGGTAAAAACATCCAGGTGTATTAGTTTGTAGAATAAGGGTTGGACTAGACTGACCTGTGATGGTTCAGGTATTCATAGACAGCTGTATAGGAGTCTGGTTATATGGAATATGTTTACATATCTCGGGGAATTGATACCTGTATTAGACCAAGTGACACTATTGTCAAATCTGTGGTAATCTTGACAGCAGTTTGAATCCAGAAGAGACACTGAGTAATTTGCTGACTCATCAGGAGTTTAACTGTTTCACATATATATAACACTATTTGTGAAAACAGAATGGAAAATAATTTGTGAAATGAAACCAACAACAGTTTCAGTGGAAAAAGTGGCTTAGCATATATGTAGTAGCTTGGTTGAATTCTGGTGTTTTTTTTGGCATTATAACCTCTCAGAGTGTTTATTGGAGAATATTTTAGTTGCTGAGAATATATTGTGTTTATCGATAAACTGGTGTGTGACACATGTTTGAACATGCTGAAAGTGTTCCAATGGCAGCTTGATATCTTTGCTTGGTTCAACTGGGAGGTGTTGTTTAAAAACACCTGTACTTGACAGAGAGACATTTAAACAGCTTTGTAAACAGAATAAACCCAGATGAGATAGGTGCTGTAGTAACTGTCTGTTGGTGTCTGATCATTGTCTACTGTGTTCACTTATATGTTACACATCTGATTAGCTACTATTTGGCTATGTAATTGATTATCTACTACTTAGCAATGTAATTTCTATAACAAGAATTCAGTTAATATTCATAAAGGAGTTTAACATGAATATTGATCAGGTAAAGCAGAGGTCCAGATAAGATGCGTAATTTTTTTTTTTTTCAAGTTTTACTTCTTTTTTCTCGAAGAGCCGATTCTAAAGAGTGGTCACAACATAGAGTTTGGTGGAGAAATGACAATTTTAGAATTTGAGTATGCACCATTATCTGTAGCTCTGGGTAAAAGGTTATAGGTTACACAGGTAGAGGGTTTGTTTGTTTCAAATTGTTTGTGTTCAAATCGGTTTCTGCAAACTAGGGGTATGATGACTGTAAAGGGAAATGGTTGATATAGGTTTGAATGTATGATTATTGTGAACAGAAATGGACATTTCCAAGTAGCATTGTGGCAACTTACATGTTACTTGAAGGGATAGTTTGAATTTAAACAATGAATAACATCATGAAGGAGTTCTGGGCCTTTCAGAACAGGATTAGGAATCCTGATGACCAAGGTAAACACTCCTAAACCCTTTTAGTGCTCAATTGTCTATCAATGTTTAATGCTTCAAACATTTATTCATATATGCCCTTAATATGAACTAAATATGTGAAGTAATGTGATTGCATTTTTGATGAATCAAGGGCAGATAACTCTAGACATATTGGTTTCATATTAACATGCTTAGTATCATCCGAGGAAGACGCCTATAGTTTTTGGATTGAATCAGATCACTATGTCCAGGTGTCCAGATAAGATGTATAAATTAAAACATTTTAAAGAATGACTTCTTTATTTCTCCACCAAACCCTATGTTGTGACCACTCTTAAGAATCATCTCAAAAAGACGATTCTTAATGTGGTTACAACATAGAGCTTGGTGGAGAAATGACGGTTTTAGTATCCGAGTATGCACATTTAACTGTCGCTCTGTATGTCTAGAGTTATCTGCCCTTGATTCATCAAAAATGCCATCAACTTTTGTCAACACTTGATGTGACACTATAACTCGAACAGTACTTCACATATTTATTTCATATTAAGGGCATATGCTTAGTATCATCAGAGGAAGACGCCTATAGTTTTGGGGTTGAATCAGATCACTATGTCTAGAGTTATCTGCCATTTATCAAAAATGCCATCAACTTTTGTCAACACTTTTGATTTGATGCAATAACTCAAACAGTACTTCACATATTGGTTTCATATTAAGGGTATATGCTTAGTACTATCAGAGGAAGATGCCTATAGTTTTTGGGGTTGCATCAGGTCACTATGTCTAGAGTTATCTGCCCTTGATTCATAAAAAATGCCATATACTTTTGTCAACACTTTGATGTGATGCAATAACTCAAACAGTATTTCACATATTTGGTTCATATTAAGGGCATATGCTTGGTATGAGAGAAAGAGACCCATAGTTTTGGGGTTGAATGAGATTACCAAGTCCAGAGTTATCTGCCCTTGATTTATCGAAAATACCATATTCAACAAAAGATCATCTGAAGGGCCCTGACTGACTGAGTCAGTTTTCTAGTTTTCTTTTGTATCTATTTTAACAACTTTTCCATTGTTCATCCATTTCAGAATCATCCCTGAAAACTGATCTGGAATTATCTCACACCAAAGAATTGGAGAAGATGAAACAGTATTACGAGGATAAGGTCGCCACTATGGAACAGTCATATTCATCAGACATAAACAAGTTGAAACAAGAGCATGAGGAGCTACTATCTCGCCTTCAGGATGAGTCAGCTTCCCCTCCTTCTCCTCTCAGATCTCCTGACTCACATTCAGCAGCAGCCCTAGAAAAACAAAGACAGTATGTCCGAAAAACCATGACACTTACAGCAATATCAGATGAAGAGGAGTCTCCTCCCTCTTCTCCTACAGGCAATGAAGTGTTGGAAGGTAGAATCCAAGCTTATGAGACAAGGTTAAAAGACCGTGAAAAGCTGGTTGATGAATTGAAAAAGAGACTTGAGGCTGAAACTACTAGTGCTGAAGATCTTCATGGTAAACTGTTGGATAGTAATAAAACTTTGTATGAATATGAAGAAGGATTGAAACAAAAAATTGATGAAATTGATTCATTAAGAGCTCAGTTAAAGTCAAAAGATAAAATTATCACAGATCTTGAAAGTGAGAAAGCAGCATTAGAAGAAAATGGTGAGAAAGGTAAAGATGGGAGTGATTCTAAAGTGATTAATGAATTGAAAGAAAGAGTAAAACAATTAGAGGATGAACTTAGTGCCAGTAAGGAAGCAAATAAAAGAATTCAAGAAGAACTGTATCAGCTAGATGCTCAACATGGTGATGCCATAATGAAACTAAAAGAGGAAATGGAAAATTTAACCATCCGGCGATTGGAAGATGCAGAAGCAGGCTTTAAGTTTCAGTTGGATGAAGAATTGAAACAACAAGCTGAAGAAATGGAGAATAGATTCGAAGATGAACTTTCAAAACAATCTCAGGAACTCGATATTTACAAAAAAACTGAAAGAGATCTAAAAGAAAAACTTGAAAATGTGAATGAAGAACATGAAAAACAATTATCAGAACTGAGAGAGAAGTTGACATCAGGAAAAACAGAAAAATCTTCGGGTGATAGTGCTGAATTGAATGTGATAGTGTCTGAAATCAATGAAACCCAAAGTTCTTCCCCATCTTATTCTGCTGAAGTAGACAGAGACTCTCTTGAAGCTGCTATTAGAGAAAATGTTCGAGCTGAAATCTTAGAGGAATATGAGGAATCAATTGACAAGTTAAAAAGTGAATATGAATCAAGAATAAGTGAACTCAACATTAAGCTTCAGTCTTTTGAAACACAAGAAGTAGAGAAAGCAGAAGTTACTGAAACTGAAAAAGAATCAGAGAGTGATCTGAAGGAATCTTTACGGTCAGAATTAGCATTGCAGTATAAGGAAAAACTACAGAAAGTAACAACAGAATATGAAGACAAATTGAAACATTTGCAAGACATTGTTGATGGAAGAAAAGAAGTGCAGTCACCAATCACGAGGTCTAGGTCTGTTGATTCTGAAACTTTAATGAAAGAAAAGGATGCCGGTATTCCAAAAGAGTATGAAGGATTTGTTTCCTCTATCAAACGTGACTATGAAGACAAGATCAGTTCACTTCAAACTGAAATTGCTCAATATAAATCTACTTTGGAAACAGTGCCTTCTCCTCTTTCACCAAAGACCTCTGAAGCCTTAAAACTGGAGTTTGCTCAGGAAGATACAGCAGCTATAAAAGAAACAGAAAAAAATGTTCCAGATGTTGATTTGACTTTACCAGCAAGACCAAGTGACATGTCATCTGAAAAACAAAAAATGTATGATGAGATTGCTGCAGAATTTGAAAAATCTTTCTGGAACTTAAGGGATAGCTATGAAAAGCAAATCAAGGAACTGAAAGCCAAAATAACTGCATTAGAAATAGAAAAAGAAGAAATTGACAACAAAGTTCGAGATGAACTTACAACTAAATATGAGGCAGAAATTAAGACTCTGAAATTAGAGTATGAAGAAAATGTTACAAAATTAGAAGAGGATGTAAAGAAGGCAGTGAAAGACAAGACTGCAGCTGAACAGAAAGTGAAGGCAGATATGTTTGTATGGCATGAAGAGACTGTGAATCAGCTGAAGCGAAAGCATGAAGAGATGATCTCACAGCTGAGCAAAGAGTATGAGGAGAAGATGGACCTTACACGGGAAGAACTTCAAGAAGAGTTTGATGCAGAGAAGGCCAGAATAGAACAAAATCACAAACAGGAAATTGTAGACCTTGAAGACAGATATGAAAGTCTGGTTGAAGGTTAGTACATAATTTCACATGTGATTTGTTTCATAATCTTGTTAACTCATGGGTCTGCTTTCTCTTCAATTGTCTTTTCAATGATATTCAGAGGTGTTTCATTTGAATTTGTACGTTGAGGGTCCCAAGGAACGACATGTGACACAATTAAGGGTCCTCATCAGGATTTTAAGAGTCCCACTTCAAATGAAATAAAAACTGAACCATAAATCATTTACAACTGTTTTGTTCAAAGTAATTTAAGTATAAACAATGATTAACCCTTTCCCTCATATAAGCATTTTTCATACCTTTGCAAACAGAGTAGACCCAGATCAGATGGCTCCTTTAACCCTTTCCCTGTTCTATGTTTAGTCCAAATTTTAATACCCATTGAATATTCATGAACAAAACACTTATAATCAAATCTGGAAGGTGGTACATGTACATTGTAGCTATTTTAGAAAGTAAAGACACAGATCTATCAAATTCCAAATTTATAAGCAAACAGAGCAGACCCTGATCAGACGGCTCCTCTAGGAGCCGTCTGATCTGGGTCTACTCTGTTTGCAAATGCATAACAACACGTTTCTATGAGGGAAAGGGTTAAGAGCAGTTTGATCAAGGTCTGCTCTGTTTGCTTATGAGATCCAATAAATCTGATTCTACAGTTGTTGTCACTGTCAAATAGTCCCTTGTAAATACTGCTGTATATTATTATGTAAATTGATATTCACAGTCATTATTTCTTACTTGAATATACATCTGAGAAAGGTTAATCTTGTTGATTCTGAATTTATTGAGTCACTTAAGAATAAGTGATTATTGCTGAAAGATTTTTTTTCAGGACTGTTTAAAAATGATGAATAGGTTTGTAGGAAACAAATATAAAAGCATTTATCATTTTCAAATAATCAAAGTTATGTAGGAAAATAGTACAGGTTTGAAAGAAAGTCTGATCTTTGGTATTTCAGTTTTTGTACATGGTTATGAAATAGTGATAAAGGCTACCTATTTCGAAGTTATATTTGTTGTTAATACCTCGTGTCAAAAACACATTGTGTATTGTTTTCCTCAAGACATACACATGTAGTCTTATCATTCAATTTCATGAAATGTTGCTTTCAGAGATCTTAATTTGACAATGTAGAAATTCATAATGGATTGAATTATTATTTTGAATAGACAATTTGAATAACAGATTTTTGATAGTATTGATCGGTTCACGTCATTTAAAGCCAAATGACATATTCATGCAAACAATAAGGATTTGGTGAACATTTTCTTTGACATTTTCCAGGTGTAAGGACTGGAGGTGTTCCAGAAGTGGCTGAGATGGTTCAGGAGAAATTTGACATGGAGCTTGAGATGGCCAAAACTCTTATACAGCAAGAATGTGATGAAACCATTGAGAGTGAAACTGTAGGTTGAATTAGTGATGATGTTTATAGAGGTCCAAATAAGATGCATAAATTCAAACATTTTCATGAGTAACTGCTTTATTTCTCCACCAAACCCAATACTGTGACCACTCTTTAGAATCGTCTATTCTCGAAGAGACGATTCTAAAGAGTGGTCACAGTATAGGGTTTGGTGGAGAAATTGCGATGTTAATATGTTGGTATAGGGTTTGATGGAGGAATAACAATTTTAATATTTGGGCATGCGCCTTTATCTGTAGCTCTGTATTTACACACAGTTTAGTCAGCTGAGTAGATCAGGGTCTCCTGGATAGGTTACATTAACAATGATGTTTACGTATTGTTTAGCCAGTTGAGTAGATCAGAGTCACCTTTGGTTCCAAACAATTAGACTCTAAGATAGTATTTTAAACCTTTCCCTCATATAAACGTGTTTTCACGTTTTTGCAAACAGAGTAGACCCAGATCCGGCGGCTCCTATTGGAGTCGTCTGATCAGGGTCTGCTCCGTTTGCTAATGGAATTTGATAGATCTGTTTTTTCAGTTTCTAAAATGATTAAAATCCACATTTCATTATAACTATTTTGTCCATGAATATTCAGTAGGTATTGAAATTTGGAATAAACATAGAACAGGGAAAGGGTTAAAGGAAACAGAATCTTGCTGATATGAGCAGAAACTGGAAGTAATCTAGAGAACTCTTTTTAACCCTTTCCTCTATAAATACGCCTTTCTGCACCATTGCAAACATGGTAGACCCAGATCAGACGGCTCCTATATGAGCCGTCTGATCATGTTCTGCTCTGTTTGCTTTTGATATGATATACATCTGATTCTACAGATTCCTTCACAGTAAAACATGATTTCGTTTGTTGTACCGTTATAAAATGTCAGTGAATTAATAATAATGATGTCATTATTTCTTGCCTGAATATTCATGGAGTAAAGGTTTAATCTAGAGACTCTAACTTGTGATTTAACCCTTTCCTCCATAAATATGCCTTTCTATGGCTTTGCAAACAGAGTAGACTCAGATCAGACGGCTCCTATAGGAGCCGTCTGATCAGGGTCTGCTCTGTTTGCTTATGGGTATAATATAGATCTGATTCTCTGTTTCTGTCTTGGCAAAAACTTAATGTGTAAATAGGACATTTTATAAATTAATCTTAATATTCATGATGTCATGGAGTAAAGGGTTACACTTCTAAGTACAACGACTAACAGATAGCAACATATGAACATTTAAAATTCTTTTTGTTATTTTAGTCACGCCTCTCAGAACAGTTTGATAACCAGCTTCAGGAAGCTCTAGCCAACAAAGACGAGGAACTAGCTGAGCAGAAAGCCAAGTACGAAAAAGAGATGGCCACCCTGCGTAGCACACTTTTGCAACAATATGAAGCCCAAATCATAGAAATGCAAAGTCAGCACCAAGCTGCTATGCAAAAAGCACATGTAGAATTTGGAACTCTTATAGAAAAAACAAAATCAGAAAGTGTTAAGTCACAAACTTCATCAGTAAAATCTCAGAAATCTATTGAGTCAAAGACTTCTGAGGAAAGTGAGATTGAGGAAGAAACTGAAAAACCTACAACATCAACAAGTTCAACTTCAGATAGTGATAAATCTGAAAAAGACGATGGTGGTGATGACGGTAAAGGTTCAGGTGGGGGCGCTGCTCAGACACAACAAACTGTTGAAGATACAGATGCAGGACAAGAACCACATAGCAAAGACACGCCTGACACAACAGACCAGGCTGGTGACAAGGCTGAAGTACCAGAAACTAAAGAGAAAGAAGTTGAAGTGACCAAAGATGAGCATACAGGTCAAGCAAAGGATGAGAGTGAACTGATTCAGCAATTACGACAGGAGTTGGCTCGCAAGGTAATGCAAAAAAGGGGTTAAACTTGGAAATGATCTATTCTATACGTTTTAACCCTTTCCTCCATAAATATGCCTTTCTACGCCTCTGTAATACGCTCCTATGGAGCAAATGCTCTCTTTATCACAATGGTTTCAATACTACACAATTCTAACATTTTCATTTTCTCTAGTTAATGCTCCTTTTCCGTAGATTTATTCCTAGCTTTTAGGTCTAAAAATAGCCTATGGAGGAATTCAAAAGTCTTTCTACAATTTTACCCCACCACCCAAAATACCATTAGCTGGAACGCATTTTAAGCGTTTTAATTGCTTTCGGTTGAATTTTATTCAAATCTTTTGCATTCGAATTTGATCAAGAATTGAATCACCAGCAACTAACAGAAACCCTATCTAGAATTCATGACAAAACATGCCTAGACGTCCACAAAAGTGCAGTTCGGAAGTTGAAAAATGAACGTGTACGATTAAGTGCGACAGGAGTACAAATGTTCGGAAGAACAAGTTCTACTGCCTTCACCATTTACTTCCAAGAAAACCAGAGGAGAGGAGACGCGAAATAAAAATTATAACGTATTAATGTTCCAATTTGACAGAGTTTACTGACCACGAATCTTCAGTTTATGATCGTGTTCGATTGCAATTTTTGCTTCTGTCACGTGAATTTGTTCTGAAAGTGACAAATCGAACGCACCTATGGTTATCGTTTTCTATAGACTCTTAATCCGTGTGTGTATTGGTAAACAACCTGTCAGTTTGACACGAGGGTGCCCGAGGGGATGAGATTAATTATCTTTTACAGCTAATTCCCAGATAAAGGGTTAATTAAGGTAATTTTGAAATTTAGGACTGTAGAAAAAAAAGTATGCTTGGTCAATATTTTTTTCGCCACTCTCGGACATTTTTTCGCCATTTGCGAAAGTGGCGAACGGCAGCGGAAACCCTGCACTTCTAAAAGGAGGGCATTTAGATTTGTCTTGTTTGTCTGTCTGTCACACTTTGACCGAAAGCATTTGACCTAGATTCTGACTCTTTGTAGGATGGTTGATCATTGTGTGAACCTTGGCCCCTGGGGCATGGTTATTATATGCAATTAGTAACACTTGAGTTAAAACTATACAATCATACAATTCTAGATTTTCTTTTCAGAAAAGACTCTCAGAGGTCGAGATAAGATGTGTAAATTTAAACATTTTCAATAATAACTCCTTTATTTCTCCACCAAACCCTATACTGTGACCATTCTTTAGAATCGTCTCTTCGAGACGATTCTAAAGAGTGGTCACAGTATAGGGTTTGGTGGAGAAATGACGATTTTAGTATTTGAGTACGCATCTTTATCTTTAGCTCCGTACTGTCATTGTCATACAGTTCTGATCCTGATAAGAACTTGACTTACCCAACAACTCGTAAGTATAAAAATTAATGGCATATTAATCCTTTACTCCATGAAAGTACTAATGACATCATGAATGTTAATGAGATTGAGTGCTTTAATAGCTCATGGGCACATGGAGTTTTGGCTATGGTAAAAACTGTAGAATCATATCTATATTATATCATAAACCAAACAAGGCAGACTCTAATCGGACAGTTCCTAGATGAGCCGTCTGATCTGGGCGTACTCGGTTTGCAAAGGCGTAGAAAGCAAATTTATGGAGTAAAGGGTTAAATCTGAACATTAAGTAGCCACATGTCTTAACCCTTTACTTCATGAATATTCATGTAAATAATAATGACATCATGAATATTAGATTAATTGTTATGATTGCACATGGACAAAAGAATTATTTTCCGCAGCAGCAACTGTAGACTTATATCTGTATTCTATCGTAAGCAAATAGAACAGACCCTGATCAAATGGCTCCTACAGGAGCCATCTGGTCTGTGTCTACTCTGTTTGCAAAGGCATAGAAAGGTGTATTTATGGATTAGAGAGTCAAAGACCCTTGTCACAAAGTGGACGTTTCCCTGTAATTTTGTCACGGTGTGGTGCATGTGAACTCCTCTTTCAGATTGCTGAGTACGAAACAGCCATCGCACAACTGAAGGTCATTCATGAGGAGGAATTGGCACAGTTGGAGCAGATTCTCAATGAGAAGGAGGAAGACTATCAGCAGAGAATAGCGGCCATGGAGCAGGAATACGAGAGGCAGATTCTTGAGTACCAGGATGCGCTAGCCAAGCTCAAACAAGGTGCGACATCAATCCTAAATTGCTTCTATATAAATGTAATTACTCAGTGTTAAAAGCTTTAACAAAAGGTGCAGTTTCAATTAGGTTGGTAGTAATGACTCCAAGTTTGCATATTCGCTGATAGGTTTGGGATGAGCTCACTCGAACGTTCAAAGCAAGCAAAACGTTCAAAGCAAGAATATTGTATTTGATCTTTTGCAGTATAGATAAAGAAGGCATTTAGACGGGACTCGCCAATTTGAACGTTATATCCTAGGAAACGTGCTAAGTGAGAACATTCTATCCAATCTTTACTGTATTTTATTATATCAGTTTTTTAAATTTTTGTTTTGTTTATTGCTTTTCACGCCTTTGCAAACAGAGTAGACCCAGATCAGATGGATGATCAGGGTCTGCTCTGTGTGTTTATTGAATTTGAAATATCTGTTTCTCTACTTTCTAAAATGGCTACAATGCTCCACCTTCCATATTTCATTGTAACTAAATTGTTCACGAATATTCATTAGGTACTGAAAAGTGCAACAGACATACAACAGGGAAAGCGTTAAAACTCTACTCCTTGACATATTTGTGTAAGAAATAATATATTTAACCCATTCCTCCATAGGCTAGTTTTAGACCCAACCACTTTGAATGAATCTACCCAAAAGGAGCATTAACTAGAGAAAAGGAAAATTTTAGAATTTTGTAGTTTGAAACCATTGTGATAAATAGAGCATTTGCTCCTAGAGGAGCAAATGCTCTATTTATCACAATGGTTTCAATAGGTTATTTTTACAGAGGCGTAGAAAGGCGTACTTATGGAGGAAAGGGTTATGAAGATTAATTAACTGAATATCATCAAGAAAAAAATTGATTCTGGTTAAAACTATAGCAGACATAGAAGACCAGATAAATTGGCTACTGCAGGATCTATCTGATCTGGGTCTTCTCTGTTTGCAAAGCCATTGAATGATGTATCTATGGGGTAAAGGGTTAATCCATTCCCTCATAGGCTATTTTTAGACCCAACTACTTTCAATAAATCTACCAAAAAGGAATTTACTAGAGAAAAGGAAAAAATAGAATTGTGTAGTGTTGAAACCATTGTGATAAATAGAGAATTTGCTCCTATGGAGCAAATACTCTATTTATCACAATGGTTTCAAAACGTAACATTTACAGAGGCGTCAAAATCGTCAATATGAGGGAAGTATTGCTTTGTAAACAGTTTTGGGCCTTTCTGCATTTTAGGTATGCCAGATGCAGAGAGCACAGAAGCGCTGGAGTTGGCACACCAGCAAGAGTTACAGGACTTGGAAGACAGACTGCTACAAAAACACAAGAATGATCTCAACAATCTAGAGAAACAGTTCCATGCAAAACTCAGTGAAAGTGAGGACCACCACAATGTAAGCATTACTTTTGATGAGCAGCACTTTAGTAGCTTAGTAAATGTTATATTTGGTATTGAAAATGAATTGACAGTGTAGTCCCGTATCAGTCATCAGGTCAAAGACAGCCTAAGATCAAAGTAACTACTAAACAGCTTGTTACAATGGATGATAAGATTTATATGCGATGATTAGATTGTCAGTTTCTGCAGTTGTTATGCATATTAAAGTACATGTTTGCAAATAGATATTACCTTCTCCGGTTACTTTTCAGCTCCTTTGTTAGTTTGGAAAGTGTTCAAAATGGCACCATTGTGTATTGCATTTAATAGTACAACATTGCATAAATTCATAGTTGTAATTATTTTGACTGAATCTACCTTTCCTCCATATAAACATGTTTTCATGCATTTGAAAACAATATAGACCCAGATCAGAGAGCTCCTATAGGAGCAGTCTGATCAGGGTCTGCTCTGTTTGCTAATGGAATTTTAAAGATCTATTTCTTCACTTTCTGAAACAGCTAAAATGTTCTGTCTTCCATATTTCATTATAATTTATTTGTCCATGAATATTCAGTAGATATTGAAATTTGAAATAAACACAGAACAGGAAAATAGTTAAACATTACCATTTTACTCCATAAATATTCGTGTAAAAAATAATGACCTTATGAATATTAATTGATGACATTTTTATAATGTCAGTATGAACAAAGTAATTTTTTATCATGGCAGAATCTGGAGAATCAAATTTACATTATATCAATAGCGGACAGCAGACCCTGATCAGATGGCTCATATAGGAGCCATCTGATCTTGGTCTACTCTGTTTGCAAAGGTTTATAAATGTGAATGTATGGAGTAATGGGTAAATATATATATTATATATTTATTATATCCCTGCAAACAAAGTTTGAGGGAGATATACTGGAATCACCTTGGTTGCGGGTTGGGCGGTCCGTCCGCATTTAAACATGGATAGTTAGTGTCGTGAACTCCTCCTTCAATTTGAAATATATTGAATATTTGGTTTACTTACGAACCTTGAATAATATATGTTCTAGACGCAATTTCATATGTTCAGAAGGGGACATTGCAGAATTATCTCCCGGCATGACACATGTGGTTTCTGTTGCAAACACAGCCCTTAATTTCGAACAAGGCTGTCGTGTTGGGACATTCTTCACCTTCAGTGATAGTACTAGTTAATATTCAAAATGTTGCGTGAATATTCATAAGATAAATCTTTACTCCATAAATACACCTGTAAAAGTCACCTGTTGAAACCATTGTGATAAATAGAGCATTGCTCCTATAGGAGCAATGCTCTATTTATCACAATGGTTTCAAATTGCAAAATTCTAAAAAAAAAATCATTTTCTCTTGTTAATGCTTCTTTTTGGTAGATTTATTCCAAGAGGTTGGATCTAAAAATAGTCAATGAGGGAATGGGTTAAAGAACATTTAAAGCTGAAAAGAATTTCAAATATCATTTCAAAGTTAAAGAACTAGGTCTTTCATTTTGGTATGGATTGTTTGAAAATATATGTACTGAATTGCCCATATCATTGTAAGAGCCATGATAAGAGATCTTAATATAATCAATCATTTCAGACTGAGATGACTAAGCTACAGAATGAATTACTCGAGGCCCAGAGAGCAGTGGACCAGTACCCAGACACCATCACAACAGTGCAGGCGGTGCCAACAGTGAGTTACTTACTGTACTCAAATTATCTTTCTTTATCAAATACTTAGGCATGATGTATTCTTTTAACCCTTTCTCTCATATAAACATGTTTTCACGCATTTGCAAACAGAGTAGACCCAGATCAGACGGCTCCTATAGGAGCCGTCTGATCAGGGTCTGCTCTGTTTGCTAATATAATTTGATAGATATGTTTCTTTACTTTCTAAAAGGTCCACGTTGTTCCGCCTTCTATATTTCTTTATGTATACCTATTTTGTTAATGAATATTCAGTAGGTATTGAAATTAGAACAGGGAAAGGGTTAAAAATGACTGAAAAATAACATGTTATGATTGTTCATGTGAAAACTGGTTGACTTTTATTTATGGAATGAAAATATCACAGAGAGCCTTCCGAGAAGTAGAAAAATCTGTTAAAGAAATGACATCAGAGAAAATACAAATGACTTCTATTTCTTCATTACAGTTTACTGTAGCCAGCTCCTTTGGATCATCAAAGGGTTCAGAGGACTTCATGGCCCCTTCTCGTGACAGCGTATCTGAGGTAGAAGAACAAGTCATAGAACCTGTACAACTCACCAAAAGTCAGAGTCTAGAGGGAACCGGCACTATGGAAACTCAGGTAGGCTATTATTACTGGCACTAATAGAAAGGGAACCAGGCTTTATGAAATTCTCTTCATAGGAAACCGGGCTTGCTCAGTTCAAGCTCTTACAGGATAGGTGACAAGTGTTTGTTGAGTTCTTCAATTATTTACCTTTGTTTGAAATATGGTCTGTGAAATTGAAATAATAATGCTTGATGTCCTAAAAAAGTAAGACTACATTTCTGCCCTTTGATTTGTAGCACCTAATACTACATGTATAATTTATATATGTTTTATGCCCCCACAAGGTAGTAGGCATAAAGCCTTGCTCTTGTCCATCCATCCATCCATCCATCCGTATATCTGTTCGTCTTTCGTATACCAGCATACAAGATTGCCGAAACTGACATATATTCAGAACTTGTGAAAGCATAAACCTGACATTTTAGTGGATTTTGTGGACAATGTCAGTGGGAACAGCAAGTGTCCATGACATACAACTGGTAACAAAGAATTTGAATGATTTTAGACTGCAGCGAAAAGGAGGAATCGTGTCACTGGACCAGTCATCCAAAACCAAGCTCTTACTTTTGCAGCGAAATAGGATAAAACTGAAATCATTGCATCAAAGGGACTGCAAGAGTTTTCTCAAGAGACTCGAAATCAAAGTTGTCTTCATGAGCCCTGTTTTGAGAATTCCAACCACAAGACATTGCAAACAGTGTAGATACAGATCAGCTGCAGTCTTGATATGTGGCATCTTACCAGGATGTGCACTGTGTCCAACTCATGAGCACCTACTTTACTTGCTGACTTGTCTGATAAATAGTGTATATCCTGATCAGATGTTGAATTTTCATTGCAACAGGTGATCTAGGTCTGCAATGTTTTATGGATGGAAACGGTAATACAGATGTAATACCTTTAGTGTTGAAACTACTATTTATGCATAACATACAAATGGGGCATAATTTGATTAGCATTTGAAAAGAAACCGAAATTTTATAAAAATGACACCAGACTGTCTTACGTTACTTCCTGTCTCACATGACTCCCTGTCTTACGTGACTTCCTGTCTTATGTGACTCCCTGTCTTATGTGACCTTCTTTGCTGACTCCCACTGAAGACCAGATAAGACAGGTTAGACTGTAATTGCAGAAAACCTTATTAATACAGTAAAAACCTCTCTAAACTGGAATTCTAGTTGAGAAGACTGGGTACTTTTAGGCAGGTGGCCACTTAATGCAGGATGAAAGTCATGCAGAAAGCTCTGCATGACTTTCATCATGCATTAAGCAGCCACCTGTCTCCAAGACTGATATTTATACTAAATTAAACATCCGGTTTAGAGAGCTTTTACTGTATTTCTTTTGGTTGCAACTGTCTGCATATTCCAATAACTGCATAGTAAATGGTATGATACATTTCACTTGTCCTAGGTGTTTGAGGCAAGATCTTCTTCAGAGGAGAAATCACCAGATACCTCTCTGCAAGGAACTCTAGATGAATTTGGTATCCATTCGCTGGACACCTCTGTGGAGCGCTCTCGTGGCACCCTGCGAGGAGTGGACGATACACAGGACTCTGAACTGATACACTTCTCTGAGGAAGACTCAGATAAATCTGTTGAAGAAGGTAGGCAGAGGTCCAGATAATGTGTAATGTAAAACATTTTCAAGAATTACTTCTTTATTTCTCCACCAACCCCTATGCTGTGTCCACTCTTTAGAATCGTCTCGAAGAGACGATTCTACAGAATGGTTACAGTATAAGGTTTGATGGGAAAATGAGGATTTTAGTATTCGAGTATGCACCTTTATCTGTAGCTCTGAGGTACATGTAGGCATAGAAAATATGTTTGAAGTTCAATACTTCACAGAAGATTAACCCTTACCTTGCTAATCACAACATGAGTTATTGCAAACAGGTTGGCTCTAGATCAGATGCCATGTGACAATGATTCCAGGTGTTTGTTACTTGGCTACTAGTTTCTAGAAAATAACTGAGCCAATACCAGTTGGATATTGTTTAGATATTGTGCAGAAGAAATGTTTCATTGGTAGAGAAGGGTTAAATTTACTCACATACTTTTGGAAAGTCACATTTTAGAATGACTGAAGTACTGTTACAGAGTCTATTCTGGACTGAGTGACAGATGGGCCATTGGCCCATCAGCCACAAAATGAATGGGCCATTTGGAAATTTTGATGGGCCAACCATATTTACACCTGATTACTATGGAAGTAGTGTGCAGTATGTAAACTGTTTAACCAGTCTGAAAATAAAATTAACCCTTCGCTTGCTATTCACATCTGCACTATTTACAAGTTGAGTGTGCAACCAGTGCACTCCACAGCAGTGATTGCACAGCGAAATACTTGTACACAGTGAAGATATATGTAATTATACAACAGGGCATGGGTAAAGAAGGAGACGTGTATTTTAACATCCAGCAAGCGAAGGGTTAATGCACTTGTCTACATGTTTTGTTGTCATTCAACTACCAATCAGTTCTCTCTAGATACTGTCTATGCTGGACGCATGTCTCAAAAACTTGCTCGAAAGTTTGAACATTCTGTCACAAAAGTGTTTTTACGATAGTGTTTTTGATAGATAACACTAAACATCGATTTTTTCTCAGCATCGTAATGTAACTAGTTAGATTTAGACAGCCAACTTGCCTGAATCCACATAGACATGGTTTTCCGTACTACAAGAAGCGTAATCACTGGCCCATTCAGTTTGCCGTTAAATTCTCAGACTCAGCTAATGCTGAATTCATAGGCTGCTTCGGTACTATTGTGAGGCAATGTAATAAAGTCCTGCCCTCACTTTCAGCCTTTCTTTCGGACATAACTGCTTCGTTATCGTGTAGAAAAGTCCAGATAATCACATTTGTTAACAAAATGTTTTTCACTTTCGTTTTCAACTCGCGCGAGAGACTATGTGGTTTTGATATATAAATTAACCAATCAAATCGCGTAAAAACCTTCACACCAGATGCTGTATCTGGGCGACGTCACTACCGTAAATAAATTTGCAGTCTCCAAGCAACAAGTAGCTTGTAACTCTTTTTCGCGACCTCTTTCGCGACCGTGAAACAAAAACAAAACATCCCGATGTTAATTCATTTAGGGAGGAGGTTTTGAGATTTTGTGCGCCGGCATGGCCCTAAGATGGAATTCTCTCTGCGCCATTTGTGATTTTTATGCGTGAATCCTGCAAAGGCGCGTCCCAGAATAGACTCTGCTGTTAAAGCGGTGTAAAACCCCTGTCAGCTACTTTACAGATCCCATATTTATTCATAAAACAGACACTTCCAAGGGGTTTCTAGATTAAGTTGTTATTCAGAATGTGATTGCTTAACCCTTTATTCCATAGATATACCTTTTAAATCCTTGCAAAAAGAGTAGATCTGATCAGATGGCTCTAGCAGGAGCTGTCTGATCAGAGTATGCTGTGTTTGCTTATGAAATTATATAGATCTGGGTCCATGCTTATAAAGCTTTTAGTTGAGTCTGAGTTTCGTTCTCAAGCTTTTGATTGGTCAGATTTGAGTTCTCAAGCTTTTGATTGGTCAGATTTGAGCCAAAGGCTCAAAGCTGACCAATCAAATGCTTGAGAACGTTCTCAGACTCAACTAAAAGTTTTATAAGCATGGACCCTGGTTTGACAGTTTTTATGGCCACAGCTTGTCTTCTTTATAAAGTTAATTAACATTCCTACATATACTGTTTCTGACATGACTCATCATGGAGTAAATGGTTAACCCATTCCTCCATCAATATTAATGTATGAAATTATGATATCATGAATATTAAATGAATTAATTTGTTATAAAAGCACAAGGACACAGGAATTTATGGCCATGGCAGAAACTGTAGAATCATATCTATATTATATCATAAGCAAACAGAGTAGACCTATAGGAGCTGTCTGATCTGGTTCTACTCAGTTTGCAAAGGCATAGAAAGGTGTATTATGGAGTCAATGGGTAAAAGTGTAGTTACTGTGGCATGCTGATGGTTAAACTTACAATTTGTCTTTGCTAGTGGATATGACACAGAAGAGCGACAGAAGCACCCCGACAGCCCTAATGCAAACTCTAGGTTACGGAGCTGAGTTGCCAGGTGGACCAACTGTCAAGTCTCTTGACGACACCACAGACTCATCAGTGCGAGCTTCAGACAGAGAAGAAGCTGTTTCCAGAATAAAAGAGGTTAGAACTTTAGGCTCGGTTGTCAAATACAGTGACAGATCTTGATGGATGCCAAGGCCTGCCAGCTCTTTAATTCTTTCCTTCATATAAACGCCTTTTCACCCGTTGCAAACAGAGTAGACCATGATTAGATGGCTCCTATAGGAGCAGTCTGATCAGGGTTTGCTCTGTTTGCTTCTGAAATAATATAGAACTGATTTTATAACATAACTCGTGGCTTCAGCGTGACGTAACACTATCATTTATTTTTTGATAATCATGGGCATATATTCACTAGTGAATAACATTCGAACGACCGAATGACATTCGAACGATTCATACGCGCTGTCAAAACAAACAAGCTGGCGGACGATGGTCGACCTACCTGTCCACGATTGAGTCACGATAGATGGCAAAGGATTGTTGGCACTTGCGCCTTAATTTCGATAAAATAATACAAATTGTAATTGCTGCCAGGAATCATATACAAAATGTATGCCAAAAAAGACCTACCAGCTACTCTGACCCATACAATCCATTCTACATTTAAAATGCCTCCTCAACTTTGCATTTTCTTCACCGCATGTCCTTTTGTTTATGCAGATTTCTACTCATACAAATATCTCATCAATCAACAACTATAGTCATCTGAATCCAGCACAGCACAAACATATTTCAAATATGCTATATACTCACTAACTCAGCTGATCGCGAAAATCTTCCTCCTGTTCCAACACATTTTATGCAGCAGTTCCTACTGAATCTTTTGTCCATTTCAAACATTTTCACTGAACTTGAATCGAGATTTTTTTCTCGGTGGAAATGTCCATGTCCATGTGTATACATACAACACTAATGAAGGGCTTAATATACCAAAACGAAGGCGCATTTCGAATCCCATTGACAGTGAGTGTCGGACGTGTTGGCGACTGTATTTTGTGTCTTCATGTAAATGGCGCGCTTTACATAGACACATGTTGTGTACAATGACGTCATAATGTGACGTGTTTGTAACTATGTATGTCAAAACTGTAACTCAAAATTTATTTTGACGTGTTTCTGTATGTTTTTGTATCATAAACTATCACAGTTAAATTGAATACCAGAGAGGTCTGAATTAGATCCTGGTTGATATGACAGTAAGTAAAAAAAAAGTTGGAAAATTTGGACCTACTTTGTCCCAGTTACCCAGCGAACCTAATAACACCTTTCATTCATCATTTCTATATGTAAGGAGAATTTATAACAATCCACGTTACTGCTGAAATATTGGCTGCAAATAACATTTGTGTGTGTTATGTTATAAATAGGATCTTGCATTCGTGTTCATGATTATTGGATTTATTAAATTCGTCTTTTTAAAACGATAAAAAAAACTCGCTAAAGCTCGTTTTTTATCGTTTTAAAAAGACTCATTTAATAAATCCAATAATCAAGAACACTCATGTAAGATCCTCTATCTATATTTTCTGTCATGGCCAACAGTTCCTGTGTTTACATGCCAGTAGAAAGAATTAACTACTTAATATTCATAATGGCATTATTTCTTATATGAATATTCATAGAGTAAAGGGTAAAATGTGTTAACTGTCCTATGGAACAATTCTGGGCCACAACAATACCATGTGTATCTAAAGGTTGTAAAGGAGAGGTCACGCAAACAACAAATCAATACTAGACTTTCATTGCAGAGGAAACTATTCCTTTTGTCGGAAAGTGATCAGCAAAACGTTTGTGTACCTTTAACAGTGAATTTCTGATCCCTTTTGCAAACAGTTTGCATTTAGATAAGACGCCAAGTAACTTAGTGTCTCATCATGATCTACATTGTGTCAGAGCTCCAGATAAGATGCGTAAATTAAAACATTTTCAATAATAACTCCTTTATTTCTCCACCAAAACCTATACTGTGACCAATCTTTAGAATTGTCTCTTCGAGAAGATTCTAAAGAGTGGTCACAGTATAGGGTTTGGTGGAGAAATAACAATTTTATTATTTGGGTACGCATCTATAGCTCTGTTGTTGATTTAGTGTCTGGTAATGATCTACATTGTTCAACTCAGCATCTCATCATGAAAACTGTAGAGCACTGAAAGTTGACATGCTAAGAGTTGAGACTAGCACTCAGAGGGTATCACATGACCTTGTTACTATGAAGTAGATATTCTCGCTTGAAGTCACCTGTGAGTGTAATTACAGGTAGTAAACCTTTTGAACACCATATAACTCATCTGTCTAGAAATCATTGTCTGCTTCATTCTTTAAATACTGTTTTTCTTCCACTTCTTTTTCTAAAGCATGGTCAGTGTGTCAGAAAGTTTTGATCATTATGAGACGCTGAGATACAAAGCATATCCTCTAGATCCAGACCTTTTGCAAAAGTTATCATGATTTCCGCGGTTGTTTTGAAAGAGTTCAATGAGCCATGCTCATCAATTATTGATTGAAGAATGTACCTTGCACCATTATGAATAATTAATCAGAAAAGATGTTATTTTTTTCCTGAGGGAATTTGTTTTTGTACTATCATGCATCTTTCAAAGGGTAATTCTTGTAACTATTAGCAGGCTCTGAGAGAACTCATGATTACCATAGCAAACTCATGATTACCATAGTATAGCAAACTCATGGCTACCATAGCAGACTCATAGCAAACTTCATGATTACCATAGCAAACTCATGATTACCATAGCCAACTCCTGATTACCATAGCCAACTTCATGATTACCATAGCATAGCAAACTCATGATTACCATAGCCAACTCCTGATTACCATAGCAAACTTCATGATTACCATAGCACAGCAAACTCATGATTACCATAGCCAACTCCTGATTACCATAGCCAACTTCATGATTACCATAGCAAAACTCATGATTACCATAGCAAACTTCATGATTACCATAGCAAACTCAGGATTACCATAGCAAACTCATGATTACCATAGCAAACTCATGATTACCGTAGCAAACTCGGGATTACCATAGCCAAACTTCATGATTACCATAGCCAAACTTCAGGATTACCATAGCCAAACTTCAGGATTACCATAGCAAACTCAGGATTACCATAGCAAACTCAGGATTACCATAGCCAAACTTCATGATTACCATAGCAAACTCATGATTACCATAGCAAACTCATGATTACCATAGCAAACTCATGATTACCATCGTCAAACTTCATGTAATAAATAGTGACATCATGAATATTAATTAGATTCACTTTTTAAATGGCACATGGACAAAGTATGTTTTGACCAAAGCAGAAACTGTAGAATCATATCTGTATTATATCATAAGCAAACAGAACAGACCTTGATCAGATGGCTCCTATAGGAGCCATCTGATCTTGGTCTACTCTGTTTGCGAAGGCATAGAAAGGCGTATTTATGGAGTAAAGGGTTAACATTTAACAAACTGCCAGCCCAGATAAACAGTCTGCATCCCTCAGTTACTTTGCATCTCAGAAATGTACAAACTTGGAGACAAGATTACCATGGCTTTCAAAGAAATGGAGAAAATCTACTTTAACCCTTTCCCTCATATTAACGCTTTTTTCATGCAGAGTAGACTGAGATCAGACGACTCCTGTAAAGCAAAGAATTTAGTATTAAGCATGATTGATTCATTCTGTGTATCCCCATTTTGGAGATTGGCTGATTGTATGGGTATGTAATAGCCTGGAGCTGTACCACCTAATTAGCAGCCGATAAATTATTTATCACCCAAGCACCTGAATCAATCTGGGAACAGGGATAAACATTTTCTAGGTTAGCTCTAAGTTGGACTTCTAAGAAAGTGCAGAACACATTCTGTAGATGAGAGGTGTTTGTGCAGAGAACGTTCTGTAGATGAGAGGTGTTTATAGAAATTTTAGGTAAATATTATTCTTTATTTTTCCATATAACATTAAAATCTGCACTTTGAGATGATTCTAATACAGTAAAATCTTGATTATTCGAATTTTCTAGATCCTTTTAAAATTTAGGCAGGTGACTTCTTAATGCATAGTGAAAGTCATGCAGAAAGCTCCTAGAGGAGCTTTCTGCATGACTTTCACCATGCATTAAGCTGCCACCTGTCTTAAAGATCGATATTTTAGTGTTCGAATAATCAAGACTTTAATATGTGGAGTAACAAGACCAGGTTTGACTGAGAAATAATTTTTTTGGATAGACTGAGAACACCTCCTATCTATAGCTCTCCAAAATATCAGGGAAATATGGAAAATATCAGGGAAGTATGGAAAATATCAGGGAAGTATGGAAATGTGGTTTGAGTGTAGACATAGCATGGATAATGGGATAGATAGGACAGGAAACGTCCAAAAATGAATGGATTTAACTTTAGTCTTAGGGACAAGGTCTTCCGGATAAATGGAAAACTCTACAAGGTATGAACAAAAGTATCCTCCACTGTACCCTTTTATTGGCTAATTTTCAAAGTAGAATAGACCATTATTGTTTTAACCCCTTCCCTCATGTAAACGCCATTTCATGCATCTGCAAACAGACCCAGATCAGACGGCTCCTAAAGGAGCAGTCTTATCAGGGTCTGCTCTGTTTGCTAATTGAATTTGATAGATCTGTTTCTTTACTTTCTAAAATGACTACAATGCTCCACCATCCATAGTTCATTGTAGCAAATTTAATTTTGATAACAGCACAATCATAAACTCAGGAAATTTTGGCCGTGCAGAAACTGTAGAATCATATCAATATTATGTCAGAAGCAAACAGAGCAGACCCAGATCAGATGGCTCCTGTGGGAGCTGTCTGATCTGGGTCTACTCTGTTTGCAAATGCATGAAAACATGTTTATATGAGGGAAAGAATTATGTGGGTTAACCCTTTCCCTGTAGCACATTCATATAAGATGTGTAAAACAGTATACATGTCCGTCACTGTTTTCAGAAAATGAAAGGTCACATGTGATGTCGCGTGTGATTTGTTGGGGTTTTAAATTTCATTTGATTGTTTTTCATATTTAAAGTGCGAACTTTTGTGGCTTTGACAGTGAAAAAATTCAGTACACGCGCATCTCAATTATACACACAATTAATTTGTAACGAAAGTTATGCAGTTAAGATTTTACTGGTTCCCGTGTTATTCGGACATCATGCGCATGGTACGCGCCGGTAATCAGCTGTGTGTATTACATTCATGGCGGCATATATATACGAGTTGATAGTTGTCAGTTTTTCACACGTAAGATTGTCTTCAATTGTTTATGTAGGGACCGGTGTTTGTTTTTATCCTTTAGTCTGCTGCGGGCGGATAAGTTTACCTAAGTTTATTTTATGTTTCATTGCGATATTCAATCATATTATAAATAAGGTATTTACAAAAAAAAATTCGGCAACACAGACCACCCGCGTTATATCGGATACCGCGGTAAAACGGTCCGCGTTATAACGGATCTCCAGTGTAATTTTCATGATGCCATTATTTCTTAAATGAATATTCATGGAGTAAAGGTTTAATGAAAAATGTAACCAACTCACAAATTTAAGCATTCTTTCATCTGTCTGTTTCAGCTTGAAACAGAGGTACAGGACCTCAAACAGAGACTGAAGCATGAGGTGTCTAAACAGGAAGACCAGATGGACCGGCTGGACCGGGAAAAGCAAGAGGAGAGTAATCTGGTCGCCATGCTGCGTGGCGATATTGATAGGCTCAACACAGATAGGTCAGTTAGCGTTATTTTATTCCATGCTTAATACTGTTCATTCTAGTGACGCATTTTGGGCGCCTCTGTAAAAGTCACATTTTGAACCCATTGTGATAAAATAGAGCAGTTTCATATAATCATTGAGTGGTTGTCTCTTACATGAATAGTCATTTAGTAAACTGTCAACTCTATTCTATGTTTATTCCAAATTTCAATACCTACTGAAAATTCATGGACAAAATAGTTATAATGGAATATGGAAGGTGGAACATTGTAGCCATTTTAGAAAGTAAAGAAACAAATCTATTAAAGTTCATTAGCAAACAGCAGACCCTGATCAGAAGGCTCCTATAGGTACTATAGGTACTTTTTAATGATTGTCTGACTGGCAGTCTTGCTGACTGTTTATGCAGTTAACAAAAAACAGTGACAGATTATCTATGGCACAAAACTACCATTTTCACACCGATGAGTTATCTTTGCGATTTGAATTGTTGCCTTCTCCGTTTCTGTAGAAGTTCTTTCACTCACTCACCTTTTTGTTTTCTCTTTAATCTTTGCCTCCTAGACTTGCGGCTCCTTAGAACATTTTCATACTAGATTGCTTCAACATATTGAACTGATGACATTCAGCGGGAAAGTAGATGGTGTCTGGTATCTTCAATAATCATTTACTTACAGTTTGTAGACTGATTTGCATCTACAGAATTCAAACCCGCTCCATTAAGTATCAAACTATTTAATTCTCGAAACTACATTTTCAGAAAAAGGGATTTTGTTTTCATTGTCCATTGTTATATTAATACATTCAAGTTGGCCTAATATATTAAAGTTGGCCTGAGCTCTAACCATCTTGCTAATAAAATATTATTACGGGGCGGGACTGTTTATTGTACAAAACTGCCTTAATTTTTTTATTGTACAAAACTGCCATAATTTTTTAAGCAAGTCAGCATCCCAGTCTACTATATTCTGTCGTGTAGCTTGCAAGGGCATCTGCTTCTTACGATCAAACGCTCTAGTATTGTTGGTCGAGACATCATCTCTGAGATTTGGATGCACGAAAACAATTTCTTTAAATCATTTTTGCAAGAGTTTAGCTGAGAAATTGAATTCATTTCGCCAGGAAGGACTACCATTTGCCAATTAGTCTTTGCCCAACATGTCCTGTCACTCTCACTTGAGTGTAATTTTACAGTCGTGATGTTTTTCTCTTCACCAGGGAAGCCCTGCAGAATGCCAACGAGCATCTCCTTGGACTCCTGTCAGATGCTGTTAAAACATACATGAATACTGAAGAAACCATCAGCAAAAAGCTCAAAGCCATGATGGATAAATCTGTTGATAGGTCAGGGGACAAAGGTCGCCCAGGATCAGGGGACAAGAAGAAGACCACACCTCCGAAGCGCTCACCTGTGGCCTCTCCTGGACGGCTCAGTCCTGCACGTGCTGATGGTAAAAACATTTCTGCTCTAAAACATGGAAACAATGATATTTAATATTTATTTGCCTAATTTCTAGACTTTATGAAAGCTTTTGAAGAATTTGAATGGGATGCGTTTTGCAAGCCGTTTGGATCTTAATGAGATACTGAATAACTACTATCTGTTTCACTCTGACACTGTATATCAATTTGAATTGAGAATTTTCTTACTTTCAGAACAGATTGTACTTTAATCTATCTCATATGATCACATCTTTCAATCAGTTTATTTTTTTTGCTAATGGCTGCCACATGATGTAATAGTCATGTATGTAAATAAACCATAGTGTGTACCATTTTCTAGAAGGAATGAATTTTATACTCATATCAAAATAAATGACATGGTCCATAGCCGACATTAACTTTGAAATGACAATAGTTAAACAGTGTGCTTATTTATGGATGGATTCAAGTGAAATTTGGGCACAGGCTTTCTTAAAGTTTGTGACACAAATGATCCAATTTTGCTCTCAATCCTGTATAAAGAGGTTTTAAAAGATATGGGTTCAAATAGTGAACGAAGTGGTAGGAAGTGAAATGGAAGAAATTGTATTTTTAAAGTAGAAGGAATGACAATTTTGCATTCCTTGGAAATACAACGACCATTTTCTAGTTAAAAATTTCAATTTCAGATCCTGAAAACTTACAAGAGACGAGCATTCTTTCAAACATAACAGATGAGGGACTGGATCTGTCACAGAGGATATCAGACAGTATATTCCAGGGGCCAGAATTAGCAGAGGAGGAGGAAGAGCTAATGACTGGTTAGTACGCGCCCCTTCTTTGTATTGACGCCTTTGCTTGCAGATTAGGCAAGAACTGTTTTTAGCTCACTTGTGCATGAAGTGCTTAAGATGCTTGATTGTGATCGCCGTTGCTTGCAACTTAGGCTAAATACTTCTTAACCCTATGCTCCATGAACATTTATGCAAGTAATAATGATGTCATGAATATTAATTAGATCCATTTTTATAATGGCAGATGGCAGATTTATCCTTGTTGGAAACTGCGGCATCATATCTATATTAATCCTTTCCTCCATAAATACGTCTTTCTAAAAGTCACTTTAATAAACCATTGTGATAAATAGAGCCTTTAATAAACCATTGTGATAAATAGAGCCTTTGCTCCTATAGGAGCAAATACTCTATTTATCACAATGGTTTCAAAACTTCACAATTCTGACATTTTTCTTTTCTCTAGTAAATGCTCCTTTTTCGGTAGATTTATTCAAAGAGGTTGGGTCTAAAAATAGCCTATGAGGCAATAGGTTAAATCTATGCTTGCTAACGACGAAATTGTGATTACCTACGCAAACAGTTTGGATCCAGATGAGATGCCTCATTGGATCATCAGGATCCAAACTGTTTGACACTTTAACCATATTTTTTCACAGAAATGAGGGAAAGTTTATTTCTAGCTTGTTTGTTTCAAAGAAAAGTCTAGCTATTGTGATCACTGGGTCGTAGGTGTTGTCGTCGTCATTGTAGTCGTCGGGGGTGCAAAAACTTTAATGTAGCCCATTACTTGAAAAGTATAAGAGGTATCAACATGAAACTTCATAGGTCAGTAGATCTCATTGAGGGGAAGGCCCCTTTATAAGAGCCATAACTCTTGTTTTAAAAAATATGGAGTTATAGCCCTTTATATTTTTCAAAAATGTTTAATTTAGCTGGACAAGCACCAAATCAGACGAGCGTTGGCGCCGCACGCGGCTCTTGTTAAGAATTGAAGCAGATACCAATTGTTGCAGACAAAAAAGTTACTCAGTGTGAATTGAGTTAATAAATAAACACTTAAGTTTGTCTATGCATTAGATTATGTGGGTTAACCCCTTACTCCATGAATATTCATGCCAGAAATGACATCATGAATATTAATTAACTGAATTTTTATAGCACTACAAACAAAGGACATTTTCATCATGACAGCATCTATAGAATTAGACCTATCTCATATCATAAGCAAACAGAGCAGACCCTGATAGGAGCCGTCTGTTCAGGGTGTAGTCTGTTTGCAAAGGCGTAGAAAAGTGTATTTATGGAGAAAAGGGCTGAAAGTGTTTGATGTTGGTGGCAGTACTCTGTGGGAACTAGACTGTCAGTACAGTAGGATAAATTAACATAAGAACCTCTTTAAACCTTTGCTTCATGAATATTCATGTAAGAAATAATGTCATGAATATTAATTAGATTAATCTTTTTAATGGCAAATGAACACAGGAATTTTCAGTGCAGGCAGAAATTGTAGAATTAGATCTATATAATTCCATTAACAAACAGAGCTGGCCCTGATTAGACAACTGTCTGATCTGAGTCTACGCTGTTTGCATTTTGGTATAGAAATGTGTAGTTATGGAGTAAAGGGTTAAAAAAAGACGACAATAAAATAATATAGGCTGCAGGTAGATGCTTAATTCAGAACAATTGTGTATCTGTAGTCCTGTTGTCTTAACCCTTTCCCTCATATAAACATGTTTTCACACATTTGCAACCCAGATCAGACGGCTCCTACAGGAGCCGTCTAATCAGGATCTGCTCTGTTTGCTTATGATATAATATAGATATGATTCTATGGTGTCTGCCTTGGCCAAAAATTTCCTTGGTCATGTGTTATTTATACCAATAAATTTAATTAATGTTCATGATGTCATTATTTCCTATATAAATATTCATGGAGTCAAGGGTTAATGCACAAGTAAATGACATTATATAATGTGTGCTATTTGGTCAGTTGATGTATTCACTTCTTAACCCTTCGCTTGCTATTCACGTCAATATACCTACCTGTAAATAGTGAAGACCTAGATGAGACAGCTCCTGCAGGAGCTGTCTCATCAGGGTCTGCACTATTTACAAGTTGATTGTGCAACCAGTGCACTCCACAGCAGTGATTGCACAGCGATATACATGTACACAGTGAAGATATATGTAATTATACAACAGAGCATGGATAAAGAAGGAGAAATGTATTTTAAAATTCAGCAAGCGAATGGTTAATTATTGCTTGATTATAGTTATATCGGTGTTGTGTATAGACCGCTGAATTGCAGGAATTCTGCAATACTTGAACCAATGTCCCTTGAAATATCAAACTGCACAGATATTATCGGACATATCTGTGGGCTAGTAAATTTCCACTTTCCAAGGACTCAATCTCTTTTTTTGGTGCTTTTATACTTTTTAGTAGTATGAGAGACAGATGATTAAAGAAAAAAACAGATTTTTCTAATTGCAAACGTCAAAAAAACAGATATGATTGATTTACTTTATAGTAAGTGAGCATATGATTGATTTACTTTATAGTAAGTGAGCATACAAAATGCCACCTTCTCTACAGAAACTGGCTATGAACCATGTCCTATAAACATGGTCCAAGTCTTATAAACCTGTAACCCTCATATAAATGCCTTTTCATACATTTGCAAACAGAGAAGACCCAAATAAGGTGTCTCCTACAGGAGCCATCTGATCAGGGTCTGCTCTGTTGGCTTTTGACATCATATACATGTAGATCTGATTTTACATTTTTTGTCAAACCAAAAAATTTCCTTGAAAATTTTTACATAATAGAAATTCAGCTAACAAATAATCAAGATGTAATTATTTCTCAAATTCTCATTGAACAGGGAAAGGGTTAAATTAATGGCAAAAAACACAACACTGGTTATATCTGTATTGTTCCCATATATCATATATCGTGTTCATTACTTTTATATTTGAATTCAGTGCAGTAGAACTATAGATTAACCCTTTCCCTCATATAAACGCCTTTTCACGCATTTGCAAACAGTAGACCCAGATCAGACAGCTCTTATAGGAGCCGTCTGATCAGGGTCTGCTCTGTTTGATACAAGAATTTGAAAGATCTGTTTCTTTACTTTCCACAAGTGCTCCACCTTCCATATTTCATTATAATTATTTTGGCCATGAATATTCAATAGGTGTAGAAATTTGAAACAAACATTGAACAGGGAAAGGTTTAAACTTGCATGTGTGTTTTTTGTATAGGGTTTGTGTCAGAACAAGAGCATGATGAAACTACAATTCTTTCCCTTTATCTCAGATGTAAGACAGTTTCGGTTACTTCCCTTGAAAATCCCTTGTTCAATGTGATAATGTCTAGTGTTACACTTGAGAACTGACAAGCTGCAAAATCAAATTGGCTATTGGTACTTCAAATTCATTTCATTCACTATTTTAATAAGTTATTACAGTGCAAGATTGATTTTATTATGTCGTCAGAATTGAGAAGGAGAATTGGCAGATATTGTTATGGTCTCTAGTGTAATCTTGTCAACAGTGTAATATGATCATGTGACTTTCACACACACACACACACTTCAGTATAAAAGTATATGAGCAATTTCCTGGTTCCCTTAACTCTTAGCAGTCTAAGTAATTCTTGTGTAACAAAAATGCTGTCTGCTGCAAAATCTAAACAATAAATTTTCAGTCATTTTATTTTTCAAAAACTGTGAAACAGTTGAAATGTGGTGAGACGCAGAGTTACTTAACCCTTTCCGCCATGAATATTCATGAAAGAAATAATGATGTCATGAATATTGATTAGATTAACTTGTTGTAATATCACAATGACACAGGAAGTTTTAGCCATAGCAGAAACAGTAGTCATATCTAGATTATATCATAAGCAAATAGAGCAGACCCTGATCAGACGGCTCCTATGGGAGCTGTCTGATCTGGGTCTACTCTGTTTGTAAAGATGTAGAAAGGCATATTTATGGAGGAAAGGGTTAGCATCTCATCTTGATCTAATCTGTGTGAAAACTAGCATGCTAAGAGTTGATGATTAACAGTCTAACACGTCGTTTACTTGTTTACATACAGTTAAATATTGTATCATGCCTTGTGATGAAACCTCTGGCACACTACTAACTCATGCACAAGACTTCTGCTCAGTAATGTACATGATATAACACGATTAGTTTGTACCTTGTTTCAAAGTCATAGATAAACTGGTGTCCTTCAACGACTAAGATTGTCATTTCTCCACCAAACCCTATGTTATGGCCATTCTTTAGAATTGTTTCTGAAGAATGCTATAAACATATGTTTGAAAGAAGGTTGTTGGTTTTTTTTTAAAAATAAAAAATAAATAAATGAGGCATCTTATCTATGTGTTTATTAGTTCTGGTTTTGATGAAATGGAATTATAATTGTGGATAATATAGTCAGCTGTAGGCATGGACACTTATTGTGAGGATGTTGATATGTGTGAGTATTTGTTTTATCTGCATAGGTTAATTGGATGGTAATAAATCAAGTACATGTAATGCTGCTTTTAATTAGTATCATAACTGGAAATAAATCAAGTAACATTGCTTTTAATTACTATCATAGCTATGGTTATAAATCAAGTAATGCTACTTTTAATTAGTATCATAACTGTTTGATGCTCTTTGTTTCCTCCATGAATATTCATGTAAGAAATAATGCTGTCATGAATATTACTGAGATTAATTTGTAATAATAGCAGATGAACACAGGAATTTTTAGCCATGGCAGAACTGTAGAATCATGTCTATATTATACCATAAGCAAACAGAGCAGACCCTGATCAGACGGCTCCTATAGGAGCCGTCTGATCTGTGTCTACTCTGTTTGCGAAGGCATAGAAAAGCGTATTTATGGAGTAAAGGATTAATCTTCTGCATTTTGAGCAATTGTCGTCTGCAAATATTAACATCTGCTTCAATTCTAAAAGTAAAATTTTCATCCATTTATTTTCAAAAAATATTGTCAGAGTAATTTAGTTTGGATCCAGATGAGACGTCAAATTACAAGATATCTGATCTGGATCCAATCTGTTTTCAAAGATTATCACAATGTAATTAGTAGTGTACTGAAACCTTTCCCTGTTCTATGTTTATTTCAAATTTCAATACTTACTGAATATTCAGACAAAGTAGTTATAATGAAACGGGGAAGGAGGAACATTGTAGCCAATTTAGAAATTAAAGAAACACATCTTTCAAATTCTACTAGCAAACAGAGCAGATCCTGATCAGAGGGCTCTTGTAGGAGCCGTCTGATCTGGGTCTACTCTGTTTGCAAATACCTGAAAACACATTTATATGAAGGAAAGGTTAAAGCTAAATTGTTATTGACTGTATGGAAAGAAGTTGTAAAATCCTTCTCCGTAACAAAATGTGTCTGGCAGAGGCAACACATTGTTTGTTATATCGTGACTAGAAATACAATCCCTATGTTATAATTCATAGAAACCAACTCTTAGTCTAGTAAGCAAGAGTCTGTAAAAAAATAATTGTAATTCTAGTAATTGGCAAATCTTGCAGTTCTTCCTAATATTCAGGGTATATGATGTTATGTGATATTGATTTACTTGGCGTCTCATCTGAATCCAAACAGATTACAGTAGTCATAAGTTCACAAATATCCTAATAAATAGTTCACTAAGCATAAATGACAGACTTCTGAAATATCTATTAATGGCTTTAACTAGTGTTTTGATGGATACCTATTTTCAGATTGTAGGCTCATGAATGGAATATGAGATGAAAGGGGTCTAAATATAGGATCAGTTTCTCATGACCGTCATTAACAGATTTTTGTTTTTCCTTTGAATATGGGGAATGAGCCAACTGGCATTTGCAAACAGTGTACACCCAGATAGACGATTCCTAGAGGTGCCTCTGATCATTGTCTGCACTGTTTGTGATTCAAACTCCTGTAGCATATTTATTCCTGCCGTACTGAATGATCTCTACCAATGAACAACAATTGACCATTCAACATTGCACTTTTAGAAAACTTCAGCATTCAAAGGGTTAACTACGTCCATAGTATTGGTGATTTTGTGATTATCTTTTC
The DNA here is from genome assembly GCA_963576725.1 of Azorinus chamasolen. NCBI lineage: Eukaryota > Metazoa > Mollusca > Bivalvia > Cardiida > Solecurtidae > Azorinus > Azorinus chamasolen. The sequence continues at coordinate 8,683,149 of OY755247.1, read as the reverse complement.
ATGCAATGTAGATCCAGATTCAACTCGAGTAATTCAGTATCTTATCATAATCCAAACTATTTGCCATATGGGATGTGTTTTGGGAAAGAAATAGAAAAAACCAATTTATACTAGAAGCAGAGGACAAATATTTTCAATCAAAAGTTACTTATATTTCAAAGGGTCAAATATGAATGACGAAAGAATAGTACATGTATAAACATTTGACATCAGTTTTCTAGTGATAAACAATTATGAAACATGATTGAATGTAGTGTAGTAAACTGTATGTGTGGTTAGTTATGAAGAATTTTCATGACAATTTGATCACTTTGAAAAGGATACTGTAAACTGGATTTCAGTGTGGTTGATTGTTGGTCAGGTAATGCTGTGATCATTGTTAGCATCCTGCTGACTGGATCATTGTTAGCATGCTGCTGATTTGTCAGGTAATTATATGATCATTGTTAGCATCCTGCTGACTGGATCATTGTTAGCATGCTGCTGATTGGTCAGGTAATTATATGATCATTGTTAGCATCCTGCTGATTGGATCATTGTTAGCGCACTGCTGATTGGTCAGGTAATTATGTGATCATTGTTAGCATACTGATTGTTGGTCAGGTAATGATGCAATCATTGTTAGCATACTGCTGATTTGTCAGGTAATGGTATGATCATTGTTAGCATACTGATTGTTGGTCAGGTAATGATGCAATCATTGTTAGCATACAGCTGATTTGTCAGGTAATTGTGTGATCATTGTTAGTACACTGCTGATTGGTCAGGTAATGGTGTGATCATTGTTAGCATACTGCTGACTGGTCAGGTAATGGTGTGATCATTGTTAACATACTGCTGATTGGTCAGGTAATGATGTGATCATTGTTAGCATACTGCTGACTGGTCAGGTAATGATGTGATCATTGTTAGCATACTGCTGATTGGTCAGGTAATGATGTGATCATTGTTAGCATACTGCTGATTGGTCAGGTAATGGTGTGATCATTGTTAGCATACTGCTGATTGGTCAGGTAATGATGTGATCATTGTCAGTATACTGCTAGTATTTAAAAGTAAATTCCTGATATTCTAGTGAAGCAGTTTGAATCTACTAGTAGATATATAATAAGACTGAGTAATGTAGTGTCTTGTCACGGTTCAAACTGTTTAACATAGTTACTCACTATAGATTTGAAAAGAAAAGGAAGCAATTAAAAGAAGTTCATAAAACTCGCAGACAAAGTTATATTTAGTATTATAACAGTTAAACCTTTCCCTAATCAACAGTTATATGTGAATTGTTCATTTCATGAATATTCTTTAACATAATTTTATAAAGTTAGTATTTAAAAGGGAATTGTTGGCTTAACCCTTTCCCTCATATAAACGTGTTTTCACACATTTGCAAACAGAGTAGACCCAGATCAGACAGCTCCTATAGGAGCTGTCTGATCAGGGTCTGCTCTGTTTGCTAGTGGAATTTGAAAGATGTTTCATTAGCTTCTAAAATGGCTACAATATTACACCTTCCATATTTCATAACTATTTTGTCCATGAATATTCAGTAGGTATTGGAATTTAGAATAAACATAGAACAGGGTAACGATTAAATAAAAGCGATCATATATATATAATTTCTGTATGGCATTTCAGTTGTGCTCTGCTTCATATATTCAGGAGCAGGTCTTGTTTATGGTCTGCGTTATACGTGTTGTTTGAGGTCTGTTTATATTTTTACAGATTGAGACAGACCTTGTTTTTGGATCTGCTTTACAACTCCTCAGTTTTCTGGAATTGAACTTGGTTAAAGCTGTGACTGGTGTTTTGTACATTGTTTTATTGCAATTTTTGTTCCGTTTTATGTCCCAGCCATTAGGTGAATGGGGCATTTAGTTTTACCCTTGTCCGTCTGTACATACATGCTTCATGTTTTAATACAGTTATTGATGAAAAAAGTAACGATTAAATGAGTTACTTGTGAGTATTGTTGAAAATCTTTGATGGATTTGATATTATTTATATTTTAGACTCTGGCAATCGTCTGAGGAACTCAGTGAGCCATCTATTGGAGATGATTGAGGAGACAACCAATCAGCTCCTTGATACACGTCTGACGCAGTCAGAGTTGATGGAAACTTTGGAAACCCGCGGCCAGGAGCTGGAGCAGATGACCGCTCGCTGTGGGGACCTTGAAGAGCGGCTCCGAGAGGAAGTAGAACGCAAAGACTACCTAGCCTTGGAACTGCACAAAGCAGAGGGTATGCCATGGGTTTTATCCCAAGATGATGCTCAGTTATACTCATGTATATTTTTTGCTGAATTTTACTCTTTTGCATTATTTACTGCAGTCAGACTTTAGGTAAGAAACAGCTACGGGGTGTTTTAACCCTTTCCCTGTTCTGTATTTAGGCCAAATTTTAATACCTACTGAATATTCATTAGCAAAATAGTTATAAAGAAATATGGAAGGTGGAACATTATAGACATTTTAGAAAGGAAAGAAACAGATCTTTCAAATTCTATTAGCAAACAGAGCAGACCCTGATCAGACGGCTCCTCTAGGAGCCGTCTGATCTGGGTCTACTCTGTTTTCAAATGCGTAAAAATACATTTATATGAGGGAAAAGGTTAAGAGGTTTCTGTAGAAGAAAGGTTGCTGCTTTATACAGTTAGAATATAAATCTCAAGTGGCTGCCTAATACAGGATGGCTGTTTAACACTTTTCCTCCATGAATATTTATGTAATAATGATGTTATGAATATTAATTAGATCAGTGTGTTATAAAGCACATGGACACAGGAACTTTTGGCCATGGTAGAAACTGTAGAATCATATCTATAATTAGAATTTATATCATTAACAAACAGAGCAGACCCTGGTCAGATGGCTCCTATAGGAGCTGTCTGATCTGGGTCTACTCTGTTTGCAAAGGCATAAAAAGGGGTATTTATGGAGTAAAGGGTTAACACTTTCCCTCGTATAAACGACTGTTGGCATCTTTGCAAACAGAGTATACCCAGATGAGACGACTCCTGTAGCGGCGGTCTTGTTTGTTAGGGGATATCAATTCAACGAATTTGTTTGTTAAATATTTATATTAAGTGTTAAAAAATAAGACTTTGCTGACAGTGCTAGCACTTACAGTGGATATACGAGGGGTGTTCAAAAAGTTACTTTACTTTTCAATATTTCCATAAAATATCACTCAGCGCAACTATAAACAATTCTGAGTCTGACTGGTGGGCTCTGATTGGTCGAAATTTAGATATTGTTCAATTTTGCTGAAAATTGGTATGAATGGGTATTTTGTTGCCATTAACTGAATCGTAGATATTTCAAATGGTTGGTTACCATGGTAATGGAGTGGAAACCTCTGATTGGTCAAAATTTAGATGTTATTAGATTTGGCTGAAAATTGGTAAGTAGGGGTATATGGGTACTCTGAACCTAATGGCAGGTGTTACAAAAGTGTTAGTTGTCATGGTAACTCAGTGATGGGCTGTTATTGGTGAATATTTACATATTTTGCTCATCAATACCTGTTGTCCGTTTTGTTTGTGGGACATTCTGTAACAAATTCTGTCACAAATAGATGTTGTTTTAACTGATTTAAATCCAGGTCTTATTGAGGGCTATTCCTCCGAGCGTGAAATGCTTGACCAGAAGATTCAGGATCTGGAGGAGCAAAAGGAGACACTCGTGCTTGAGCTGGAGACAACGAAAAACAAACTACTGGATATGACATCAGTACAGGGCGAGAATGAAAATCTGAGGAAGGAAATGGCCGATCAAAAGGACCTTATGTCCAGTAATGTCGGAGAGGAGGCTCAAGGTTTATCTCGTTACCAATACGTTTTAGTACCAATAGGTGTAGCCATTGGCTGTTATTTTCTGCACGAGTGGTTTAACCGTTAATGCTTGTTGTTGATTGGTTAACCTTTTACCTGTGGAAAAATTAGACCAGGATAATGAGAAATAGTTTTAATTCAGGTGAAATGTGAATACATTATATAACATGAATTCAAACTATTTCTGTTCGAAGTTTACTTCCCTACTTAATCAGAGCTCCAGATAAGATGTGTAAATTAAAATATTTTCAAGAATAAACTTCTTCCTTTCTCCATCAAACCCTATGTTATGACCACTCTTTAGAATCGTCTCAAAGAGACAATTCAAAAGAGTGGTCACAACATAAAGTTTTTGGGTAGAAATGATGATTCTAGTAATTGAGTATGCACCCTTATCTGTTGCTTTGTTAAAAAAGGAAACTGGGGTGGTTTTGGTCATTTTATTTGTGCCACAAGGTAAAGGTTTACCTGTAGTTTGTACAGTTGTTGTTGTTGTTGATTTAGATCTCACTCACTATTAACCCTTCGAATGTGGAAACATATGCTGTTGCATTTGCAAGCGGTGTAGACCCAGATCGGAGGGCTCTTAGAGGAGCCCTTTGATCAGGGTGTGTACTGTTTGTCATTCAAGCCCTCCCGCAATTTTAAGCCTTTCATACTGAATAGACTAGAGTTAACCCTTTCCCTCATAGGCTATTTTTAGAACCATTCTCTTTGAATAAATCTACCCAAAAGGAGCATTTTCTAGAGAAGAGGAAAACAATTGAATTGTGTAGTTTTGAAACCATTGTGATAAATAGAGCATTTGCTCCTATAGGAGCAAATGCTCTATTTGTCACAATGGTTTCAAAAAGTGACGTTTACAGAGGTGTCAAAAGGTGTCAATATGAGGGAATGGGTTAAACACAAATGGGTCATTCCACATTGAAAATTCAGCATTTAAGAGGTCAACAGTTTATAGTTACTCACAGTAATATACATAGCATCTTGTTTGTTGTCATGTATAGAAGATTCCTGAAATTTATCTTTCGTAAAAAAGACATCCTGAATATCAATTAGATTATTTTTTATAATGGTATATGGACACAAACATTTTTAGCCATGGTAAAACTAGAATCAGATCTATAAAATCCCATTAGCAAACAGAGCAGACCTTGATCAGAAGGCTCCTATAGGAGACGTCTTATCTGGGTCTACTCTGTTTGCATAGACGTAGAAAGGAGTATTTATAGAATAAAGGGTTAAAAGTTAAATTATTTCCATGAAAGCTGTATAGACATAAATTGACACCATTGAATTTTAGGGATCTTCTTCTCACTGTGATTATTATTATATTGTAGTTTGTAGTTATATGTTGTGTGCAGTTAGCTCATTCAGCATGCCGAGCATGCATCTTGAAGAGATCAAGTATATCTTTCACTGTATCCAAGAATAATTTCTGGGGCCTTTATATATTGTTATTCATTTGGTGAATTGTTCATTGCTTTGTATGGTCTTAACTTAATTAAGTGATTGGCGAGACCAGATGCAGCAGATTATGCATGGCAAAATTCATGATTGGCTTTTGGCAATGGAAGTTCATGAGTGTTGCTTCTGTCAAACAGCAAACTAGCATATGTTTGTATTTTATGGGTTTAGCATATATTCCATACTCATATCCAATCTAAAGGTTTTGTGAGCTTTATCATTCATATCTGTCCATGAATAGAATTTAGGACAACTTTTTCCTGTTTGCCGATATCATAAATAGATGAACCCTTTCCTCCATAAATACGCCTTTCTACGCCTCTGCAAAAGTAACTTTTTGAAACCATTGTGATAAATAGAGCATTTGCTCCTAAGGAGCAAATGCTCTATTTACCACAATGGTTTCAGAACTACACAATTCTAAAAATTTCCTTTTCTCTAGTTAGTGCTCATTCTCGGTAGATTTATTCGAAGAGGTTGTATCTAAAAATAGCCTATGAGGTAATGGGTTAATAAAGAATCTTGTACTAACTAGACGTCATGACTACATGAAAAGTCCTCTACAAATCAATGGACATGAAAAACAAGACTAATCAGAAATCAAAGTGAAATGAAATATTTATAGGGTTATGAGAGAACATGAAAAGTTATGGACTAATTAAGAGGACACAAAAAGTTATAGACTGATCAGAAATACTGTAGAAATGTCTTAGGATAGTCAGAGGACATGAAATGACACAGGTTGATCAGAAATACTGAAGAAATGTCTTAGGATAGTCAAAGGACATGAAATGACATAGGCTTATCAGAAATCATATAGGAATGAAGTGTCAGGACAATCAGAGAACTTGAAAAGCTATGAGCAAATCAGACATGAAAAGTCGTAGGCTAATCTGTCACGAAAGATTATAACCTTATCAGAAATCATGGAGACAACATATTTAACCCATTCCCTCATACTGACGCCTTTTGACGCCTCTGAAAAAGTTATCTTTTGAAACCATTGTGATAAATAGAGCATTTGTTCCTATAGGAGCAAATGCTCTATTTATCACAATGGTTTCAAACTACAGAATTCTAAAATTTTCCTTTACTCTAGTTAATGCTACTTTTTGGTAGATTTATTCAAAATGGTTTGATCTAAAAATAACCTATGAGGTAATGGGTTAATCAGAGGTCAAGTCAGCTTTAACCTTTTTGTCCACACATTTCTAATTGTCGTCTGCAATCCAAAAGTTTGTTAAATTATTCGGTAAAATATGGAAATGAGAAAAATAAAGGAATAAAGCACAGATATAGAAATAGAGATTGAGACAAAAAGTGAAGTCTCTGATCCGACAACACCTTGAAAAGGCGCCATCTGATCTGGGATTGCACTATTTGTCATGGTGCATTTATTCGATATTGGCGGTGAAAGGGTTAAGCGGAAGATATTCATCAAAATAAAACAAGGTAAACTGCTGTAAAAGAATCTTTATGACTTTGAAGTAAAATAATGCAGTGTATTCCTTGTTAAATCACAAATGTGAACTGTCTTGCTTTGTGTTCCTACATAGAGAAATCCAGAAATCTTTTTATTGCCTTGGAGTTATTTAATTAATGTGGATATTTGCTGGAAATAGTTTTATGTTTTATGTGTTTCATTGATCATGAATGCAAAGTATACCCTTATCAGCAGCCTAGATAAGATGCATAAATTGAAACAATTTCAAGACTAACTGGCTCTATTTCTCCTACCAACCCTATGTTGTGACCACTCTTTAGAATCATCTCTTTTAGACAATTCTAAAGAGTGGTCATAACATAAGATTTGACGGAGTAAATGATGATTTTAGTATTTGAGTATGCTTTGCCCAATTCTTGTTAATTCAACCTTTTTGTGCCTTTGCAAACAAAGTAGACCCAGATCAGATTACTATCAAGGTCTTCTCTTTTTGCTTAAATGATGTTATATAGAGCTTCCTCTACACTGTGAGACATTGCAAAATATCCCAGTTTCATGTGTTAAAATGAACTTAACTAAATATTCATGAAATCATAAATTCTTACTTGAATATGCATAAAGGAAATGTTTAATCAGAGCTACGGATAACGGTGCGTACACAAATACTAAAATATTCATTTTTCCACCAAACCCTATGTTGTGACCACTCTTTAGAATCGTCTCTTTGAGACAATTTTAAAGAGTGGTCACAACATAGGATTTGGTGGAGAAATAAAGAAGTTATGCTTGAAAATATTTTAATTTACTGGTATGCATCTTATCTGGAGCTCTTGTTAATTCATAATTTTTGTTAATTTTGGGGGTTAAAGGTATTGAATTAAACAAAATATGCAGACAATTATTCTGGATGTATTTGTTAATCCCACAAATTTTAAAACAAGGAAGTCCGCGCTCTTTACATAAGACACAATGTATATTGCCCAGACTTGTTTATGTTTAAAAAAGGCAATACATGTGTCTGTTGTAAAACATCAGTCCAAAAGTTAAAAATCAAGCTGTTTTAACCGTCTACTGTTCAAAGTAAATGAGAATACAAGTTTTTTGCCTTTAATACTTTAAAAATTGTCTTCTGCAAAAAGAAAATAGATCACTAAAGTGTGTGATGACTTTTTATGTCATTCCCTTTTAAAATCATTAGAATGCTTATGAGATGCCAAGTGTTTTAACAACTTGTAGTTTATGGAAGTTATCATGAAATTACCAATAAAGTAAAAATGGTTATTTAAGTAAGCAAAACGACGGATTACCAGTGACATTTACATTTTCGAGTAAGGAAGTCTTCCAGCTGGCAGTAAAACCTCTCTATAACGGCCACTAAATTACATTAAATATTTTGTGTTAAAGGCAGGGGGATGCTTAAAGCAAGGTGAAAGTACAACAGAACGCTCTTATTGGAGCGTTCTGTTTTACTTTCACCTTGCTTTAAGCAGCCACCTGCCCTAAATACCAACTATTTAACACAATTAAGTGGTCGTTATAGAGAGGTTTTACTGTAATGATATAAGGGATGAAACTTGATACAAAAAATACTAAGTCTTGTTTTGATGGTTCATATGGACTTTGTGGCGTAGGACCAGGATGGCAGACAAAAATCTGTACAGGTACGCAAATATTCCTGTCCCTTATCATTGGACTTTATGCTTTAGATTACTGAAACTTATAAAATTCTGTTTATTGAATATGACATTTTTTAAAATTAAATATATATTTAAATGCAAAAAATCATGGATATATTATTGGATGAAATTGGTTAAGACTTTGGAACATTCATTTCTCTCCATTAAAAAATAAAAAAAATAAAAAATGTTTGATTGGCATAATTATGTTAGAAGCTATATTGATTGAAATCATTAGATTTTGTAAATGTATTTGAATACTAAGAGAAAATTAAGTTTAATTCGGGTATGATGGCTGATGTAGTTCTTTCAGTGAAAAAGTTTGGATGATGATTGGAAATAGAACAGTGAAATACAAAGGAAAATAAACAGGAAAAGGTTAGATTTCATTGGCTGTAACCTTGCTAAGGTGATGGTTTATATGTAATCCTTTGAATGGGAGAAATGAGTATAACCTTTTACTTCATAATATGCCTTTTCACACCCTTGCAAACAGAGTAGACTCAGATCAGACGGCTCCTGTAGGATCTGCCCTGTTTGTTTATTGAATTCTAAAGCTTCAGCCATTGTAAAATATTCTCCTGCCCATGATGCCATTATACATTTTCAGCTAATTATTATTCATGCAGTCTTCATTTCTTCTTAAATATCTATGAGGTAATGGCCCTTTATCTCATAGGCTAGTTTTAGATCCAACCTCTTTGAATAAATCTACCGAAAAGGAGCATTAACTAGAGAAAAGAAAAAAATAAGTATTTTGTAGTTTGAAACCATTGTAATGAATAGAGCATTTGCTCCTATAGGAACAAATGCTCTATTTATCATAATGGTTTCAACAGGTGACTTTTGCATAGGCATCACTATGAGGGACAAGTGAAATGTGACAAAATTTTAGTATTTGAATAAGCATCTTTATGTATTAGTCTCCTGTTTACAGATACATGTAGTAACTCTCCATTCAAAGGGTTTTTCATATAAAATATGAACCTATAAATAGAAGATAGAGGGAAATAAATACTTATGGACAGAAGTAAGAGGTGCTTTGGTCAAATGAGGGATTTCTGGTAATCCGTTTTGTATATGGGAATGCTGGAACATGTGCTGTTTGCTTACAAAGGACTTCTCTAATCCCATTTACTTTTCCGATTCCTATTTCCGAAATATAATTGCATGTATAAATCTGCTTCAAAATGCTGCTAGCATGCTTAGTGTATTCAAAGCTTTGATAAGAGATGCATTAACCCTTTCCTTCATATAAATGCTATTTCAGGCATTTGCAAACAGAGTAGACACAGATCAGACAGCTCCTATAGTAGCTGTCTGATCAGGGTCTTCTCTGTTTGCTTATGAAATTATAATAGATCTGATCTATTGTTTCTACTTATAGCAAAACATCCTCTGTACGTATAGTTGATATATCAATATATGATTTTCTATTGATGGTACCTCTGCCTTTGATATTGTGGAGAAACAAAAACCAATCGGATAGCAATACTTCTCTTATCAACAGCTCTCGCATGTAGTCTTATTTTTATGTTTTTCTATAATTTATGTTTTTACAGATCCATTAATGCTTTGAATGCTGAATACTAAAAAGTGGAATGGCCCATCAGTATTTTACAATAGTGTCTATTCAGTATGAAAGGCTTAAAGGCATTTCGAAAGGAATGTTGACCCATTAACCCCATGCTGTGTATTTAGGAAGCTGACAGTCAGGGATCTGATACACAAACTGATAAGGCAGGCTACCATCACAGAGGATCAATGTATAATTGCATAACTTTATCTCTTGTGGCTATGGACCCTGACTGGACACTGCAGGAGCACAGCTGGATACTGTGTATATAGGGGGGGTCACTTATATAAGGAGCTTTGAAATGCCTTTAAGTTGCTAGAGGATTTTTCATTTGGTATAGAGCTACAGCTAAATGTGCGTACTCAAATACAAAAATCGTCATTTCTCCACCAAACCCTATATTGTGACCACTCTTTAGAATCGTCTCTTTGAGACGATTCTAAAGAGTGGTCACAATATAGGGTTTGGTAGAGAAATAAAGAAGTTATTCTTGAAAATTTATGCATCTTATCTGGAGCGCTGAGTATAAACCCAGATAAGATGCTGTGTCTCTTATATGGCTCGTCGCCTAGGTCTACGCTGTTTGTACAGCTTTAAAGATGCCATTCCCCTTTGATGCAGCTACCAAAGTCTTTTTAACAGATATTATATGTGATATGTGTGTTTTGTGCTGATATAATTTATGTTTGTGTAACTGCATATGTTTACATATTGTTTTCATGTGCTTGTTTCTGTCATTGGGTTTGCATGAGATACTCACTCTGTTCATTTTCCCTGTATGATATTTATGTTTTTAGATATTAATGTTGCTGTCTGCTGTTTTAAAAAGGAAAATATTATGCCATGAAAGCATTTTCTTTAAGTTTGGTGTTTAAAATTTCTTCTCAGGAAGTGCTTCATTCATTGGGGTAAAGAATACTGTACCATTCATTGGGGTAAAGAATACTGTACCATTCATTGGGGTAAAGAATAGTGTACCATTCATTGAGGTAAAGAATAGTCTACCATTCATTGGGGTAAAGAATACTGTACCATTCATTGGGGTAAAGAATACTGTACCATTCATTAGGGTAAAGAATTCTGTACCATTCATTGGGGTAAAGAATTCTGTACCATTCATTGGGGTAAAGAATACTGTACCATTCATTGGGGTAAAGAATACTGTACCATTCATTGGGGTAAAGAATAGTGTACCATTCATTGGGGTAAAGAATACTGTACCATTCATTGGGGTAAAGAATACTGTACCATTCATTGGGATAAAGAATACTGTACCATTCATTGGGGTAAAGAATACTGTACCATTCATTGGGGTAAAGAATACTGTACCATTCATTGGGGTAAAGAATACTGTCCCATTCATTGGGGTAAAGAATACTGTACCATTCATTGGGGTTAAGAATACTGTACCATTCATTGAGGTAAAGAATACTGTACCATTCATTGGGGTAAAGAATACTGTCCCATTCATTGGGATAAAGAATACTGTACCATTCATTGGGATAAAGAATACTGTACCATTCATTGGGATAAAGAATACTGTACCATTCATTGGGGTAAAGAATACTGTACCATTCATTAGGGTAAAGAATTCTGTACCATTCATTGGGGTAAAGAATTCTGTACCATTCATTGGGGTAAAGAATACTGTACCATTCATTGGGGTAAAGAATACTGTACCATTCATTGGGATAAAGAATACTGTACCATTCATTGGGATAAAGAATACTGTACCATTCATTGGGATAAAGAATACTGTACCATTCATTGGGATAAAGAATACTGTACCATTCATTGGGGTAAAGAATACTGTACCATTCATTGGGGTAAAGAATACTGTACCATTCATTGGGATAAAGAATAGTATACTATTCATAGAATAGTATACCATTCATTGGGATAAAGAATACTGTACCATCCATTAGATAAAGAATAGTTTACAATTCATTGGGATAAAGAATACTGTGCCATTCATTGGGGTAAAGAATACTGTACTTTTTGTGATGAACAGGTACTTATTGAAATGATTGAATAATCATATATCATGGTTTTAATGACAATGATGTCTATTGATGAAGCAAGTGTCACCTTAATGTATATTTTAGTTTGTACGGGTAATTGATTAATTTGATTGTTTTATATTTTCGATGAATTCATAGGTTCTCTTTTTCAGCATTTTCTTTGCTTTTATACTCTTAGATGACCCTTGTTTCTTGTGGGTTTTGTGTTTCTTTATATTAATGTAATTATCCTAAATATTCAGCAACATACTCCTAGACAAATAGTGCAGACCCAGATCAAACTGCTCCTGTAGGCAGGTTGATCAAGGTACACATTATTTGGTACTCTATTAATTTCATTCAAGTTATTAAAACACTGCTGAATCCAGTTTTATAAATTGTTGGAGAGAAGAAGAGGATGTTTTAATATTTAGGGTAAATTCAGTTTAATTATTCTACAAAAATAGCAATATCTGGATTTCTTCTGGTGAAAATAACTGATACACATAACGAGTGTAAACACATAGATAACATGTATCACATTCTTTATGAATACAGAGCTCCAGATAAGATGCGTAAATTAAAATATAAATTAAAATATTTTCAAGTATTACTTCTTCATTTCTCCACCAAACCCTATATTGTGACCACTCTTTAGAATCGTTTCGAAGAGACGATTCTAAAGAGTGGTCACAACATAGGGTTTGGTGGAGAATTGACGATTTTAGTATTTGGGTACGCACGGTTATCTGTAGCTGTGAATAGATTCTTTTATTTCTCCACCAAACCTTATGTAATGACCACTCTTTAGTGTTATCTCATAGTATTGTAGAGACAGTTCTACATTATGTTCACAACATAGGGTTTGGTGGAGAAATCACCGCTTTGTGACTCTGATTGCAAGAAAGACAACATTTTATATTTAATTGTTAATACTAGATCTTTCAGGCTATTTTAGATCATAAAATGATTTTACGGTTCTTATGCCAGAAGAATGCACTCTGTGAATTGCTGTTTTTGTTGCGACTTCTTCACAAGAATAATGGTAAAAAACATGGCATGAAAACAGTCATAAGAATATGAATGGAAGGCAATAAAAGACTGCATTCTAGTTTTAAAATAAGCTTGTGGGAAAAAATTAAAATATATTGGTTTTGATTTTAATCAATTTTACTGTTTGTATAAAGTTTTTAAGATTGGGAAAGGATTCTGTAGGTGAAATGATATGAATCAATGCGATGTTTTTTATGATTGTACTTGTTTTTCTTCCTTGATATTACTGTAGATGGCAAATTCTTACACATACTGTAAAACATATACAAGAAAAAAACACACCAGAAAACATAAGATAAGTAGTAGACAGACTTCATTAACATAACTTCAGATCTGGCCATTTTTTGGATATTATAAAAAAAATTAGCTATCAAATATTGCATTTAATTTGTTTAAAGTTAGTTTCTTTGAAAACCTGATCCATTCAAGACATGTTAAGAAACATATTTAGTAAAGCAATAAAAAAAAAGTAATGAGAAAACAAGACTTTAGTTAACATGATTGTTGATGTACCTGTTTTAGATTGAACATACATGTAGTGTGTTTTACAGCATGTGCCATTTCTGTACAGGTTATTATGGGTCTTGGATAATTTCCTTTAAAAAACTGAAACTGAGGGAAACTAACAAGGATGAAGCTCACACCAGTATACACGAATCTATTGGTAGATTGCATAAGTCTTTAGCATATCAGCATGGAGAATGAACGAAAGGTGGACAGATAATCGGATATCACCCTCTATTCTGGTTCACAATTATATTGAAAACAGCTCAGTTAGACAGAACACATAGTAAATAATGTAACAGGATTGCCATGGCTTAATACTCCTGGGCTTATACTCTAGTAAACTGTTTTAACCCTTTCCTCCATACATACGCCTTTCTACGCCTCTGTAATAGTCACTTCTTGAAACCATTGTGATAAATAGAGCATTTGCTCCTAAGGAGCAAATGCTCTTTTTTTCACAATGGTTTCAATACTACACAATTCCAACATTTTCCTTTTCTCTAGTAAATGCTCCTTTTCGGGAGATTCATTCAAAGAGGTTGGGTCGAAAAATAGCCTATGGAGGAAAGGGTTAAGTAATTCACCAACCATAACTGTGTGTGCACTGGTGCATATACTTGAGTTTAACAGTATTAGTTCACCATTTACTCCATAAATATGCCTTTTCTACGCTTTTGCGAACAGAGTAGATCCAGATCAGATGACTCCTATACAGTAAAACCTCTCTATAATGGCCACTAAATTGTGTTAATTAGTTGGTATTTAGGGCAGGTGGTTGATTAAAGCAAGGTGAAAGTAAAACAACTTTCACCTTGCTTTAAGCAGCCACCTGCCTTTATCACAAAATACTTGATGTAATTTAGTGGCCGTTATAGAGAGGTTTTACTGTATTTGAGCCATCTGATCAGGGTCTGCTCTGTTTGCTTATGATATTATATAGATATGATTCTACAGTTTCTGCCATGGCCAAACATTCCTGTGCTCATGTGCTCTAATTATAAATTAAACAAATTAATATTCATGACTACATTATTTCTCACATGGATATTCATGGAGTAAAGGGTTAATAAAGGCTAACAGGAGTTCTCAGTATGAAAATGTAATAGAGGAAGTCAGACACAGAGCTCCAAATAAGAGCTCCAAATAAACTGCGTAAATTTAAACATTTTCAAGAATAGTTCCTTTTTTTCTCCACGAAACCCTATACTGTGTGTTCTAAAGAGTGGTCACAGTATAGGGTTTCGTGGAGAAATAATGATTTTAGTATTTGGGTATGCACCCTTATAATTATGTAGCTCCGCGACAATTACAAACAGTATACAACCAGATCAGCTGCCATGTTTGAAGTTGCTTTCTAATCTAGGTCTACACTGTTTGTAACTTGTTCCATTCTACAGTTTTTAATTGCTATCTTTGTGAAAAATGTAGACCCTGATCTAGGTCTACTAGTTTTGAATAAATAACATGTTTTAGTGCCATTTTTCCATGTCATGTAAAGATTAATTCTTTTCATGCATTGATAGTCACATTTGATTTTAAACTGCCGCAGAGTGAGAAAACCTGACAGATGTTGTCACAGTAACACTGAGAATTTCTACTGAAAACTTTTCTTTTTGTTTGAGTTCTGTTAATTTTCTGTGTTCCTACTCATTGCTGACCACATGTGCATTTCGTATGTGACTATTGTCATGCAAAAAGGGTTTTTGAGTTTTGCAAAAAAAGTGTAGACCCAGACCAGCAACCATGCCACTATACAGACGCTAACACCTTTCCTCCATTCTAGAAAAGAACACAAAAGAAAATCCCAGAATTTGGTCAGCTGTCATTACAATCAGTGGTGGTCTATCACAGAACTACAGATAACGATGCATACTCAAATACTAAAACCGTCATTTCTCCACCAAACCCGATGTTGTGACCGCTCTTTAGAATCGTCTCTTTGAGACGATTCTAAAGAGTGGTCACAACATAGGGTTTGGTGGAGAAATAAAGAAGTTATACTTGAAAATATTTTAATTTAAGCATCTTATCTAGAGCTCTGGTCTATCAGACATTGTTTTGTTGGTCTGTGCAGATTGTCTGGGTTTACACTCTTTGAAAATGTCAGAGTTCCCTTCTACTGATGACACTGGTCATATCAAAATAAATGTAACAAGATCTCTTGATTAGCACTTTGAAATAGCAGAGTCAAGTTTACGATATATCATAAGGCTAATGATATTCTAATGATAAACCATACAACTAACGGTCTTTCTCTTTGTATATCTTACTGATAAACAACAGTTACTCAGAAACACTTTAATAACAAAGCAGAGTTCTAGTTACCTTGAAAAGTTCATTAATATCACCTAGGCATAAGATATTAACCCTTTACTCCATAAATAAGCCTTTCGATGCCATTGCAAACAGAGAAGACCCAGATCAGGCGGCTCCTGTAGGATCCGTCTGTTCAGGATCTGCTCAGTTTGCTTATGATATTATAATATAGATATGGTTAGACATGAATTGCCAACAGTTCAATACTTAAAACAGTTTTCAAACATTTCCAATTTCAATTTTGAAGTTTTTGAAAAGATAAGCTGGAGCTCTGTTACTAAATCAAATATAAGATCAAATATATTCCTTTGAGAAATCTTTGCATGGCCTTTTAACCAAAATATGGTACATACTTGATGACTAACATTGCATAATTGCAACTGTAAATATTCTTATTATCTACATGCATGACAAATTAACAAAAATCAGTTTCTTTTTGCTTTAGAATGAAATGCATTTCTGGCCTAGTAGTTGTAAACATTTATTTATTAAAAAAAAAGTTAAACAATGATTGGTAGTTAGCATTTTTCTAATACATTAAAAGCATTAAAATTGCATAAATCTTCGAATGTAAATCTTATGCATGACTCTCATTATGCAGCTTCCAGGGCCTGTGAAACTACAGTAGAGCCACCTAGTGGCGATCAAGGTTGGTCTTTAAATAGAATATCTTACTTATGCCTGCATAGATTGTAAATTTTTGCATATTTGATGCATAGCCAGTGAAAGATTGAGTTTTATATGGTCTTGAATCAATCTGCAAAGGACCAGAGCTAGAGAACTATTTTGTCAAAAGCATGACCTGAGCCATTTGCTGAGCTTTACTTCCTGAATGCCGTATAGATTATACGAGTTGTGCCAGGGAAGAAGATACCTTCAGGACATTAAAAACTGTGCAGACCCAGACCAGCTAGTGCATTGAAAATGTGGCTTCTGATCAGGGTCTATACATTAATGTGAGCAGTACTTAAGTATTACTTCATAGCATGCAAGGTCTGAAAGGTAGTTTTTCCTTATGTGGCATACTGCATATCTTTGAGCATTTACGTAAATAGTATGATCATACAAATAACAGTTATATATCTTGTATAGCATGGTTTGCATATTTAGATAGAGAAATATGGATCAACATATGGATATACAATACTCAACTATATTTAGAAGCAAGCATTTTTGTACCTTGAATGTCAGTCGTTATCAGTTCCTGTTCATTACCTATACTTAAAGCTTAATGTTGAAATTGTTTTAGATTTCAAATTTATGTTAAAAAAACAAACAAATAAAAAAAACAGAGGGGAATCTGCTCAGTCTGTTGATATATTTTTGAAAATTGGTATTTACAGACTGGAAAGTAAACAACCATAGTTTCGCTGAAAGTACTGCACCACCTATAGTTACAATTTCATTAACCCATTCTCTCATTTTGACGCCACTGTAAAAGTCATGTTTTAGAACCATTGTGATAATATTTATCACAATGGTTTCAAAATTACACAATTTTAAAAGTTTCTGTTTCCCTTGAAAATGCTCGGTTTTGGTAGATTTATTCAAAGGGGTTGAGTCTAAAAATAGACTGAGGGAATGGGTTAATTAATTAAACGGACATCAATTTGTTTTTTTTTAGCAGGATAAAAGTTTGAGTGACCATATATAGATATATATATATATAAAGAGAATTTACAAGTTAAACCATAAATGCTAATAGATGTGAGTAGTTCATTGATAGGTGATACATGTAGGTGAGTGAAGCCGCTAGTACAATCGGACTAGTCAGTGCCCAAGATATCTAGAAATCGAGAGATCAACGCTGGAATTCAGTAGACATACCTATGCAACTCGAAAAACATTTTGGCACAGCAAAAATATTTTTTCGAAATTCATTTATGTGAAATTTTTTAGGGATGAATATTGGATATTATCTACTGATTTGGTTCTGAAAGAAGGATTTTTTTTGGTCTTATAAGGGTCCAAATGGTTTGATAGACATAGTTTTGAAAAGAAGTTGGAAAAAAAGAACAATGATAAAAGAAGATTAAATATTTTACTAAGAAAGATAAACAGTGTTGAAAAATTTCAGTAGATTTAACTAATGTCACATAATCTCTAACCCAAATTCTTAGCTCGAGTTTTCACTTAACCCTTTACTCCATGAATATTCATGTAAGAAATAACAACACCATGAATATTACATGTAATTGTATTCATTTTAACATATGAACAGAGGTAATGTTAGTCATTATCTATATTATTTCATACGTAAACAGAGCAGACCCTGATCAGACTGATCCTTCTGGAGCTGTCCGATATGGGTCTTCTCTGTTTGCAAAGGCATACAAAAGCGTAATTATGGAGTAAAGGATTAATATGAATAGAACAGGTTTTATATGTTGGAGATTATGTTACCGTACCTGATTCAAATATTAGATGAAAGTTTTGCTGAATTCCAGTGTCTTTTGCATGTCACCAGATTTATTGTAAGATTTTGTGTGTCAGAAAAAGAAGGGGTGTGCACTCCATTTGAACAGCAACAGGACGAGAATGATTTAAAAAGTGTTGTGGAATTTAAGTAACCTAATTTTATCATTTTGTGAAAATAACTTTTCAAACAATTTTAATCCAGATGAGATTGAGCAATCTTACTTTTTGTTACGATCATCCTGTTTAAATATACATGAAGGAAATGGTTCAGACTGCAACTGTTCTTTGATTGGCCGCTGCCTTTTGTCTGGAGTGCATTTTCCCTTTACTGACAGTGTGTGATTTCTGTTTTCACCCAATCGTGTGTGAGTGTGATGTTTTTACACAAAATTTGTAGTACGTAACACAGCCAATCCCACCCCTGAGCTGTCCTCGAGGTTTTGGTGTGAACTTTATATTTCATATACATATTTCATTACCATCTCCATAGAAATTCTTTTTGCAAGTTAGTTTAATTCTTTAAAACCTTTTTTTCACTTTCTAGCTTAATGATGAAGCTTTAAATGTTGATGATATTTTATCCATTTACAAAATCTTACTACAGTGTATCTTAAGTGTTGTGGTCATTGTCGTAACCAGTAACGTTTTACCTGTAATGGTGCCATATAACCTGCTCCGTGTTATGGTTTCGTAAAAGCCAACCCAACTCAACTAAAAATACAAACCTTGCCAAGTCATCATTTTCAGAATTTGGTTCATCAGAAGCTTCATTTTCTAACAACGACAATAACTGAATCATGCTTACCTTGAATTTTGTGCCCCTTTTGAAAAAGTTTCCCAAAAAAATGAACCAGACCAAGGCTTTGGTTGCTCTTATTCAGAATTATTGCAGCACAAAAGTAATTTATTTGAAGCACAGTTAAATCACATAAATTCCCCATTGTCTACACTCAGCCCCAGCTCCTGCTGTTAAACTTGTGAAGTATTTTTCCGCCTTATGGTTTTAATGGTTTAAAAATCTGGCTTTCTATGACTCTGTCTATTAGTAGAAGGCAGGGGTGCAATTGTCATTGCTTTTAGCCGTAGTGGTTAGGATCTAATGGTAGATTTTTGTAGAATTTTAAGGTTTTAAAATCCTTAACCCATTACTCCATAGACATGCCTTTTTATGCCTTTGTAAACTGACTAGACCCAGATCAGATGGTAGGAGCCGTCTGATCAGAGTCTGTTCCGTCTTCTTATGAAATAACGTAGAATTGATTCTATAGTTTCTGCCGTTGAAAATTTTCCTCTGCTTAAATGCCATTATGTAAAACCACCTATTGAATATTCATGGTCTCATTATTTTTCACCTGAATATTCAGGGAGTAAAGGGTTAATATAGATAGTACCAAGATTTTGATTTAGTATTGCTGATGACAAGATTGTGACTTTTTTTTTTTTTTACAAGTAACAGTAGTTTAACCCTTTCGCTGCTAATGCCAGATCTGTGATTACCTATGCAAACAGTTTGGATCCAGATGAGACGCCGAGTAACTTGGAGTCTCATCAGGATCCATACTGTTTGTTACTGTTACTATGTTTTTGAAACAAAAATGAAGAAAATCAAAAGAATAAAGTTTTGTAGCAGACGACAAAGTTAGCAGACGACAGAGTTTGACATCAAGTAACTCCAAATTGTATCAGACTCTGAACTACTTGACTTTGGACACGGTTTTCATTTTTAAAAAAAAAAAAGAGAAAAAAAAAGAATATAAGCAGACAATATTTTTGCAGATGAAAGTTGCCTTATGTTTCAAAAGGTTAACCCGTTACTTCATAAATATGCTTTCTGCATCTTTGCAAACAGAGTAGACCCAGATCAGATGGCTGTTGCTTTGATATAAAAAAGATATGATTTTACAGTTTCTGCCATGGTAACAAATTCCTATGTATTAATTTTAATCTAATTAATATTCATAACATCATTATTTCTTACATGAATATTCATGGAGTAAGACTTAAACATACTCTTGCTAAGTCTGATCTGGGTCTACTCTGTTTGCAAATGGGTAAAAGATGTTTAAAATGGGGAAAGGTAAACTGTTTTATCTCAGCTCATCTCTAAAGACAAACATCAAATAGGTTTCTAAAGTACAATGGTAAACCTGGGACTTTTGCATTTTCTAAATCTCTTTCCCCATTTATAAATGACCTAGAGAATTTTTATTGATTCTTAAGACAATATAAACATGATAAGACAAACAAAGTGAGTGTAGTAAAGTAAATAAACCCTTTGTTTTAATCTTTACTACACTCCGGCACATTTTTGTAAGCATAAACTTTAGCTTTATCTAGATTTTAAACACAAACTTTATTTTCTTTCTCTCTGAAAATAAAGGTACAGTAGGAGTGTCAACCAGTTTTAGTTTATATGAGATGTCAAGTGGCTTGACATCTCGGCTTGATCCAAACCGTTTGCCACTTTGAGTTCCGACTAAGGTTTAAGGGCTAGCTATAGCCTAATGTAGCCTGCTCACTCCAACCTGTTACAACTTGCATTTGTTCAATTAAGAGTAACATTGAGAGTAACATTGAAAATCAGTGAATTATAAACATAAAGGACTCCCTTCTCGCTTGAGCGAGACCAGTTATTGTTTTAAGATATGGACTAATTGTAAATTAGAAATAGTGACATGTTGTTTACTTGACAGAAATACATTACATAAAGATATAAGTGTTCATGGGATTTATGTGGGAATGGATATGAAATACTGAAATACATTACATAAAGATATAAGTGTTCATGGAATTTATGTGGGAATGGATATGAAGTACTGAAATACATTACATAAAGATATAAGTATTCATGGAATTTATATGGGAATGGATACACTAAAATACATTACATAAAGATATAAGTATTCATGGGATTTATATGGGAATGGATATGAAATACTGAAATCATGAGGTAATTGTTAAATTGACCTTCTTTAGCACACCAGCGCAATTTTCATCTGCATAAAAAAGTTTCTTGCTTCCTTTGTTTTTCTAACTAGTTTTCATGTAATTTACAGTAACTTTGGAGTAAATGTAAATTTGATCAGACATCCACTTGCATGAGACATATTATAAATGCATATAGTCTTGAAGTGTTTGATTTCCTATACCGATGAAGGGTTTGCAATTTCTTCAGTCATTTTTTAGATTTTAGCAGGTATTTTAATAGACATTTGCTGGACTTGTTTTATATTACAAGCCTTACTAAGTAAAATATTTTTGGTGCATTAGACATGACTTTAGGGTCATTATTGAATTATTTTATTATATGGAATAATTGTGCATTTACCCTAGGCTGTTTGCTGCTAAATCAGTCATTTAACTGTTTTTCCTAATATAGAACTACAGATAACGATGCATACTCAAATACTAAAATCGTCATTTCTCCACCAAACCATATGCTGTGACCACTCTATAGAATCGTCTCTTTGAGACGATTCTAAAGAGTGGTCACAACATAGGGTTTGGTGAAGAAATAAAGAAGTTATACTTGTATCTTATCTGGAGTTCTGCTGATATAAAGATTTTTTCATGCCTTTGACAGATAAGATGGCTCTTAAAGTAGCTGTCTGAGGATCTGCTCCATTTTCTTATAAATTAGTATAGATCTGATTCTACTGTTTCTGCCACAGTCAAAAAATTCTTCATCAATATTGCTTTTAAAAACTTTGGCTGATCAATATTCATACCATCAATATATTGATCTTACATGAATGGTTTTGTATCACTCTATCCTTTTGAGACATATGTATTGAACATTAATAATGGTATATTTATTTCAGAAATGTAAATATTTAAACTATAGAATAAGTTCAGCTCTTTAGACACTATAGCATGAATTTTGTACATGTAATGCACATCTGTTGTTTTCCTGTGTAGCTCTTATGATTGAGGTGACTCGGCTCAACTCCGAGAATCGTGAGAAAGAACAGCAGATAAAACAGGCCCACGAGAGGTATGAGTCTCGAATCCGCGACCTGGAGACATCAGGGGAGGACATGGAGGGCCACTTTACCAAGCTGCTGGATGAGAAGAAACAGGAAGTGACTGACCTCAGGCTTCAGGTTGATGCCATGGAGAAGCAGCTAAAGGCTAAGAAACAGTTCCTCGAGGTTAGTGGGTACTGGATTATGTGACATTGGTATATGGAGGGAAAAGTGCAAAAAAAATGTCTTTCTACGCCTCTGTAATAGTCACTTTTTGAAACCATTGTGATAAATAGAGCATTTGCTCCATAGGAGCAAATGCTCTATTTATCACGATGGTTTCTATACTGCACAATTATAACATTTTCCTTTTCTCTAGTAAATGCTCCTTTTGGGTAGATTCATTCAAAGAGGTTGGGTCTAAAAATAGCCTTAGAGTTAAAGGTTCTGATTGCATGGTCACTTTGCCCAGTACTGTAGTCAGTTGGTGCAGTAGTTTAGCACTAAACACCCTCAATATGCCTTTAATGTCATGCTCTAAGAGCAGGTTTTAAGAAAAAACATGCAAAAGCTTGGACCTAAATTAACTGTATAAATGTGTCTGTATTTCATAATGTAATTATTTCTTACATGAATATTCATGGAGTGAAGGATAAAAAATTTCAAGAAGTTCTACATTTTTATTGTACATTATAACTGATGGAGCTGTTGCTTTTGTTGTGTGTAGGAACAGACTGGAGAGAGGGAGCAGGAACATGAGGACTACCAGAATGAGCTGGACAAGTGGAAGAAGATGGTTCATGACCTGGAGAAACAGAATGGCAGTGGCTCCAGGCTGCAGAAAGAGGCAAGTAACAGACATGGTCAGCTTTTTGTCCTGCTTATTAGTCCCCTACCAGCAATGCTGAAGTGGACTATAGGTTTGCTCTGTCTGAATGTCAGTCAGTCAGTCATTCCATCAGTCATTCAGTCAGTTAATATTTAGTTAAGATATTATGGGTAGCCTAACTGGTATAGGAGACTGTGCACATGTGATGGTGATTAGGATTGGACTGTTATTATATTGTCATTGCAGAAACTGTTGAACCAGATGTATATATTATTTCAAAATAAAAACAGCAGACCCTGCGCCTGTCTGATCTGGGTCTACTCTGTCTGAAAGGGTGTTTAAAGGTGTATCTATGACCTTAATAGTGTCTGGAATAACGAAGTTATGAGTATTTACAATTGAACTTCGATATCTCGAACTCTGATAACTCAAACTTCGGGTTAACTCAAACTAAAAGTTCGGTCTTTCCAAAACTTACAATACAGAATTACTTTAAAATATATCAATACGGATATCTAGAAACATGTGACAGCTTAATGCAAATTTTAAGCAATGCTGAAAGCTCCTTTCAGCATTACTTTAGACCTGCATTAAGCTGTGAACTTGATAAATTGTCCAAATTAGAAATAAGATAACTCAAACTTCTTTTATCTCGAACTAATTTGTACAGTCCCTTGAAGTTCGAGATATTGAAGTTCAACTGTATTTCAATTTTATAGTGTATATGTACAAAATACATAAAACTGATCACCTGAGACTTAGCATTCTGTTTGAGACTACTTGCCCAACAGTCCTGTAAGTTTTAGCTCGTCTGTTTCGAAGAAATCACAAGCTATTATCGTAACTCCAGCGTCCGCGTTGTTGTCGTCGTTGGCGTTCGAAATCTTAACATTGACCATAACTTCTTCAATTTTTCATTTACAACCTTCATTTTTGGTATGCACTTTCATCTTGACAGGGCGTATCCACACATACCAAAATGATAACAGACGAGCGTTCACACCCGCTTGCGGTGCTCTTGTCCATAGCAGGATGAGAGTTAAGACTATTTACTCATTGACAGATTTCTTCTGTATTTCTGTAGATTGAAGATCTGACAGACCAGCTACAGACGCGGGTGGACCTTCACAGCCAGGCACTGCTAGAGGTGGACAAAGCACAAGAGGAGGTGCGGGACAAGGAGTTGAGCCTGAAAGAGCTGAAGAACATCATACAACAGCTGGAGACAGAAATACAAGACAAGACAAAAGAGTCTCAGCATGATAAACAGGTACCATCATTTCCCAGTCACTTATATGCTCTAGATTTAACCCTTTCCATCATAAAAACGTGATTTCACGCATTTACAAACAGAGTAGACCCAGATCAGACTGCTCCTAGAGGGAGCCGTCTGATCAGGGTCTGCTCTGTAAATGCTAATAGACTTTGATAGATCTCGTTCTTTATTTTCTAAAATGGCTACAATGTTCCACCTGGCATATTTCATTACAACTATTTTGTCTATGAATATTCAGTAGGTATTGAAGTTTGCAATAAACACAGAACAGCAAAACTGTTCACCTTTATCTCACTATCTGCAACCTGAATCCCATTTGGATCAAGACACCAAGTAACTCGGCATCAATATTCAGCTTTAACTCATTCCCTCATATTGACACCTTTTGACACCTCTGTAAAAGTCACTTTATTTATCACAATGGTTTCAAAACTACACAATTATTGAAAAAAAAAATTTTCTTAGTAAATGCTCCATTTCGGTAGATTTATTCTAAGTGATTGGGTCTAAAAATAGCCTATGAGGGAACAGGTTAATGTGATGCTGTTTGACCCTTGGTCAATAGTTTCGTGACAGCTTGATCAAATCGGAAGTAGTGGGAACTGCACTGGATTAGAGGAAACATGTTTTTGTTGTCTGAATACGTTTTGTGTGCTTGATTCTTTAACATATTTCTTGTCAAAAACATGATCTGAGTGTTTAACTCTTTCCTCCATAAAACGCCTGTCTACGCCTTTGCCAACAGAGTAGGCCCAGATCAGACTGCTCTGTTTGCTTATGACGTAATATAGATACAGTTTCTACCACAGCCAAAAGTTCCTGCGTCAATGTGCTATTATAATTAATCTTTCAAGACGTCATTATTTCTTACCTGAATATTCATGGAGGAAATGGTTGACAGTTTGGATCCTGAAACACAATTATACCTGAACTTGTCAGTGTTAATAAGGACCTTCTTTTCTGCAGAGAATAAAAAAGCTTGAAGACCTACTTCAAGGTCCTTATGCTGATGAGGATGGCAGAGAAATAGGCAGCTCCGAGTTGATTCAAGGCAAGAAGGCTGCCACACTAGAGTTTGACATGTCTGAGGCTGAACGCCGTGAGCGACTGGCCGCGCAACTCTCTGTGGAGGAGGAACTTCGACAGGCTGCTGAAAAGACCAAAGAGGTGAGGCAGTGGTATTTTTTTTTAACCCTTTCCCTGTTCTATTTCAAGTTTCAATACTCACTGAATATTCATGAACAAAATAGTTACAATGACCCATTGAAGGTGGAACATTGTAGCCATTTTAGAAAGCAAAGAAACAGAACTATATATTCAAATTCCACTAGCAAACAGAGCAGACCCTGATCAGACGGCTCCTCTAGGAGCCGTCTGATCTGGGTCTACTCTGTTTACAAACGCGTGAAAACACGTTTATATGACGGAAAGGGTTAAATAAATGTGTGATAGTGAACTTAGTGAAATATTATTGTAATGGGCATCTCCTCATGATAACAATTATTTGTTACTGTGATTGTGTTTTTATAAAGGTAGGATAAAAAAGTTCACTTCGAAAACTGATGAAGACACTTATGTCATTTACTAGTATTGTTACAGAATGTAAATACTAGTTTTGCTCTAAGACTTTGGTAAGCTGAATTTTTTATAATACATTTACCTTTTCAGTGTTCTTGAAGCAAGTTTAGCATATACATGTAGGGTCTCTCATAATATTCTTCAGCATTAATCATATCTTTTGAAGAGTGTAATATGAAAAAGTATTCAATATGCCCTTCTGTACCAAATGTCTGATCAGTCTACAAGTCTTGCATTCAATATACAGTATTACTATCTGTAGCAATTAACCCTTTGCTTGCTATTAACATCAATGTACCTACCTGTAAATAGTGAGCTGTCTCACCAGGGTCTGCACTATTTACAAATTGATTGTGCAACCAGTGCACTCCACAGCAGTGATTGCGCAGCGAAATACTTGTACAGAGTGAAGATATATGTAAATATACCATAGGGCATGGGTAAAGAAAGAGAAATGTATTTTAAAATTCAGCAAGAGAAGGGTTAATAGACATTTGTAAAGGCCAGAGGTCCGGATAAGATGTGTAAATAAAACATGTTCAAGAATAACAATTTTATTTCTCCACCAAAACCTATGTTGTGACCACTTTTTAGAATTGTCTCTTCAACACTATTCTAATGGGTGGTCACAAAATAGGGTTTGGTGGAGAAATAACGATTTTAGTACTTCAGTACACATGTTTATCTGTAGCTCTGAAAGGCATTTTCGAAGAAACATATATAAGCTTAAAGTTTTTATTTTCTACAGAGACAGGTAAGCAATTTATGAAAGAAGGTAGGAATAGTTGCTATGGCTATGGAATTAGGTTTATGGGGAACATGGACTTAATATGATAAACTTTGAGAGGATTTTTGTTTTTTATTATGTGGAAAACTGATATTAGTTTCATTGTGTTTAAGCTCACTTTACACAAAGTGCCATGGTGAGCTGTTGGGATTGCCCTGTGTCTGTTGTGCATTGTCATCTGTCATCAAAAATTTCTTTAAATGACATCTCCTAAACCAATGACAATATTCCCTAAATTTAACGGGAATGAACCCTGTACTAGATTTATATAAAGTGTTTCATTGCACGGCATAAGTAGGTCATAGGTAAGAAATAATGATGTCACAAATATTAATGATATTAATTTATAATACTAGCACATTAACACAGGAACTTTTGGCCATGGCAGAAACTGTAGAATCATATCTATATCATATCAAAAGCAAACAGAGCAGACCCTGAAGGCTGATCAGACAGCTCCAACAGGAGTCGTCTGATCTGGGTCTACTCTGTTTGCTTATGAAAATATAATAGATCTGACTCGACAGTTTCTACCAAAAAATCATGTGAACATTATGCCATTATAAAAACTTCAGCTAATATTAAACGTTCATGATGTCATTATTTCGTACATGAATATGGATCAGGAAAAAGGTGAGTAAACTTCTTAGAAAAGAATCTTAAATGGCCCTTGATCAAAGTGCAATACAGAGATCTGAACAATTTTGGTAGATGTACGTAATACATTACTTGGCTCTATATCCAGGGGAGCGATACAGGGCCATCTTGTTCTATGTAATGAGTTATGGTTTGATGGTGTTTGGTATGTTAGTGTTTTAAATTAAGGAACTAACTTGTTTATTCCTAATGTCTTTAAACCCTTTACTCCATAAATACGCCTTTCTATGCCTTTGCAAACAGAGTAAACCCAGATCAGACGACTCCTGTAGGAGCTGTCTGATCTGGGTCTGCCCTGATTGCTTATGATATAATAGAGATTGTAGCAAATTAATCTAATTAATATTAATGACGTCATTATTTATTTTGTGAATATTCATGGAGGACAGGGTTAACCTTTTCCTGTTGTTATTAGCATAGACCTAGATTCATTTCTAGAAATATTGACAAAATCTAGATGTGTTGTATTTCATTCATTGTTTCTGTCTATTTATATTAATGAGGGTAGATGGTGGAGGACATCCATTGACACTAAAGGATTATAACTCCTCCTTTAGATTTCAGTTTCATTTTCCAAGTTTTCTAGATTTTTATCTTACCTTGCACATGCTGCCAGGATGAGGTATTGGGCTTGTCCTGTGTTTGTCGCCATTGGGTCATATGTCATCCATTGGTTTAATCTGTTGTAAAAATAGATCACAGAAGTTATAAATTTTGAGAAGCTTCCTTTGCAAAAATAGGAATCTATATTTTCAGTGGAATTTCAGCCTGTATTATTTATTCCCCACAAAGGAAGTTTGAGAGGGGGTATATAGGAGTCAGTGTGTTGGTTATCTGTCTGTCTGTCCGTGGCACAACTTTTGTCTGTCTGTCCATGGCACGTCTGACTGTCCTTGGCACAACTTTCGGATTTACAATCAAGGCAGCTGAACGGGATTATTCCATCACCTTTAGTGATAGTTTTAGTTTTTGTAGATGTGTACATAATAGATCACCTGGCTCATTGACTCAGGTGAGCGCTACAGGGCCATCATAGCCTTGTCTGTTGTTTTTTCCAAAGAATCTTCAAAGTCTGTGTGTTAATTTCATTGCAAATTTTTGCTATTATTGACTATTGTTTAATCTTTATCAGGCTGACAGCAAAATAGTGATACTTTTGCAAATAGTTTGGATCCAGATGAGACTGAAAAACCCAGAATCTCGCTAGGATTCAAATTTTTGTAGAGAAATTTGTGCAATAGAGCTAGTACCATTGAACTTAATACATTCGGCTATCATTAGAGGTGCCACATTTGTAACAAGGATCATACATTAACAGTTAATTTTCCACTTTCCTGAAGGAACTGGTACGGGAGAAGCATGCACTGCAGACTCAGCTTAACGAGTGTCTGGTTCAGTTGTCGGCCCTACGGAACCAGCTCGACGAGATGAGGCACCGGAAGACCACACAGGATGATGCAGACTCCAGTAAGAGACGAGAGGCAGAGAGGGAAAAATCAGAAGAAAAGGAAAAAGAGGTATGTTTTGTTAGAATCAAATGGGAAAATTTTCACTAAGACTGTACTTGTTATATCAACTTAGAGGGCTTATTTCATTTATTTCATTTTTAACACATTCCCTCATATTGACGCCTTTTGACGCCTCTTTTTTAAAGTCACTTTTTTGAAACCATGGTGATAAATAGAGCATTTGCTGCATAGGAGTGATGCTCCATTTATCACAATGGTTTCGAAACTACACAATTATAAAATTCCTTTACTCTAGTAAATGCTCCATTTCAGTAGATTTATTCAAATAATTTTGTACTATTAAGCCTACAATTTTGAATATCTTCCATTTTGAGCTATCAGTGACTATTGAATGTTATTGTTTACCACTGAAATGCAATTCCTAAAATAATATTTTCGTACAAAAATCAAATTTATATTCCTAACAGATTGATTCTTTCATGAATTTTGATACAGTGAGTTAAAGAATACCTCTGTGATGTTTATCATAATTTCTGCGACATTTTTAGGTATCCGAGCTGAAGTTACAGATAGAGCAGCTTGAGGAGCAAGTGGAGAACCGCAGCCAGCAGATTGAGCAGCTCAGATTATCACGCAGATCCCCTGTTGAGCGGGAGGAATACGAGACTGATCGCGAAATAGAACTCCAGATGGAGGCTCTAAAGCGAGAAAACAAACAACTAAGGGTGAGCACATTAGCAGTGTGTATACAGTACTTTAGCAGTTTAATGATAAACACAGCGTACATACAATACATTAGCAGTTTAATGATAACCATAGTGTACATTTAATCAGTGTCGATGGGCCGTAAAACACCATTCATTCATTCATTATCAGTTTAATGATAGCTATAGTGTACATACAATACTTTATGAGTTTAATGATAACTATAGTGTACATACAATACTTTATGAGTTTATTGATAACCATAGTGTAAATGATAACTATAGTGAACATACAATACTATATGAGTTTAATGATAACTATAGTGAACATACAATACTATATGAGTTTAATGATAACCATAGTGTACATTTAATCAGTGTCGATGGGCCGTAAAACACCATTCATTCATTCATTATCAGTTTATTGATAACTATAGTGAACATACAATACTATATGAGTTTAATGATAACTATAGTGTACATACAATACTTTATGAGTTTATTGATAACTATAGTGTACATACAATACTTTATGAGTTTAATGATAACTATAGTGTACATACAATACTATATGAGTTTAATGATAACTATAGTGTACATACAATACTACATCAGTTTAATGATAACCATAGTGTATGTACAATACTTTATCAGTTTAATGATAACCATAGTGTACATACAATACTTTATCAGTTTAATGATAACCAAGTTTATGGTATTTGTGTGTAAAATATGCCAAAACCACAAATATAATTTATTGAAATTCTGTTTAATTTATTGAAATTCTGTTTGTATGATGATTATATTTTGTACAATGCAATAGTTTACATATAGGCTACAGAATTAACTGAAAAGTATTCTATTAGGCATCAAACAATTGCAACTAATTTTAAAACAATTTTTTAAAGGAACGTCTGCTTTAACCCTTTCCTTCATACATGTATAAACACCTTTTCATGCATCTACAAACAGAGTAGACCCAGATCAGATGGCTCTTATAGGAGCTGTCTGATCAGGGTCTGTTCTGTTTGTTTATGGTGTAATACAGGCCTGATTCTACTGTTTATGCCTGAGCAAATATGTCCTGCGTTCATATGCCATTGAACAAAATATTCTAATTAATATTCATTATGTCACCATTTCTTCCATGAATGTTGAAAAGGGTAAGGGAGTCTTATTTTCTTGTCATTCTTTTTTGTTATACTTAGTAGGGATGGGTATTGCCAGACAAAGCGTATCGCGATATATCACGATACGGGTATGGCGTATCGCGATACGTATCACGATATACCTTATTCATCATTGAAGAAGCCACTGTGTACATTACAAAAAAAATTTAGCACACTGGAATGAAATATCATCAATAAAAGTTCAGAACTAACTAGACATCATGTTGACTAGTTATTATGTTGACGTGAATATTGTAAAAAGTCTCATAAACTGATGATATTTCCCCAAAATGTTGTAAGATAAAAAAAGTTTTATAACTTCCACCAACTGTCATAAGATTATCAAAATGTGTTAAGCAAATGGACAGTCACAAAAATATTTTATATTGCAAAGTTGTAAACACCTCCTTGTAGACCTTTATGCACTACAGCTTAAGTACATTCTCAGTGCCTCTAATTTCCTTCGACTCAACTAAAGAATATGACCTCATATCTTTCACAATAATTTGGTAATTTTTTAATTTTCAAAGCTTTATCAGGGTTCGGCATATATTTATTTATACCCGTTATAAGCCAAGGTCAAGCTACTAAAGTGGATTGCTGATCAAATGATTTTCGCTCAATGTCGTTGACCACATCGACAGTGGAAGTTCGTTCGTCGATCGATTTCTCTTGAAAATGGTGTTGTCTTCGCAAATGCGTCGTTAAAAGAGTTGAAATACCTGAATATTTAACTTTGGTATTGCACTCGGAACAACCAGCAACATCTTCCACAAATTCGTTTTTACTTTGATTTTAATAACCAGAAACACCACCGCATTTCCTTTCGGATTTCTAACGATTTCGAATTGTCCGCCATTTTGTATGTTATGGGAAAGCATGATACCTGGCTTGATCGATATCGGAAAGCGTCTGCGTTTACATACACCGGGGACCAGTCAGGGAAAGTAATCAAACACTGTACTGTACAGACTATTACAGAGGCTGCGACAAAGTTCTAAAAAGAGCTAAAATGATCGTTTAAAATGAGAGAAACGGTAAAAATTATAAGTCACCGGAAATGTACGAACTTCTTACGGAAATTCTCGAGCGGACCGGTATTCTCTGGCCGTACCGATACGGCGTATTGTTTTCAAGCATATCACAATATACCGGTATACCGATAATACCTCCCACTCCTAATACTTAGTAACAAAAAAGCATGACAAAAATATGACAGATGGACAGGGGACAGAGAAGTGACCCCCAAAGGGTCTCCATGGTTACACCAGGTGACACAGAAAAGGTAATATTGAGTGTCATTTCAGGAACGAGTTCAGCTTTCTCAAGCCTCAAGTGTTACTGATATCTCTGGGCTTTCACAAAATCTGCTTGAGGAGAAGAATCAAGAAATCGACCACTTATCGGAGCAGGTACTGCGATTGCAGACAGAGTTCACAGAGCTGAAGGCAGAGAGAGGCGTTGAAAACCTTGTAAGTGGGCATGTGTTGAATTCATTAACATATTCTTAGACTTTGAGACTCAAGAATATTTTCAGACATGTTTTCTTGGTTTCCAGTTTATGCCAGAATGGTAGAGACTGGAAACCGAGAAAACTTTTATAACATTCTTTAGTGCCAATAGTCTATGAATAAGTCATTGAATGCCAGTAGTGCAATTGGTAGCTCACCCTGTGCTACAGTGCTAACAAACAGGCATTAGATGAACAGTTTAGATCCTGTTCTTAATTGGATCTCTTCAGGATCCAGTGTTTGATATTCTAACTGAAATTTCCCTCTTAAAATTGAAGACAAGTTAAAGTTGCACAATGAAGCTGAAGATCATTTTGCAGAAACAAATTTCTTTGTATGCATAGAATTAATATGGGAAGTATACTTAGATATGTGCAAATATTGTAGACATTGTTAGAATTTACTATCATAGCTCTAGTTGTGTGTTTGTTTTGTAACTTTGTGTAGTTTATACCAATGTAGCATAGGTGAATGTATACTTATAGTTGGGAACTGACCTGGGTCCATGCTTATAAAGCTTTTAGTTGAGTCTGAGTTTCGTTCTCAAGCTTTTGATTGGTCAGATTTGAGTTCTCAAGGATTTGAGCCAAAGGCTCAAATCTGACCAATCAAAACCTTGAGAACGAACTCAGACTCAACTAAACGTTTTATAAGCATGGACCCTGGTAGATGTTTTGCTATGAACAGTAAAACCTCTCTAAACAGGAATAACAAAATTGCTTCAGGATCTGGATCTATGTGACTTGAAACTAACTTAAGACTAACAAGTATAATAAGGAAAGGGTTGTTTGTATCGGAAATTTTAGAAAATTTTGTCGCTGCATTAACCAGGAAAAACATGTCAGACATTTACTGGAATCTGTCTTAAAATCAATTATGGGTAACAAGTATACTCATTTCAATGTATGTGTAACTTACACAATAGACATTCTCTTTCACATTTTTAGCTCACCAGAGCACAAAGTGCTCAGGGTGAGCTTTTGTGATCGCCAGATGTCTGTCGTCCGTCGGCGTGCGTCGTGCGTCGTCCGTCGTCGGGCGTCAACAATTTGAACCTTTAAAAATCTTCTCCTCTGAATCTACAGGGTTCTCAGCTTTCATCTTTGGTACATAGCATCACCAATAGGTCCTCTACAAAAGTTATATAAATTATGCCCCTGGGGTCAAAATTGGCCCTGCCCCAGGGGTGGGAAGTTTTCAATAGAAACATATAGTAAAACTTTGAAAATCTTCTCCTCTGAAACCAGAAGGTTATTAGCTTTCATATTTGGCACAAAGCATCATGTTCAGGTCCTCTACAAAAGTTATATAAATTATGACCCTGGGGTCAAAATTGGCCCCGCCCCAGGGGTGGGCAGTTTTCAATAGAAACAAATAATGAAATCTTTGAAAATCTTCTCCTCTGAAACTGAAAGGCTCTCATCTTTCATATTTGGCACAGAGTAGCATATTCAGGTCCTCTACAAAAGTTATATAAATTAAGGCCCTGGGGTCAAAATTGGCCCCGCCCCAGGGGTGGGCAGTTTCCAATAGAAATATATAGTGAAAACTTTGAAAATCTTCTTCTCTGAAACTAGAAGGTTCTCAGCTTTCATATTTGGCATTTAGCATCATGTTCAGGTCCTCTACAAAAGTTATATAAATTATGGCCCTGGGGTTAAAATTAGCCCCGCCCCAGGGGTGGGCAGTTTTCAATGGAAACAAATAGTGAAATCTTTGAAAATCTTCTCCTCTGAAACTGGAAGGCGCTTAGCTTTCATATTTGGCACAGATCATCATGTTCATGTCCTCTACAAAAGTTATATAAATTATGCCCCTGGGGTCAAAATTGGGGCCGCCCCAGGGGTGGGAAGTTTTCAATAGAATCATATAGTAAACCTTTGAAAATCTTCTCCTTTGAAATCAGAAGTTTCTCAGCTTTCATATTTGGCACATAGCATCATGTTCAGGTCCTCTACAAAAGTTATATTAATTATGCCCCTGGGGTCAAAATTGGCCCCGCCCCAGGGATGGGCAGTTTTCAATAGAAAAAAATAGTGTAATCTTTGAAAATCTCCTCCTCTGAAACTGGAAGGCGCTCAGCTTTCATATTTGGCACATAGCATCATGTTCAGGTCCTCTACAAAAGTTATATTAATTATTGCCCTGGGGTCAAAATTGTCCCCGCCCCAGGGGTGGGCAGTTTTCAATAGAAACAAATAGTGAAAACTTTGAAAATCTTCTTCTCTGAATCTGGAAAGTTCTCAGCTTTCATATTTGGCACATAGCATCATGTATATGTCCTCTACAAAAGTTATATGAATTATGGCCCTGGGGTCAAAATTGTCCCCGCCCCAGGGGTGAGTATTTTTCAGCAGAAACATATAGAGAAAAGTCAAATATATAGGTCAAATTGGCCATAACTTTTGAACCAGTAGATATAGAGATTTGATATTTAGCATGCATGTGTATCTCATGACGCTGCACATTTTGAGGGGTGACATGTCAAGGTCATCCTTCAGGGTCAAAGGTCAAATTGGGCAGGGACATAGTGTTTCACAAACACATCTTGTTAATTTAATATCTGTGTCAGCTTTTGTTATGAAAAACCTACACTTAAATTGATTATTCTAATCACTATTCCTGAGTCACTCGGAGATGTGCTGATCATTTCCGTTTTCCTTTTTCAGGATTTATTAGTATTCAAATATTGGGAATATTTTGATATTTAGCTGTATGCATAAAAACAGTTTACTTACTTTTTATACGCCCACCTAATAAAGGTGGTCGTATATTGTCGTGGCCCTGTCCGTCCGTCCGTCCGTCCGCACTCACCAATGGGTAGTTGTGTGACTTTTTCTAACTAGTCGCACAAGTAAAATCATTAACCTGGCCATCTCTTGTGACATTAACCTGGCCATTTCTTGTGACATTAACCTGGCCAGTTGTGGGACATAGGGTTAGGGTAAGGGTTAGCTTCCAGATCATTCTATTCCAAAGTTCGTCCGTCCGTCCGTCCGTCCGTCCGTTCGTTCGTTCGTTCGTACGTTCGTCCGTCAACATTTTGTTTGTCCGCTGTTTTCTGGGAAAACTGTTTGACAGATATTAATGAAACTTCACACAAATGTTTAATGCATCAAGATCTGAAGCTGAGTTGATTCTGAGGTTCATTTGATTTTTCATTTCAGAGTTATGGCCCTTGTCCCTAAAAAATATGCAAATAGTTTGTCCACTGTTTTCTGGGAAAACTATTTGACAGATATTAATGAAACTTCACAAAAATATTTAATGCATCAAGATCTGAAGCTGAGTCGATTCTGAGGTTTATTTGATTTGTCGTTTCGGAGTTATGGCCCTTTTACTTAAAAAATAATGCAAATACATGCAAATAGTTTGTCCGCTGTTTTCTGGGAAAACTATTTGAGAGATATTAATGAAACTTCACACAAATGTTTAATGCATCAAGATCTGAAACTGAATTGATTCTGAGGATCATTTGATTTTTCGTTTCAGAGTTATGGCCCTTGTCCTTAAAAAATAATGCAAATAGTTTGTCCGCTGTCTTCTAGGAAAACTATTTGAGAGATATTAATGAAACTTCACAAAAATGTTTAATGCATCAAGATCTGATGCTGAGTCGATTTTGAGGTTTATTTGATTTTTCGTTTCAGAGTTATTGCCCTTTTACTTAAAAAATAATGCAAATATATGCATATAGTTTGTCCGCTGTTTTCTGGCAAAACTGTTTGACAGATATTAATGAAACTTCATACACATGTTTAATGCATCAAGACCTGAAGCTAAGTCGATTCTGAGGATCATTTGATTTGTTGTTTCGGAGTTATGACCCTTGCACTTAAAAAAATAATGCAAATCTATGCAAATATGAGGATGGCCATAACTTTTTCATTTGAAATGATATTTACTTCAATTTTTTTATATGGTTAAACCTTAATGTGAATTTTCACATATATTGCGGGGGATTTGATATGTCATTTTGTTCTAAAGTTATGGTCCTTGAACTTCGTGTGTTCGTTGCTTTGTTAGTCGGTCAACTTTTAGTTTGTCTGTTGTTTTCTGGGAAAACTATTAAAATCATATAAATGAAACACAAATGTTTTAAGCAACAAAATTTGAAGCTGAGTTTATTTTGAGGTTCATTCAGTTTGTCTTTACAGAGTTATGGCCGTTGCACTTTACAAAAATCTGCAAATATGAGAATTAGCTTTAACTTTTTTTTAAAAAAAGATATTCACTTCAATTTTTTTAAAAATAGTATCACCTTAATATTGAAATCAAGATCTGAAGCACAGATTTGAAAATGTCAACACTTATAAGGCATGTTGAATCAGAAAGTTTGCAAGTGGGCGTATTATGTACCGTATGCAGTACTCTTGTTTATATAAGGGGGGGGGGGTTAAGCATTATTTCAATGACATGAATATGTGTACAATTTTTGTATTAATTGATTTATTCGAAAAATGAGCAGAATGCACCTTTAAGTGACCAATAACTCTTTACCTCATACAAATGCCTTTTTATGCCTTTACAATAGTTGCCATAGGTTAGACTACTCCTCTTATTGTAGGAACAGCAGAGTCATATTAAACAAGTGAATTTGTATAATTCAATAAAGAAAAAGAGCAGACCCTGATTAGTTGGCTCCTATAGGAGCCATCGGATCTGTGTCTACTCTGTTTGCGCAGCGTCTGGTTCAGCAGACTCCCATTATTATTATTAGTGGTATTATTAGTAGTATTATTATTATTACTAGAGCTACAGATAAATGTGCGTACCTATATATAAAAATCGTCATTTCTCCACGGAACCCTATAGTGTAACCACTCTTTAGAATCATCTCGAAGAGACGATTCTAAAGAGTGGTCACAGTATAGGGTTCCGTGGAGAAATAAAGGACATTTTGTCGAAAATGTTTAAATTTACGCATCTTATCTGGAGCTCTGATTACTATTAGTATTTATGTGTAGCTCGATGTTTTTCACATCATTTCGAAAGAAATTAACACTTACTGTGCGGGATACAAGTCACTAATGTCCTTTGCAAACAGTGTAGACCCAGATGAGAGGGCTCCTAGAGGATCCCTCTCATCAGGGTCTTCACTGTTTGTCATGTTACACATTTCTTTAGAAAAATCCCCAAATATTCACTATAAGCTCAACCTGTTTGAATTTTGGAATGGTCCATTTGAAATGTCAGCGTTGTTAGGGTTAATGAGGAAATTAACTTTTAGATTGTATTGAATGACAGTGTATGCAGTCGAAAATGACTTATCTTGCAAATAGTTAAAGTTTGAGGCAATTTTTGTGAGGTATCGGGTCATATCCTAACCACTAACACATGTCCCTTGCTAACACAGTATGAGGAAATAGAGAGCTTACAGGCAGAGCTTAAGCAGAAAGAGGCAGAGATTGAAGGGGGTCAGTCGGTGCGCGTATCTGCTGCTTTCACTGACCACTCACTAACACCAGATTCTAGTCTAATGAAAGTCGGAGACTCATTTGCTGACAAGGTATGCACTAACTGTCCTGTGTGTGTTAACAATATTAACTGTAATCAATTCATGCAATTCTATAATTACATTGTGTCTGGCATGATATCATTTAATGTGTTAACCCTTTCCCTCATATTAACACATTTTCACGCATCTGCAAACAGAGAAGACCCAGATCAGATCTCTCCGATAGGAGCCGTCTGATCCGGGTCTGCTCTGTTTGCCAATAGAATTTGATGGATCTGTTTCTTTACTTTCTAGAAGGACTACAATGTTCCACCTTCCATTTTTCATTATAACTATTTTGTCCATGAATATTCAGTAGGTATTGAAATTTGGAATAAACATAGAACAGGGAAAGGGTTAACAGGAATACATTGAATTTTATTAGTAAAATGGGTAGAATCAACTATGCAACACTTATTGTCAGTAATTTCATACACTGAAAATATACATGTATTTTGTAGCAGATTTATAGTTTTAATTCTTTTAAAGCTTCTCTTTTGATTACTCTGTAGTTGGTGCCTGCTTAACCATTAACTCCATATAGACGTCTTTCTGCCATTGCAAACAGAGTAGACCTAGATCAGACAGCTCCTGTAGGAGCCATCAGATCAAGTTTACTCTGTTTATGGAATGATTTAGATCTGAATCTACAGTTTCTGCTGTGTTCATTAAAACTATGTAATTAATTTTCCTTCATATAAACATGTTTTAACGCATTTGCAAACAGAGTAGACCCTAAATCAGACGGTTCCTTGCTAGTGTTTGTTTCCTTGCTAGACGGTTGTTTGCTAGTGGAAATTGAAATATCTGTTTCTTTAGTTTCTAAAATAGGTACGATGTTCCATCTGCAATATTTCATTTATCTATGTTGACCTACTTATTCATTAGGTATTGAAATTCCATATTTCATTATAACTACTTTGACCATGAATATTCAGTAGATATTGAAATTTGGAATAAACATAGAACTGTGATGGGGTTGATGATGATAATGTCAGAATTTCTGTCAGAATTTTAAAAGCTTAAATTAGAAGTGGACAGGGTATGATAGTCTTCAAATTTTCATACGTAGAACCTCATGCAAGTTAGACAGCATGTTCTTCCTATTTCATTGTGCATATCTTCACCCTGCAAACAAGTTCATTGCTGGGAGGAAGAGATAGGGGGGGGGGGGGGGGGGCAGCCAGACAAACAGAGAGACGGGAAGGGGAGCAGGGAGACCACTAGAGTGTTGCAGGATTTTCATAGAGCATAGATTTCATTTTTCAATCTAACTTATCTTAACAGACAAGCATACAGCAAGAAATGGAAGAGTCTGAAGCTAATCGTATGGATAGAATGGCCAGTCTTGAATCTGAGGTTACCACACTCAAAGCTGTCCTGCAGACCAAAGAAGACGAAATGGTTACCATGCAGGAGAAGATCAAACAGCTGACAGATAATCTGGAACAGGTAAGATGTGCATTTCCCATGTTGTTAATATCCTCCAAGAATGGCATATTTTTATGCCCCCCAACGTCAGGCTTATAGTGATCACATTGTTTGTCTGTCAGTCCATCCGTCCGTCCGTCCGTCAATCCCAAATTTCTTGTCCCTTCTGTAACTTTTTTATCTGTGAATGGATTTCAAAATAACGTGGCACAAATGTTCACCACTCAAAGACGATGTGTCGCATTCAACTCTGGGTCTATGGGTCAAGGTCATCTTTCAGGGTCAAAGGTCGGGGGCATAAATGTTTCACAAATACACTCTTGTTTTTACTAAATTCAGAGTGACTGGTATTTGATTTGGGGTATACTTGAGAACACTTTACCTTTTCCCTCATAGAATTTGCAAACTGAGTAGATCCAAATCAGGGTCTGCTCTGTTTGCCAATGGAATTTGATAGATCTATTTCTTTAGCTTCTAAAACAGGTACAATGTTCCGCCTTCCATATTCCATTATAACTATTTTGTCCATGGATATTCAGTAGGTATTGACATTTTGAATAAACATAGAACAGAGAAAGTGTTAATTGGTTGTACCTATCAAAGAACTACCAATATATTGCTAAATCTCTGTTGGTGTGTTTTGCAGGCGGAGGCTAAGATGGGTGGTGATGACATTGGAATATTACAGGACATCATACAGGAGAAAGAGGAGCTCATTGTCCAAATGACCGCACAAGTGGACAGTCTGCAGACAGAGGTGGACAACCTCTCTGACTTCCAGGTACTGTATATAGGGGCTTACTTGTCTGGTAGTTTAAATGAATGACATTTGAATACTGGGAAATATAGGGAAAAGTCTCATTTAGGGAAACAAAACCTGAATGATAGGGTGGAGGCTGTATGCAAGTTTCTGCAAGTATTTAAATGTAACAAATACAAGATAATATTTCACACGATATGTAAAAGTAAGAAAAGATATCTGGGTTTTTATGAGGCATTTATATGAGGGAAAGGGCTAAATTGTTTTATTATTTGCATAACCTTTTGGTGTGATAATTCTGTAGATTTACATAGTACAAGTGTTGATTATTTGCTGTGTAAAGTTTTAGAAGGCTTTAACTAATAGTTTTGTGTGTGACCTATTTGGGTGGTACTTTGATTTACATAGAACAAGCTACAAGAAGACTTTGACACAGTGCAGACCATGTTAGAAGAGAAGGATAGAGAGATTGAATCACTCCATAAGGAGTTGACTGACAGGTCTCCAGAGTCCACAGACGACCACACACTTGTGGTAAGTGACATAGAACCTAAACTTCAGTTACGCACACACTGCTGCCATTTACTTTCTCCTTCCTGACAAACTCCTTCCCTGTCTTTGTACCCGCTGCAGTAAAACCTCACTATAGTTACAGTAAAACCTCTCTATAACGGCCACTAAATTACATCAAGTATTTTGTGTTAAAGGCAGGTGGATGCTTAAAGCAAGGTGAAAGTAAAACAGAACGCTCCTATAGGAGCGTTCTGTTTTACTTTCACCTTGCTTTAAGCAACCACCTGCCCAAAATACCATTTAATTAACACAATTTAGTGGCCGTTATAGAGAGGTTATACTGTACTGCCAAATAGTGGAGTCTGTTATTGAAGGTGGGAAATTTCTATATTACTTTCATCATGCATTTAGCTACCATCTGTCTGAAAAATGAAAATTAAGACATCTAATGATGCCTCTGTAAATGTCACTTTTTCAAACAATTGTGATAAATAGAGCATTTGCTCCATAGGAGCAAAATGCTCTGTTGATCACAAGGGTTTCAAAACTACAAAATTCTAATTTTTTTCTCATCTCTAGTAAATGCTCCTTTTTGGTAGATTTATTCAAAGAGGTTGGATCTAAAAATAGCCTATGAGTGAATAGGTTAAGAATTCTATTGATCAGTTGTTATAGAGAGGTTTTACTGCATTTTGTCTGCAGCTTTCATTTCTTATTTCTCTCAAATAAATGCTTTTTTCACACAATTGCAAACTTAGTAAACCCAGATCAGGTGGTTCCTGTTGGAGCCATCTTATCAGGGTCTACCCTGTTTGCTTATGAAATAATATAGATGAGATTTTGCTGTTTCTGCCATGGTAAAAACATTCTCTTGTTAATAATGCTGTTAAAACAGTTGACTGCTTAATCTTCATACATTCACTGTTTCCTACATCAGCTAAACGATCTTTTCAGGGTTTCAGCTTGTCTGATCTTGTTCTTGTACTAAAATTTAATCTTGGCATCAATTCCAATATCTATGGACTTTGAAATATCTTACAGTACAGTCAGCCTTTACTCCATGAATATCTGTATGAATATAAACCCTTTACTCTATGAATATTTATGTAAGAAATAATGACATCATGAATATTAATTAGATTAACTGTTATAACAGTACATGGACTCAGGACGTTCTGGCTCAGGTGGAAGTTGTAGAATCATACTGATATTATATCATAAGCAAACAGAGCAGACCCTGATCAGACTGCTCCTACAGGAGCCATCTGATCTGGGTCTTCACTGTTTGCAAAGGCGTAGAAAAGTGTATTTATGGAGGAAAGGGTTATTCAGCTTAGTATTTATAATGACAAATGAACAAGAAAAGTTTTGGCCCTGGTTAATAACGGTAGAATTTAATATATAATGTCATAAGCAAACGGAGGAAACCCTGATCAGACAATGTCTTGGGAGCTATATGGTCTCGGTGTAGTTTTCAGAGGTGTGAAAAGTCATATTGACCCATTCCCTCATAGGCTATTTTTAGATCCACACTCTTTGAATAAATCTACCAAAAAGGAGCATTTACTAGCAAAATGGGAAATTTAAGGATTGTTTAGTTTTGAAATCTTGTGATAGATAGAGCATTTGCTCCATAGGAGCAAATTAGTGCTCTATTTATCACAATGGTTTCAAAAACTGACTTTTACAATGGTGTCAATATGAGGGAATGGGTTAAAATGGAGTAAAGGGTTAACGATATTTTGTCCCTTGTAAGACAAAGCTTGCATAGCTTTTCAACAGATGAGCATTTGTGTCCTCTTGCTGTGTTCTGTCTTCTGTCCATTTGCTTTGTCTTTTGCCTATATCTATCTGCCCTGTTCTTTCAGTTTGATTTTGTATGAGTGTGCTTGAGTAGGTGTGTCTCTTTAGGGTGAGAAGTATATTTCTGTTCGTTTTCTTTGTTATTCTCCTTTCAATCTTTTGTGTTACATTATTGCACCCGGCAAACATGATACAGGTTTGATTTTTTAGGATTTTTTCTTGAAATTTATTTTTTAAATTTACAAATTTCATAACTAAATTCTGTAGATTTTGATTTTGATAAACTTAAAAAAAAAAAAAACATTAAGAGACAAAGTGAAATTAAATTTCGATTTTAGATGACATGGATCTTGATCAGCTTACATTTATCTTGGCGTCTGATCTAGTTCCAAAAGTTTGATTAGATAGATATTCTAATGGCTGAGGAGTGTGGCCGAGTGTGGCTGTGGCTGAGGAGTGTAGCTGAGTGCGGTCTGCATACGTTCTGTCAAGTACTCTCTCATGATTTCTTTTCGTAAATTGTTTTGCAGCAGAAGCCAGGCGAGGAGGTAATTGGTGACGAGAGAATACACAATTTATTTGTTTATTTAATCTTCAGCACACTGAGTAAATTGTTTGGATCTTAATGAGATACTGGGTGAAATGGAGCCTCATTTTATGCCAACTGTTTTACCTCAGTGTGTTGAAGGATACCCTTTACTTAATGAATATTCATGCAATACTCTGCCTACTATGACTATTAATTGAATTAATTCTTTTATTGAATTTTGAAATTTCGAAATGAGTTTCTATGGCAAACAGTAAGGTTCAGATTCATTACATGTAAGCAAATATGGCAGACCCAGATCAGATGGCTCCTACAGGAGCTCTCTGATCCGAGTCTACTCTATTTTCAAAGGCATTAAAAGGTGTGGTATTATTGAGTAAAGGGTTTTTGATTGCTTTATAATTGTTAGGAACTCATGTTGTATCTCCCTTTTATAGCAAGTCTGAGATACAATAAGAGTTAAATGATGGCAGTTATGAAACAGTCAATTTGTACTAAATTAGTTAACAAGCTTAGGTTTATGGGTTTTGTGGATGTGTTTGCAGGTATAAATAATTGATTAATCTTCATCTTCTTTCGTTGATATTATTGTTATTAAATAAACTTTCACAGAAATGTAAAGCTCTATGATAAGGTGAACATAACACAGACCAAGTGCATGATTGTTATCGAAAATATGCGTTTATTCACTTTAAATTTGCTTT
The DNA here is from genome assembly GCA_963576725.1 of Azorinus chamasolen. Lineage (NCBI taxonomy): Eukaryota > Metazoa > Mollusca > Bivalvia > Cardiida > Solecurtidae > Azorinus > Azorinus chamasolen. The sequence goes on along the minus strand of OY755247.1, from coordinate 8,639,661 downwards.
AGGATTATGAATGACAAACAGGAACCTTCTAATTTGGGTCTAAACTCTTTGCCAGAACATTCACATACGCAAGGGATTGAAAAGTGTGTGTTGGATTGACTCCATCACTAGTATTTGTATTGGCATCACTGTAAATGTTCAGAAAATCCCCTCTGAACCAGAATTCTAGTAGAGAAGAATGCAGATACTTTAAGCAGGTGGCAGCTTAATGCAGGGTGAAAGTCATGCGGAAAGCTCCTAAAGGAGCTTTCTACATGACTTTCACCCTGCATTAAGCTGCCACCTGTCTCCAAGATATATTTATACTAAATTTAATGTCGGGTTTAGAGGGTTTTACTGTATTGATAGATCTACCCGGGTTATTTCTGCGCTGTGAACACATCCACATTTATTGTACATGTTACATGCAACTTATACAAACCTTATCCGCTTAGTGCTGGACTTTAATTCTTTGGACTTTGAAATTAAATGGACATTTTTGAGTCCCTTTTAAGGGCTGTACTTTAAGCCTTTGAGATTTGAAGATATTTGCTGGGGTTTATATGGTAACACCCCAACTTGGATAGCTGCTTCTGTGGGACAACCCTGAAACGGTCTATTAAGTTGTCTTGTGTGATAAATAGAGAATAATAGGTTAGTGCCGTAGATGGGACACCTTTATCCGACGAGGGGAGAAAACGTTGAGGCGAGGCTTGCCGAGCCTCAACTGTTTTCTCTCCGAGTCGGATAAAGGTGTCCCATCTACGGCACTAACCTATTATTCGATTTATCCAGTCAATATAGTTAAATGTCTTTTTATAGACTCATAACACTCTTGAAATAATTTACATTGAAAATGCAGTTTTTCGATCAACGGATCCCTCCCTTTTCACTTCCATTTAGACGTAAATAGATCTAATGAGCTACCGCAGAGGAATATAGTTTCGATACTTGCATTACTAGAAGGGAAACGTGGTTGAATTTGAAAAATAAGATGATTTGAATCGTGGGTCGATAAGTTATTTCAAACAGACATGATTATATTCTCTGGTCAAATTCGAGTTACGTAGTCTCGGTTTCTATTTTTAGATAGACCTAACGTCACTCATAAATCGATGGAACTGAACAGGCTATATTTAGGTTTATGACTATCACCGCCCCTGTAAGAGTTTATCAATCAAATTATCATGAGAGTGAAAAGAAAACATTTACTTGTCAATCTTTGCTTCCAGGTTTGATTTTATCAAAAACAGGTTTTGCCAGCGGTGGATTAAATTAATAAAACTGATAAATCAACGTCATTTTGTATGTGGCCTCTGTGGCGTAATCGGTAAGGGCGACGTCTCTAGAGTGATTAGAATTAGTTTTCAGGCGCGGGTTCGAATCCAGCTGTAGCCAATTATTTTTATTTTTTCTCATTTTAATAATTCTTTTGGTGACCAAATAGATCTGTTAGATCTATTCCATCAACATGTTTATGCATATTTACAGAAAACTAAAATAGTTCCATGGTTATAGAATCATTACGCCTATCTACTAACCTAATAAACCTTCTACTACCGGAAGTAACCTAATAAACCTAAGTTTATTTGCACCCCCTTTATTATGTCACTAGAGAAGCCTGGTGACTGGATAAAATGGGTTTTCTGAATACAAGAGCAAAGTAAGAGAATCCACTCTAAAGTCCAGTGCTAACAGGGTTAATGGTTTTGATTATTGATAGTGAAGACTAATCTGCGTGTTTCCCTTTTTTCTCACACCAAAAATCCATCCAAAAACATATAAACACTTTGTCTAACTGGGACATTATGGTGGAATTGTAACCCATATAAAGTCTAATTTGATTTTGTATGTTTAATGGTCCCAAAATCCTTTAACGGTCTGAGTGAACATATATATTCTTTAAGCAGTTTTGGATTGAGATGAGATGCAGTCATTTGATGAATAGTTGAGGACCTATTTAAATGCAGGTTCAGCATAATGCAGAACAAAAATACTGCATAAGGCTCCTATGAGGCTCCCTATTATATTTAGAGCTTCTGCACCACTTTTAACCTGCATTAAGCTACTACCTGATTTTAACAATTAGACTTCAACTTCTGTTGAGTGGCTGCTAGAGAGAGGTTTTATTGTAACTCTTTCTCATTAGAATCCAAAACTGTTTTACCATATACTGGATGAATATTCATGCAAGACCATTGCAAATTTGTATTCTAGTATTGGAAATATAAATATTAATCTTATTGCCATGACAAACAGTAAATAGTAAGATCTGTATATCATAATCAAACAGAGCCAACCTGATCATACAGCCTGGACAGGAGACCCTTCAGCAAGTTCAGGGAGTGTCTGATCTGGGTCTGCTCTGTTTGCAAAGGCACAAAAAGGTGGGATTATCAAGTAGTGGGTTAAAACTGTTTTTCATAAGAATCAGAATTTAGGAACCAGATTAATACAGTATAACCTCTCTATAATGGCCACTAATTGTGTTAATTAGTTGGTATTTAGAGCAGGTGACTGCTTAAAGCAAGGTAAAAGTAAAACAGAATGCTCCTATAGGAGCGTTCTGTTTTACTTTCACCTTGTTTTAAGCAGCCACCTGCCTTTAACACAATATACTTGATATAATTTAGTGGCCATTATAGAGAGGTTTTACTGTATTATAGCAATACTGTCCCATTGGTGTGCATTTGACACACACCATACACAAGCCAAATGCTGAGAAAAAGGGAACATGTGTTTCTATGTTGCCTGTGTCACATTTATAAACACTTTCAGAGCTGGTCACAGCCTTGTAGATGGGTTCCAGATTTATGTCTCTATAATATGCTGACACAGGCAACATAGACACTATTAACCCATTACCTCATAGGCTATTTTTAGACCCAACCTCTTTGAATAAACTCTACCAAAAAGGAGCTTTTTCTAGAGAAAAGGAAAACTTTAGAATTATGTAGTTTTGAAACCATTGTGATAAATATTGCATTTGCTCCTAAGGAGCAAATGCTCTATTTATCACTGGTTTCAAAAAGTGATTTACAGAGGAGTCAAATGGCGTCAATATGAGGGAATGGATTAAACGATAACTAATTGTTACCACTTTGCATGCTAGATGTCTATTATGGCCTTTCACAGCTGTAACTATACAATGTAGCAAACAGTTCTCAGAACTGCTGTTCAAACAACCGAGGTCACATCTCACCTTATAGTTGAAACTTCAGTATAGGGTTATATATGTCATTTGTTCTGATCTCCAAGAAAAACTTAAATGGAATTGATTGAGAATGCAGCCAATTTATTTGTGTTTCACCCTTTAACCTTTCCCTGTTCTACATTTATTCCAAATTTGATTTCAATACCTACTGAAAATTCATGAACAAAATAGTTTCAATGAAATATGGAAAGTGGAACAGTGTAACCATATTATATAGTAAAGAAACAGATCTGTCAAATTCCATTAGCAAACAGAGCAGACCCTGATCAGACGGCTCCTATAGGAGCTGTCTGATCTGGGTCTACTCTGTTTGCAAATGCGTGAAAATACGTTAATACAAGGGATAGGGTTAAGTAAAAGTAGTGTACAATCTACAGAGGTCATCTGCACTCATCACTGGTATGCAAGTGGATAAGCTCTTTCCACATGATGCATGCATCTGTCATAAGCTTTATAAGCAGTTTGGATCCAGATAAGATGCTGATTGAAACAGTTTTTCTAGATCAGAATCTAAACTGTTTGACATCCAGACATTATTTTTAGCTCGTCTGTTTCGAAGAAACGTCGAGCTATTGTGATCACTGGGTTGTAGGCGTTGTTGTCATCGTCATTGTAGTCATCGGGGCGTGCAAAAACTTTAATGTAGCTCATAACTCGAAAAGTATAAGAGGTATCAACATGAAACTTCATAGGTTAGTAGATCTCATTGAGGGGAAAAGCCATAACTCTTGATTTCAAAATTTTGGAGTTATGGCGCTTTATTTTTTTTAATTTATTTTAATTCAGCTGGACAAGCACCAAATCAGACGAGCGTTGGCGCTGCACACAGCACTTGTTGAAAAGAAATATTTTCTTGAAAATCTCTATTTTACATTTGAAAGTTAATGCAGTGTTGAAAGGGTCTAGTATAGTTTATAAACACTAGGCAGGGAGCTTGTAGCTGCATGTTAGATACGGTAAACTTAGCAATGTAGTTGAACCATTTCATACATGGAGAACATATTTTATGACTTAATTTTTATTGTAGTTATAGGGAAAAAAATATTTGCAAATTTTAAGGTTGATTGCATTATGATTTGATATGTGTATATATGAGAATTTCTTAATGACACAAAGGTGTATATGTATATGCTGTATTGCTAAATGAGGATGTAGTCATTTAACTACACAATGAAGATAATATTCCAAAAATGGGAATTAAGATAATAAAGAAATACTTAAATAGCTCTGAATGCATGTACCAAAAATGTGACGTGTATTTTGACGTGACAATCTTCGATAAAGGCCGGTAGTGGTCGAAATATTCGATAAAAGCTATTTAAGTATTTCTATTTAACTACATATTTTTTATTCATTCTTCTCATACAAACCATGTCCGGGCCAGACCTTTTTGTTCTTTGACCTAGGCCTTAGATATTTGACATGTTAATGTATCATGATAAGGCCCAGTGTCTCATACCATGATGACCTTTACTTGACCTTGACATTGAGGTCAAACTTATGTACCTTAAGTAGGAAATTATTGTCTGTGCCGTAACTATTTTGTCATTTGACCAAGGGCATAGAAGAACTGGACTAAAACGGTTCATACTAGTATCACATTGTATGGAAAAACAATCACTGGAGTTTTAGCAGAATTGTAAAGGTTTTCTACATATCTCTGTACATTGTTTACATACACTAATAGGATATTCAGGACATTCAGGGCAGCTTTCTTCGATGTAAAAAGCATGGTGCTATGACTCCATGCAGTTTATAGAAGAAAATAAATATTATTTCCATGAAAACAGCCCAATATTTAGTACCTAATGATAGTGATCTGATCTCACTTACTTCCAGATTCAAGCCTGCTGGATCTGTTACTTTCATTGCCTTTCAATTCAATTCACACTACATTTTCATTTTGCAGATCAAGCATGAAGTAGAGATAGCAAGGCTAAAGAAAGACCTGAGAGAGAAGGACAATGTTATAGAGGAGAAGATGGAAGAGTTAGCTGAGATGTCTGATAAACTAGAGGTCCTGGAGGCTGTAAGTGAATACCAAAAATATTCTACAACTGTTACTGTCACTCCAAAGACACTTCTGAGGTCTTAAACCATTCCCTCCTAGACTATTTTTAGACCCAACCTCTTTGAATAAATCTACCGAAAAAGAGCATTTACTAGAGAAAAGGAAAATGTTAGAATTGTGTAGTTTTGAAACCATTGTGATAAAAAGAGCATTAATTTTGCTCCTATGGAGCAAATGCTCTATTTATCACAATGGTTTCAAGAAGTTACTTTTACAAAAGCATAGAAAGGCGTATTTATGAAGGAAAGGGTTAACCCTTACAGTGCACTGTTGTCACGTTTCTTTAGAAAACTCCCTAAATATTCACTATAAGCTTGACCTGTTTGAAGTTTGGAATAGTCCATTTGAAAATTGAGCATTGTAAGGGTGTTAGCTTAATGCTGAACTTATACCCTAGATTTAAGTCTTAACCTCATAGAGATGCCTTTAACGCCTATGCAAACAAAGCAGACCCAGATCAGACAGCCCCCATAGGAGCTGTCTGATCAGAGGCTGCTATGTTTGCTTTATACTACATTGTAATATGGAATTATATATCTGATTCTTCAATTCAAATTATGTTCATAACCTGTTTGGCATATTGAACATGTGTTGACATCCTGTGATATTCTATGTATTTGATGTCAATCATGTTTGAATTATAGCAATTATAATATTAGTACAGTAAAACCTTTCTATAACAACCACTAAATTGTGTTAATTAGTTAGTATTTTCAGCAGGTGGTTGCTTAAAGCAAGGTGAAAGTAAAACAGAACGCTCCTAAAGGAGCGTTCTGTTTTACTTTCACCTTGCTTTAAGCAGCCACCTGCATTTAACACAAAATACTTGATGTAATTTTGTGGCCGTTATAGAGAGGTTTTACTGTATAACTGTTATTATTATATCTTTTTCAATTGATTTATTTTTTTTATTTTTGAAAACTTCAGATGAAACCTGAGGTGACCATTCAACAGCAAAATGAAGAGATTGTGTCTCTCAAGAGCACAGTTGAACAGCTTCTTGGCCGACCTCCGTCTCCACCTCAGCCTGAAGAACAGAGCTCAGCTGTTATTGAAAAACAAAACCTTCAAATAGAGGCTCTTAAGCACGAACTAGAGACAGTTAAACTTGGAAGACCTCCTTCACCACCAAGTGAGGAGAAGTCGGACGTAATACAAAGGCTTAAATCTGAAATAGATAGTCTGAAGCAGCAGATCATGGACGAAAACCTATCAGTAGATGATAAATCAGTGCTAATAAGAGAACTCCGGTTACAAAATGAAACTCTAAGTAAACAAGTCGATGCTGCACTAAAAATCAGACCACCATCTCCACCAATGGATGATGATGAAAAGTCTGCAATTATTTATGAACAGAAAAAAGAAATTGCTGAGCTAAAATCTCAGGTTGAAGGTGGAGCATCTGACATGATAGCTATGCAGAAACAAGAGATTGTTGACTTGAAAATCCAAGTGGAAGAAGCAATGAAAGTTAGACCACCATCTCCTCCAAGATCAGAGGATGAGAAATCAGTATGTATTAGAAAACAAGAGAAAGAAATCGTTAAGTTGAAGAAACAAGTTGAAGCAGCTCTTCAGATAGCTCCACCTCCTCCACCAGTGTCTGAAGAAGAGAAAGATCAAACACTTGAAAGACAGGAGAAAGAAATAACAAGTCTGAAGGCTGAAATAATCAAAGTAACTACTGCCTTTGAAAATGGGGAAGAAGGAAAGCTTGTTAAAGAAAAGATTGATGAAGTTGATAAACTCAAGACTGAGCTAGATAATGTAAGAGGAAGGCTAGATAGTCAAGGATCCCTGTCCTCAGTGGAAGACATACTGAAGGAGCGGGAGACACTCATACTAATGAAAGATAAAGAACTTAGGCAAGCTGAAGATGAAAATAAATCATTACAAGAAGAACTGAAATCAGCTAAAGAAGTTAGAGCATATGAAGATGAGATTGAACTGAAAGAAAAAGAAGATGAAATAGAAGAACTTCAGGCTGAATTGGAGCGTTACAGAAGTGGCACTGAAAGTACTCTTGCTCAGAGTGTTGACCTAGAACTTTCCAATGGTGAGAGTGGAACAACAGACTCAAAGCAACTGGTAAGGAGTATGTCATTCTACAAGGAACAATACGAAGAGAAATGCTCAGAAAACAGACAGTTACAAGTCTCTCTAGACCTTCTTAAACAGCAACTAGAAAAGGCTAAAGTAGAACAAATTGGAGATCCTCAAGCTCGTAGTGAAATAGAAATGTTCAAAGAAGAAATGGAAAGGAAATACACAGAAGAAATTAAGAACCTAACAGACAGGAGAAGTAGTTTAGAGAAAGAAGTTAGTGAACTTAAATTAGATTTAATTAAATTTGATCAAGATCCAGATGTTAGACTCATGTCCCTTGACAAAGAACTGCAACTAGCAAAGGAGGAAGCTGCAAATGAAAGAATGGACACTGTACAGGCAATCAATGACTTAGAAAAACTCAGGGAGAGAAAGGAGAAGGAAAGGAAAGATAGTCTGAAAACAATACATAGTTTGGAAAGTCAGATGGAAGATAAAACTGTAATAGAAAAAGAACTTAATGATAAGGTTAAACAATTGACAGAAGAGTTGGCTACAGTGAAGAAATCCAAGTCACCTGAATTGAAGAAAACTGATTCTCAAGAGGCCTTTGAGCTTGGAACAGATGTAGGTACATTGCAACAACAGGTTCTCCAGTATAAGCAACAGGCAGACAAAACAAAAGAAATCCTGGCTGAGAAACAGAAGTACCAGTCTCAAGTTGTAAAACTGGAAATCCAGTATGAGAATTTACAGAAGGAGATGACGAAAGATGTTAGCAATCTCGAGGAACAGGTCAAATACTTCCAGGCTCATCCTGAACAAGATGTCTGGACTCAGCTCAAGGTGACTCAAGAGAGGCTTGAAAAAACTAATGAACAATTGAATGAGACCGCAAAACGCCTCACTGATGCTGATATTAACCTAAATCGTATTAGCTCAGATCTTAGGAATCGCGAAGACGATATGAAGGAGTTACAACAGGACCTGTGGAAGACTGCTGGTCAGCTGTCAGTAACCAGTGGCAAACTGCAGGAGACGGAGGAGAAACTCAGGCTCACCCTTTCGCAGGTGACTGAACGGGAAGAACAAATTCACCAACTACAAGGTGAACTGCAGCATGCACAGCAGGAAACGGAACAGGTTAGGCTGATAGTGTTTTGTCTGAAACAGTGTTTAACCCTTCGCTTGCTATTCACGTCAATATACCTACCTGTAAATAGTGAAGACCCAGATGAGACAGCTCCTGTAGGAGCTGTCTCATCAGGGTCTGCACTATTTACAAGTTGATTGTGCAACCAGTGCACTCCACAACAGTGATTACACAGCTAAATACGTGTACACATTGAAGATATATGTAATTATACAACAGGGCATGGGTAAAGAAGGAGAAATGTATTTTAAAATTCAGCAAGCGAAGGGATAACAATTTAACTCTATGAATACTCATGTAAGAAGTAATGACATCATGCATATTAATTACATGATATTTTACAATAGCATGTGAAAGCAAACAGTTGGTCCAGGCAGAATCTGTAGAATCAGATCTCTATAATTCTGTAAGTAAAACGGAGTAGGAGATTTCTGATCTTGGTCTACTCTGTTTGCAAAGGCATTTAACCCTTTCCCTGTTGTATATTTATTCCATATTTCAATACCTACTGAATATGCATGGGCAAAATTGTTGTAATAAAATATCAAAGTTGAAACATTGTAGCCATTTTAGAAAGAAAAGAAACATCTATCGAATTAGCAAACGGAGCAGACCCTGATCAGACGGCTCCTATAGGAGCCGTCTGATCTGGGTCTACTCTGTTTGCAAATGCATGAAAATGGGTTTATATGAATGAAAGGGTTAAAGGCGAAGGTACTTCTCTTGTCTTTTATGGAGTAAAGGGTTAACCATTAGTATTTGTCTGTTTGATGAAGACCATGACTTACAAGTAGATACAAAATGTGGACAGAGTGTTGTATATGATCAGACCAGTATTATAGGGGTCAATATTATTTGTTAAGTTTAACCCATTCCCGCATTTTGACGCTTCTGTAAAAGTCACTTTATGAAACCATTGTGATAAATAGAGCATTTGCTCCACAGGAGCAAATGCTCTATTTATCACAATGGTTTCAAAACTACACAATTCTGAAAATTTCCTTTTCTCTAGTTAATGCTCCTTTTGGATATATTTAATCAAAGAGGTTAGATCTAAAAATAGCCTAAGTGGGAATGGGTAAAAGTATAATATATTCTAATACTGTGGATGGTGATGTGTTTCAAAACTCAAGACTCTGATCTGATACCAAAAATAGTTATATCTATATCTTTTTTCTTTTCTCCAGGTACAGCAAACATCGGCCAGTAAGCCAGAGGAGGCAGAGAAACTGAAGAAGCAGTTGACTGCAACACAAACAGAGCTGGAGCAGGTGAAGCAGAGCCTGAAGGAGGCCGTAGAGATGAGCGAGCAGCAGCTGCTGATGGTGGAGAACAAGGACCAGGAATATGTTAAGCTCAAGCTGGAGATACAACAGACCATAGCCAACAAGGAAAAGGTCATCCGCGAACAAAAGCAGAAAATCAAGGGTATGTTACATCCATACAATGGTGTTTCAGTAGCAAGTCAACCATTGACCTTTACCTGGTATTCTGTATAATCAGTCTTCAGGATAATATAATTATATCAACAGTGAAAATTTATCCTAATTATTCTTAATTATTTACCTGGTAGAGATGATGATTTATCAGGGTTTACTCTGTTTGCTTATGAAAAAGTATAGATTTGATTCTTCAGTTTTTGATGTAGTCAAAATTCCAGTTTTTATAAAGCAATTCATTAATATTTATAAGGACATTATTTTATACATGAATATACATTAGGTAAAGGGGTTAAAGCTCAGAAAAGGTCTGCACAAGCAAAAGTAATCGTAATTATGTTATAGCAAAAATCAGTATAAAAGTTTTGAAATGCAATCCAGAGCTACAAATAAGGGTACGTACTCAAATACTAAAATCATCATTTCTCCACCAAACCCTATACTGTGACCACTCTTTAGAATCGCCTCTTCAAGGCGATTCTAAAGAGTGGTCACAGTATCGGGTTTGGTGGAGAAATAAAGTAGTTATTCTTGAAAATGATTTAATTTACGCATCTTATCTGGACCTTTGGCAATGAATTGACTTTTAATCTGTCAGAGCCTAGGGGCATTTTGAATATAATTTGAAAACGTTGTTTGATCCCGAACTGTTGTATCTTGAGCACATCGTTTCATTAGATTCAGCACTCTTTGTAAGAGCCAGTGAAAATAGTTATGATCAAGATGAAACACAAAGTTACGCTGCCTTTTCATCTGCAACAACAATATTGATCGTGTTTCTGAATAAAAATGAAAGAAACAAGTCTATTTTAAGCATTGAAGCAGACATATAGGATCTGTCATGAGTTTTCATTTGAAATAAACGTTTCTTAACCCATTCCCACTTAGGCTATTTTCATGCCCCAAATGGCGGGCATATAGTAATCGTATTGTCCATCTGTCCATCCATCTGTCCTTCTGTCAGTCTGTCCCAAATTTTGTGTCCTTTCTATAACTTTTTATCTGTGAATGGATTTCAAAATAACCTGGCACAAATGTTTACCACACAAAGACGATGTGTCGCATTCAACTCCCTGGTCCATGAGTCAAAGGTCAAGGTCACAGTGTACAATTACTTTGGGAGCATTTGTCAAGTGACTGTGACAGCTCTTGTTAGACCTAACCTCTTTGAAAATATCTACCAAAAAGGAGCATTTACTAGAGAAAAAGATTTTTTTAGAATTGTGTACTTTTGAATCCATTCTGACAAATGCTCTATTTCTATTTCTATTTCAATTTGTGACTTTCAAAAGGCGTCAATATGGAAGAATGGGTTAAACGAGTTCAGAAAATAAAGTTATTAAGCGAGCCTTCAGCGAGTTTAAGAAAAAGGTTTTTATGCCCCCCAGATAAAATCTGGGGGGCATATTGTTTTTGCCCTGTCTGTTTGTTTGTTTGTTTGTCTGTTTGTCCGTTTGTCTGTTTGTCTGTTTGTTTGTCAGCAACTTTAACATTGGTCATAACTTTTGAGCCAGTACGGATAGAGACTTGATATTTAGCATGCATATGTATCTCATAAAGCCGCACATTTTGAGAGGTGACATGTCAAGGTCAAGGTCATCCTTCAAGGTCAGAGGTCAAATATATGGGTCAAATCACGGACTTTAACATTGGCCATAACTTTTGGACCAGTAAAGATCGAGACTTGATATTTGGCATGCTTGTGTATCTCATGAAGCTGTACATTTTTAGGGGTGACATGTCAAGGTCAAGGTCATCCTTCAGGGTCAAAGGTCAAATTGTCTGGTTTTTTGGCTGTAACTTTAACGCAACTTTAACATTGGTCATATTTTTTGAGCCAGTACAGATAGAGACTTGATATTTGGCATGCATATGTATCTCATAAAGCCGCACATTTTGAGGGGTGTCATGTCAATGTCAAGGTCATCCTCCAAGGTCAGAGGTCAAATATATGGGTCAAATCACCGACTTTAACATTGGCCATAACTTTTGGACCAGTAAAGATCGAGACTTGATATTCGGTATGCTTGTGTATCTCAGGAAGCTGTACATTTTGAGGGGTAAAATGTCAAGGTCAAGGTCATCCTTCAGGGTCAAAGGTCAAATTGTCTGTTTCTTTGTCTGTAACTTTAACATTGGTCATAACTTTTGAGACAGTGCAGATAGAAATTTGATATTTGGCATGCATATGTATCTCGTAAAGCCACACATTTTGAGGTGTAACATGTAAAGGTCAAGGTCACCCTTAAAGGTCAGAGGTCAAACATATGGGTTAAATCACCGACTTTAACATTGGCCATAACTTTTGAACCAGTACATATAGAGACTTGATATTTGGCATACTTGTGTATCTCATGAAGCTGCACAGTTTGAGGGGTGACATGTCAAGGTCATCCTTCAGGGTCAAAGGTCACCAACTTCAAATTGGCCATAACTTTTGAACCAATAGAGATAGTCTTGATATTTGGTGTGCATGTGTATCTCATGAAGCTGCACATTTTGTGGGGTGACATGTCAAGGTCAAGGTCATCTTTCAGGGTCAAAGGTCACAGACTTTAACATTGGCCATAACTTTTGAACCAGTAGAGATACCGACTTGATAGTTTGTATATATGTGTTTCTCATTTGGCTGCACAGTTTGAGGGGTGACATGTCAAGGTCAAGGTCATCTTTGAAGGTCAAAGGTCATTAACATTGGCCATAACGTTTGAACCAGTAGATATACAGCCTTTATACTGGTATGCATGTGTATCTCATGAAGCCGCACAGTTTGAGGGGTGACATGTCAAGGTCAAGGTCATCCTTCATGGTCAAAGGTCACCAACTTTTAACATTGGCCATAACTTTTGAACCATTAGAGATACAGACTTGATATTTGGTATGCATGTGTACCCCATTAAGCTGCACAGTTTGAGGAGTGACATGTCAAGATCAAGGTCATCCTTCAGGGTCAAATATCATATTGACGGGGCATGGTGTTTCACAAACACATCTTGTTCTCAAATGAAAACGAGCGTCAGATTCTTTTTATCACATAACTGCAACGGCTTTTGGTGTAAATGTACATGGTTGTTTTGATTTTACAATGAATGAGAATCATGTGACGTTATCGTGTGACCTCATACCTTATACTACACATGTTAGAGATAAACAAATACGTGATAGTTGTATTACCCTGGAGTCAAGCAAAGTTATGTGATGTAAGAGTATTGCAGATATCTTGTAAGTATGCTAAACAAACCCATAAAAATGGCCTATTGTATGTGTTTACAACAAAGATATTGACCTTATGTAGCATATTATTGGCTATAATGAAAGTAAAATCCTGCACTGCAGAATCTGAACAAGAGACCAACAAAAGCAAACAGGAGGCAGCTCGAGTGAAACAAGACACAGCCAAGGTGAAGCAAGAAGCTGATAAGAAGGAGAAACAGGTGGCCAAACTGAAAGAAGATGTGTCTAGACTGCAAGAACAGGTCAGCCAGTCAAGCAGTGACGGTGCTAACTTAGCGACACTTAGAGCACAGTTACAGGTAGATGTAGAAATAGTGTGTAGTGCTTTATGGTCAGGGTGGGGAACTCCTGTGTCATTGACAGAGAAACAGACAGATTGTTAGTTCATGGGTATAATATTGGTTGTATTAACCTTTGCTTCATGAATATACAGAAATAATTACTGTATGAATATAAATTGGCTGAATTTTTATACTGGCAGCATAACAAGTCAATAGAAAAAGTTGGTTTTTTTAGAATTGTGTAGTTGGGAAACCATTGTAATAGCTTTTAGAAACCATTGTGATAAATAGAGCATTTGCTCTTATGGAGCAAATGCTCTGTTTATCACAATGGTTTCAAAAAGTTACTTTTACAGAGGCGTCAAAAGGTGTCAGTATGAGGGAATGGCTTAACTCTCTAGGACTGAATTTGTGATAGCCCATGCAAACAGTTGAGATCCTGATCAGACTATGCAAACAGTTTGGATCCTGATCAAACCGAGAGTAACATAGAGTCTCATCAGGAACCAAGCAGTTTGAAGTAACGTAAAATAATATTGATATTGATAGTTGAATTTATTGTAATGGCATATAGACTTGGAAATGTTTGCCCTTTGAAGAAACTGTAGAATCCAATCTATATTATTTCATAAGTAAACAGAATTGACCCATATCACACAGCCCCTTTATCTGGCTGTATCTTGTCTGTGTCTTGGAAAATGACCAGGAGTTTTCAGTGGATTGTGTGTCTAATAATAAATGTGACATAGGCTTAAGTATAGCAGTTTCCCTGTTATTGTCACATCCTCTGTGTGTGTGTACATGGTTATGGTCTTAGTGTGACTGTGGAGATGGTGTCCATGTATTTGCCTTTCAGTGCTCTCATATACCACAGCAACAACTCAGTTAACCCTTTCTCTCGTAGATTTTGATGGGAACAGAGCTACAGATAAATGACCAGGAGTTTCCAGTGGATTGTGTGTCTAATAATAATTGTGACATAAGCTTATGTATAGCAGTTTCCCTGTTATTGTCAGATCCTCTCTGTGTGTGTACATGGTTATGGTCTTAGTGTGACTGTGGAGATGGTGTCAATGTATTTGCCTTTCAGTGCTCTCATATACCACAGCAACAACTCATTTAACCCTTTCTCTCGTAGATATTGATGGGAACAGAGCTACAGATAACAGTGCAAATAGTCATATCTCCATCAAACCCTATACTGTGACCACTCTTTAGAATCGTCTCTTTGAGACGATTCTAAAGAGTGGTCACAGTATAAGGTTTGCTGGAGAAATAAAGGAGTTATTCTTGAAAATATTTTAATGTATGTATCTTATCTGGAGCTCTGGGGAAAAATTATGAATGCATGAATATTAATCGTTTCCATTAGTTTCCAAGTAAGTTGTCTCATCAGGATTCAAGCTGTTAGATACCTTCAGTATTTGAGAGGATGTTGTTTAAATGGTCTACCTTAAGCATTTGAGAGACAACCTTTTGGCCATTGCAAACAGAGTAGGCCCAGATCAGACAGCGCCTGTAGGAGCTGTCTGATCAGGGTCTGCCTTGTTTGCTTGCGAAATGATATAGTAGTTCCCATAGAAAGTTCCCATGTACATGTGCCATATCTTTTTATTTAAAAAAGTCTAATTAATATTCATGATGTCACAATTTCTTAAATGAATATTCATGTAGTTTATGAGTTACTGTTGTGGTATATTCGTACACTGGTGAGGCATGTGTGCAGGTGTGTTAACGGTTGTGGTGTGTGTGTAGTCCAAAAACTGACCAGTACTGTCCAAACTAGAGTTGGGGTTAAGGAGTTCGTTGCATTACTGTCATTCTTGCAGTTCTACTTGATGTTTTCCAGCAGAAATCTGTTTTGTTTTGTTTTTGTGTTAGTTGCATTCTTAAGTTGAGGTCTTTTATCTAATGTTGTGTGGCTTTGATGGTGTATTGTGAAAGGGTAACCCTTTGCCTCATAAGAAATTATGATATCATTATTAATATCATTAATTAGATGAATTTCACAGTGACATATGAACACGAGAAATTTAAACCATGACAGAAACTGTAAAATCAGGTCTACTTTTATTTCACAAGCAAACAGAACATGTCCTGATCAGACATCTCCTACAGGAGCTATCTGAACTTGGTCTGCTCTGTTTGCAAATGCATAAAAAGGGGTATTCATAAGGTAAACTGAGCTACTGATAACGGTGCGTACTCAAATACTAAAATCGATATTTCTCCACCAAACACTATGTTGTGACCACTCTTTAGAATCGTCTCTTTGAGACGATTCTAAAGAGTGGTCACAACATAGGGTTTGGTGGAGAAATAAAGAATTTATACGTGAAAATATGTTAATGTACACATCTTATCTGGAGCTCTGGGTAAAGGGTTAAACCATTCTAAGGCTGTGTGTGTGTGGTGAAAGGTTAAAAGTTAACCAGTCTGGATTAATCCTGGCTTGATTATGTCAATTTATTTTGAGGATTATTTAAATATTTAAACATGTTTGCTTGTTTCCAAACTTCTGCCATTCTTGTAGAAGCAGTGAAACAAACAGATGTGTTTGAAGATTCCAGTTGCAAGTCCAGATTGGTGAATCCGTAGACATAATGATGTAGACATGTGTTGGCTTTCTCTAAAACCAATGCTTGTGTGTGACAAAAAAAACTCAGTGGTGATGTTTTGTTGCTGCATAGTTGATGTTTTCACTAAAATGATAAAAATTTTTTTTAAAAATATCATTATTTAATTAAAAGAAGTGTCTAATGAGTCAGTCTTATCAGCGCAACAAAGCTTTGATCAGCTCTGAGTTTGTGTTCACTCTGGTTTGAATCATGAATAATACAGAAATGGATCTTTGCTTGATAGAACCAGGAGGAGATGATTGCAGAACTGAGGAAGAATGATGAATTTAGAAAGGAAGAAGCAGAGGCTCTGCAAAACAGCAACACAGAGCTCCGAAAGAATGAGGAAGCCCAGAAAGCTGAAAAAGATGAGCTGCAAAATAGGGTAGACAATCAACAAAGAGAATTAGAGGAATTAAGGTCATTAGTTAGAGGCTATGATCAAAGGTTACGGTCAGACAGCAGAAGTCAGAGCCCTCTTGATCAGAATGGGAGAGCCCAAAGTAGACAAGTCCAAGCCAGAGATGATGTGCATTCTGAAGTTCATTCCCTGGAAGGTCAAGGTCAAGCAAGAGATGAGAAAGTACCACTGAGGTCACATGCTGGTCAAGGGGACCAAACTTACCTGCATACGGGATACATGTCAGATCAGGATGATTCTGGACACCAATCTCTTCAGGAGCAAGCGTCAAGAGGGAGAGAATTAGACTTTAGTGCTGAAGGTCAGAGGTCATCACCAGGTCAACAAAGTCAGCTTAGTAGGGTTGACGTTGGCAGTGCTGCCTTTGATAGTGGTTTTCAGAGACGAATAGACCAAACAGGTGAAGAGTTTGAAGTACAGGCATCTCTGAGGCAAGGGTCAGTGCCCACAAGTCATGATCAATTTGGTAGTCCAATATCGCAGGGCAGAGATAGCCCACAGAGTGCAAGAGGTCAAAGAAGCCCACATGAATATGTTTCTAATGGAAGACCGGTTGATGATGTGATGAGTATGCTAAGAACTGAAAGTAGTGAGAGTATTCCAAGATTTGACATGTCTACTAGTCCACCTGTCCGTGAACCTAGGAGAAAGCAGGATGACAAGAGTTCACGCGGTGCAAGAACTGGTTCAACTGTAGATGAGGCTGGTAGTATATCTAGGGATAGTGGCAAAAGAAGTCCTCCTGGTGATAGACCACATTCACAGACATATGAAGGGGGTTCTACTAGAAGTTCTACTCATGAAGGAAGGACAGGTACAACACATGATGACGGCAGGAGTCCTTCAAGGTCAGATAGTCATAGAAGTTCTCCAGATCACACAGGTAGTCCGTCACATGAATACAGAACTCAGTACCAAGAGGATCGCAGACAGTCATCCCATAGTTCTCATGATGGTGGTAGGAGTTTGCCACATGGTGCTGGGGGAAGTCCATCTCATAGTGACAGAAGTCTGCCCCATAGTGACAGACGAAGTCCACAGAATGGTGACCGAAAAAGTCCAAAGAATGGTGATAGCTCACCTCATAGCGAAAGGAGTCGATCTCGTAGTGACAGAGGCAGTCCTGCCTATAGTGACAGAATTCCACCCCATAGTGACAGACATTGTCCTTCCCAAGGAGACAGAAGTCCACCCCATGATGACAGAAGGACTTCTGGTCAAACAAGTCCTCCACAAAGTGATAGAGGTCGTCATGATGATAGTCCTCCAAATAGTGACAGAAGTCTTCATGATGAGACCAGAAGTCCCTCAAGATCTGATGGCCACAGGAGCCCTCATACTAGGCAAAGTCCTGCACATTCTGAAAGAAGTCATGGCACACAACCCCACCAGATCAGGCAAGGACCTACAGGTGAAGGTCAGTCAGCTGATGTTGAGGTAGAGAGGTATATAGGTGAGAATGGGCAGCTATATGAACGAGATGATAATCTTAGACCCAGGTATCATCATGCAGCTGATGATCAGAATTCAGTAAGTCAACACAGGGATAGCAGAGAACCTAGACCAAGGTCAGGTCAGAGGTCAAGGTCAGATGAGGATGACCCACATCAAGGTGATGGTCATGTTACTCATGAAGGTCAGCCATCTGAAACTTTGCCATCAGATGCAGAAAGATACATACAGCAGCTTCGAAGAGAACTTCTCATTACCAAGACTGCTTTAATGCAAATTCAAAAAGGTGGACGGCTTGACAGAGAGACGGGGGATGATGATTATGATGGTGATGATGCTACTGCACAGGAAATGGTGTCACAGGCTCATGTTACAGTGGAACCAGAAGTTGGGTACAGGTCCTCACAACCCAGAGACTCTTCAGGAAGAAGGTATGAAACTCTACCTGACGAGGATGAAATAAACAGACTTCAGAGAGAGCTGAATAGAGCAGAAGAAGAACTTGAGCTATTCAGAACATCATCAAATCTTTCAGCTCGTGACTTTGTTCAGGCAAGTGGTATCCTAATGCTTTTTGTGTGATTTCTTACATTCCTATCTCCTTACCAATTTGCTTAAGTAGTTTTTCACATGGTTTTGGGGTTAGAGGCACTAAATGATTTGGTATGTTTTTTGTGTGGCTTTCAGTGTAACACAATTCTAGGCCTATTTCATTCCATCCTGAAAATTTAGAATTGAATATGAACCCTTTACTCCATTAATATTCATAAAATAAATATGTATATATGTAATGTATAAATGAATATAAATTAGCTTATTTTTA
The DNA here is from genome assembly GCA_963576725.1 of Azorinus chamasolen. Taxonomy (NCBI): domain Eukaryota; kingdom Metazoa; phylum Mollusca; class Bivalvia; order Cardiida; family Solecurtidae; genus Azorinus; species Azorinus chamasolen. Next base: position 8,620,930 of record OY755247.1, on the reverse strand, counting down.
TAATGGCTTATGAATAAGAAACATTTTTACCATGGCAGAAACTGTATATCAGATCTATATAATTAAAAATTAGTTCCATAAGCAAACAAAGCAGACCCTGATAAGATGGCTCCTACATGAGCCATCTGATCTGGGTCTACTCTGTTTGCTAAGGCGTTGAACAGGTGTACATGGAGTAAAGGATTAATGAGGCAATAGTAGCCAATGGATTATTATAAGTGGAGTTTATAATGTATCTCATTGAGAAAGCTTTTAGATAGTTTTCGATTAATCCTTTACTCCATGATTATTCATGTAAGAGATAATGACTTCATGAATATTAATTAGTTTAATTTGTTATTATAGCACATGGACACAGGAATATTCGGCAATCACAGAAACTGTATAATCATAATGATAGTATATCGTAAACAAACAGAGCAGACCCTGATCAGACGGCTCCTATAATTGAGCCGTCTGATCTGGGTCTACTCTGTTTGCAAAGACGTAGAAAGGCATATTTATGGAGTAAAGGGTTAACCCTTTACTCCATAAATACACCTTTTACTGCCATTGCAAACAGAGAAGACCCAGATCAGACAGCTCCATAGGATCTACTCTGTTTGCTTATGAAATAATATACATAAGATCCTGCATCCATTACAGAAATTCAGCTAATTAATATTCATGCAGTCATTAGTTTGTACATTAATATTCATGGAGTAAAGGGTTTATTTGGAATTTTTTTAATTCACATTTTTATGGAAATTTTTTTACGGTGAATTTCAAACAAAAGCTGAATTTATTAACAAAGATATTGACAAGCTAAGTAACTTTAAAACAATGATTAAGATACAGAATGGAGATATAAGTTTTATGTCTTAACAGGAAAGGAAACTTTTAATTTCAATTGAATGAGAAAAGTGGTAAAGACAAAGAAATGTACAGGCGTAATGTCAAGATAGGTGATAGAAAGATTGGAGTTGAATTAACCCATTCCCACTCAGGTTATTTTCAGACCTAACCTCTTTGAAAAAATCTACCGAAAAGGAGCTTTTACTAGAGAAAATGAAATTTTTAGAACTGTGTAATTCTGAAACCATTCTGATAAATAGAGCATTTGCTCCTATGGAGCAAATGCTCTATTTATCTGAATGGTTTCTAAAAGTGACATTTACAGAGGCGTCAAAAGGCGTAAATATGCAGGAATGCAATCATAATGTTGATCTTTGTTCATTAGCAATGAATTGGGGAAACTCTTATGAAAACAGTTTAAATCCAGATGAGATATCGGGTAATTAGTATCTCAGCTAGATTTCAAGCCTGTATGTTTTCAAAAGAAATGCAGTTCAACTTCAATAACTTGAACTTAAAGGGACCACCATAGAAATTACTTCGAGATAACGGAGGTTCGAGACATCCAATTTCAAATTTGGCCAATTTCTTAAGTTCACAGCTTAATGCAGTTCTAAAGTAATGCTGAATGTTCCTGTAGGAGATTACTTTGGACCTGCATTAAGCTGTCACATGGGTGTCTATATGTGTAGTGATACATTTTTTAACAATTCTGTATTGTTAATTTTTGACGGACCAAACTTTTGCTTTGAGTTATCCCAAAGTTTGAGTTATACAAGTTCGAGATATCAAAGTAGAATAAGTAGAAGGAAAAATATGTTTTAAGAATTTTTGCAGATAATAATTTTTTAGCATACTGAGATTGTACACAAAGGGGAAACAAAGTATTTTATACTAATCTTCACATAACAGAAGGTGATGAATCTGAAGGACGAGTTGTCCAGTGAACACCAAAGACACATTCAACAGCTGCAGACAAGGACAAAACAGGAAAGCGATGCCCAGCTTGAAATCATGAGGATAAAATACACAGACGAAATTGAACACCAGAAGAGGCTTCACTTGAAAGAGCTGGAACAGAAACTGAATGACCTGCAATTGAGACTAGAGCGTAAGTTCAAGGCTGACATTAACAAGGAAAAAGTACGCCACCAAGAGGAGGTGACACTGCTAAAATCTCGGGCGGGGCTTGATCTAGGTAAGTATCTTATTGTAGAGGTTAAATTGAATACTCTTAATAAAATCAAATTGACAAGATAGTATGTTGCTTTATGCCACTCTTATGCCAGTAAATATTACATAAATATGAACATTGGTTACTATAGTTACTCTTAACCTTTGTATTATGATAAACTAATGGCTGGAATAGCTGCAGTTTAAAACTTGATACCATGTATCCTTTCAAACCTTACCATTGGAAAACAAATGTTTTTTCAGCTGTACTAAAAACCCTTTCCTCCCAATGCTTTTTACCAACTGTGACCCTTTCCGCCATAGCTTGTTACCAACTTTGACAACATTCTAAGTTGTCCCACCTGATATGGAGATATAAGCGGTATATGTTTGCCAATGGCTTACAGTTCTAATTGTGTAACAGTTGGCACTCAATTATGCTCTTACAGTTCTAATTGTGTAACAGTTGGCACTCAGTTATGCTTTTTGTTCTTACAGATGATGGTTCCCGGCTGGGAGAGAGACGGGGAGGCGTGGGACAGGACCGTAATGGAGCCAGCATGGTCAATGGGCACTCTGAGAGTGAGGCCATGTCCAATAAACTACAGGTTAGACAAGTTCAGACTGTAGCCAGCAGTGCTAGGTTGTCTGTAGCTAGAGAGAACATTAGATTGCTCCAGATAAATTAAATCATTTTCAAGAATAACTTCTTTATTATACCCCCACAAACAGAGTTTGAGGGGGGTATACTGGAATCAGCCTGTCGGGCGGTCGGTCTGTCTGCAAAATCTTGTACGGCGAACTCCTCCTTCAGTTTCAACCCGATTCACTTGACACTTGGCATAATTGTTAATCAGGAGTAGTAGATGTGCAAGACACAAATTTCAGGTGTCTGTGACCTTGACCTTGACCTTTGGCCTTGAAATTGGTCTTGAAATTGGCAGGCAAAAGCTTGTACTTTGAACTCCTTCACATTCAACCTGATTCACTTGATACTTGGCATAAATGTTACTCAGGAGTAGTAGATGTGTGAGACACAAATTTCTGGTCTCTGTGACCTTGACCTTGACCTTTGGCCTTGAAATTGGCAGGCAAAATCTTGTACTTTGAACTCCTCCTTCACTTTCAACCTGATTCACTTGATACTTGGCATAAATGTTACTCAGGAGTATTAGATGTGCAAGACACAAATTTAAGGTCTCTGTGACCTTGACCTTGACCTTTGGCCTTGAAATTGGTCTTGAAATTGGCAGGCAAAATCTTGTACTTTGAACTCCTCCTTCAATTTCAACCTGATTCACTTGATACTTGGCATAAATGTTACTCAGGAGTAGTAGATGTGCAAGACACAAATTTCAGGTCTCTGTGACCTTGACCTTGACCTTTGGTCTTGAAATTGGTCTTGAAATTGGCAGGCAAAATCTTGTACTTTGAACTCCTCCTTCAATTTCAACCTGATTCACTTGATACTTGGCATAAATGTTACTCAGGAGTAGTAGATATGCTAGACTTAAATTTAAAATCTCTGTGACCTTGACCTTTGGCCTTGAAATTGGTGTTAAAATTGGCAGGCAAAATCTTGTACTTTGAACTCCTCCTTCACTTTCAACCTGATTCATTTGATACTTGGCATAAATGTTACTCAGGAGTAGTAGATGTGCAAGACACAAATTTCAGGTCTCTGTGACCTTGACCTTGACCTTTGGCCTTGAAATTGGTCATGATATTGGCAGGCAAAATCTTGTACTTTGAACTCCTCCTTCAATTTCAACCTGATTCACTTGATACTTGGCATAAATGTTACTCAGGAGTAGTATATGTGCAAGACACAAATTTCAGGTCTCTGTGACCTTGACCTTGACCGTTGGTCCTGAAATTGGTCTTAAAATTGGCAGGCAAAATCTTGTACTTTGAACTCCTCCTTCACTTTCAACCTGATTCACTTGATACTTGGCATAAATATTACTCAGGAGTAGTAGATGTGCAAGACACAAACTTAAAATCTCTGTGACCTTGACCTTTGGCCTTGAAATTGGTCTTAAAATTGGCAGGCAAAATCTTGTACGGCGAACTCCTCCTTCACTTTCAACCTGATTTACTTGATACTTGGCATAAATGTTACTCAGGAGTAGTAGATGTGCAAGACACAAATTTCAGGTCTCTGTGACCTTGACCTTGACATTTGGCATTGAAATTGGCAGGCAAAATCTAGTACTTTGAACTCCTCCTTCAATTTCAACCTGATTCACTTGATACTTGGCATAAATTACAGAATTTTCTCTATTTGAATTTTGGGTATTTTTGTTATTTGGTCCTGTTACATGTTCAAAACTTGGATTTGCAATCAAGGCTGCCGTGTGGGGGTATTCATCACCTTTAGTGATAGTTCTAGTTTCTCCACCAAACCCTATATTGTGACCACTCTTTAGAATCATCTCTTCGAGCCGATTCTAAAGAGTGGTCACAGTATAGGGTTTGGTGGAGAAATGATGATTTTAACATTTGAGTACACATCTATAGCTCGGTGAAAGGAATGATTTCCATATTGAACTTACATTGTTTGATGAAAAAACAGTTTGTTACATGGTGCACTTAATTAAGAAAAAAAATATGTGTACAACATTTGTGTACAATATGTAAGCAACATTTAACCCTTTATTCTGATTGACACAGTTTCTACACTTTTACAAACAGAGTAGACCCAGATCAGATGGTTCCTGTAGGAGCCATCTGATCTGGGTCTGCTCTGTTTGCTTATGAAATAATATAGATATGATTCCACAGTTTCTGCTGTTTCCTGTGTTGATATACCATTTTAAAATGTCGTCTATTTCTTCAGTTAGTCATTATTTCTTTATTTCTTCCATAGAGTTAAGAGTTAACAAAGTATGATCAGTATCCAGGGACTACGGTATTAAGCTTTTACTCCATAAATACGCCTTTCTACGCCTCTGTAAAAGTCACTTTTTGAAACCATAATTATGGTCTATTTATCACAATTGTTTAAAAACTATGAAATTCTAAAAAAAATCCTTTTCTCTAGTTATCCGTTTCGGTAGATTCATTCAAAGAGGTTTGATCTAAAAATAGCCAATGGGGGAATGGCAGATGCCAAATTACTCCGTATCTCAGCTGGATCTAATCTGTTTCAAATATCTTCACCAATTCTCATAAGCATTACAAGCTATGTATTAATTGTTTACAGGACATTTTACATCGCCTGCACAATGAGGGAGTCCAGGTCCTCAACATCTCAGAACTTGAATTCCTGAATCGCAGTCGCTCACAGACAGATCTACGAGATGTTGACCTTGAGTCACTGAAGACTGGGTGGGAGAATGAGAGGCAGTCCATGATCTCCACGATACAGTCACTTAAAGATCTTCTGGCCCAGACTCACAAGCTTAAAGGCCTTGATAAGGTGTGTGATAAATTATTATGCATAAACTTGGGTAGTATTTATTCTTTCTTTGAAGCCACTGTGAAATTGCTGATTTTCTGTTCTTCTTGTTATTCTAATGATATGATTCAAAATAATTCTTTGATACTGCACTGCAATCCAGTGAATGTTGGATGATTTTGCCAACTGTGTAGACTCAGAGCAATGGACTACTGAATGGCCTTATCAGGTTTTGCACTGTTAAATGTTTCCCTGTCCTATGTTTATTTCAAATTTCAATACCTACTGTATATTCGTAGACAAATAGTTATAACGAAATATGGAAGGTGGAACATTGTAATCATTTTAGAAACTAAAGGAACATATCAGACGGCTCCTATAGGAGTCGTCTGATCTTGGTCTACTCTGTTTGAAAATGTGTGAAAACAAGTTTATATAAGGGAAAGGGTTAACCCTTTCCTCCATAAATATACCTTTCTATGCCTTTGCAAACAGAGTAAACCCAGATCAGACAGCTCCTATAGGAGCTGTCTGATCAGGGTCTGCTCTGTTTGCTTATTGAGTTTGATAGATCGATTTCTTTAGTTTGTAAAATGGCTACAATGTTCTAACTTCCATATTTCATTATACCTATTTTCCAATGAATATTCAGTAGGTATTGAAATTTAGAATAAATATAGAGCAGGGAATGAGTTAATGAGCAAAAAAGACTATGACTTTATGAATCTTAGCTTGTTGAACTTTTATAATAGTACGTATATGAGAACGGGAAGTTTTAGCCATGAGTGAAACTGTAAAATGAGATGTACATTATTATCAAGTGAAGGCATATACATGTATATCCTGTTTGTCAGTTTCTGTGATTAATATCTACGTATCTATTATTTTATTTATCTAGACCTCTGTATTATTATTGCTATAGTTATTATTATAATTATTATTATTGCTATTGTTATTATTATAATTATTATTATTATAATTATTATTATTGCTATTGTTATTATTATAATTATTATTATTGCTATTGTTATTATTATAATAATTATTATTGTTATTATCATTATTATTATTATTATTATTATTGAGTCTTTTGCCTGTCAGATAATTTGTTGATGAGATGAAGTCCTGGCACCCGTTTTACTAAATATCGTACAACTGAAATTTGAAATGTTTGTATGGTAGAACTTGCGATACTTTCTGTTAAACGAAGTTAACACTTACTGCAGCATACTAGAATGTGCAACTTCCAGAGCTACAGATAAAGGTGCATAACCAAAATTTAATACTTAAATTGTCATTTCTCCACCAAACCCTATACTATGACCACTCTTTAGAAGCATCTCTTCGAGACGATTCTAAAGAGTGGGCGCAGTATAGGGTTTGGTGGAGAAATAGGGAAGTTCTTCCTGAAAATTATTTAATTTTTCCATCTTATCTGGAACTCTGCAATAAGTGGATATCTGAGTAGCTGTGTTTGTCATAAATTAGGACTTGTGATAATTTTGGCTGTACAATCTTTAGTAAAAAAATCCCTATTCGTAGTATGATAAAGTTGTTATACTTGTGATAATTTTGGCTGTACAATCTTTATTAAAAAAAAATCCCTATTCGTTGTATGATAAACCTGTTATATTATTATAACATACTGTACACGGGTCAACTTCAGGACGATGATAACGATGATGATTACCTGGTAAGTTTTCATGTATATGGTCAATGCTGCCTACTTTTTCTCACCTTAACTCTTTCTACACTACGCATGTTTGAATAAATATGTGACAGTGTGCAAACAGTTTGGAGTTGCCTAATCAGCGTCCAAAATGTTTAATATGTAATTGTGGTTTTTTATGAGTGGAAGAATAAAGAGTGAAATAAAATATAATGCTTTTAGATTAACCAACACCATACATTATGATTTTGTAGAGACTATCATTTTAATGTCATAAGTAAAGTAGAGCATTCTATAACATTAGCAAACAGTGCAGGCCCTCATCGGGCAGCTCCTATAGGAACTGTTTGATCTTGGTCTAAAAGCATGAAAAGTGGAATAATAGAGAACAATGTTAATTCTAACATGAGTGCATCTATTTGCTAACACTACATGTACATTCAGCATGTCAATCTGTTCGCAAAAGAAATAATTTCATATGTCGCTGCCAAACTCTGTCGTCTGCTAACTTTGTCGTCTGCTACAAATTTTCTTTTTTGTTATTTTCTTCATTTTTATTTCAAAACCATAGTAACAGTAACAAACAGTTTGGATCCTGATGAGACGCCGAGTTACTCGGCGTCTCATCTGGATCCAAACTGTTTGCATAGGTAATCACATATCCGGCATTGGCAGCGAAAGGGTTAATGACACAACTGACAACATTGTATGTATGGTCACTTCAAAGAGATCTTTGTATTGTTCAAATGATTTATTTGTCAGTTGTTCAGTAACATTATTGATACAAACTGATATTAGAGTCTGCTGTCAATTAAAATATAATTAATTGCAAATAGACCAGGAAAATTACCACTGTGTATTAAATACAGAAAACTCCCAATGCAAGAACCTTTCAGTACAGGGTGTCCCAAAAAGAACGGAACCCTAGAACAAATGTTAAACCAATGTAATCGGACACTGTACAATGTAAACATTTACTTTTGTAGATACATGTATGTCATTTGTACATATTTCTGCCAAATTTCTCTTTAAAATATGCATTGGTTTAAAAGATGAGTATTTTAATGAGTGCACCTAAAATCTGTTTTAACATGATATGTGTACATTGCATAGTCCATGCCTATATCAAGTTAATATGGAGTTTTGGATGCTTTCGTTTAAATGCTGATATCTTAAAAACCATTGAATATTTTTAGACAAAATGTAGACAATATATGGCGGATGTTGTCTCTACTAAACTACATGTACATACATTTAATTTTAAGTTAGCAATATTGACAGAAATGGGATCACGTGCATATCTTAATCCCGGGTTCCGTTATTTTTTGGGACACCCTGTAGATCACAGTAACATGTAATGGCTGAAAGGTAGATTGCACATTAACTTCGACTGGATCAGTCATAGGGGAAATGTTTTTGGAGAATTATTTTGAGTGTAGTTGTAACCCCCATGCTTTGATTGAGTAGATGTTTTGTATTTATTGTGATGCTAAGTTAAACATTGTTTTGTAGCTAGTAAATGACAGTAGAATATGTTGTAACCCTTTCCTTCATGAATATTCACGTAAGAAATAATGACATCATGAATATTCATTAAATTGATTTGTCCTAATAGCATATTCACACAAGAAAGATCATTCATGGCAGAAACTGTAGAATCATATCATAAGCAAACAGAGCAGACCCTGATCAGACGGCTCCTATAGGAGCCGTCTGATCTGGGTCTACTCTGTTTGCAAAGGTGAAGAAAGGCGTATAGATGGAGTAAAGAGTTAATCGTCCTGAAAACAGGTTATAGTGTAATGTGACTAATGGATTGTTGTGTTTTGTTTATTATTGTGAATGCAGTCATGAACAGCTTTTGTTTCATTCCATAATACCTCACTGGGGGCCAACTACATATTATGATCAAAATGTTTTGCCACGACAATTTATATGAGTATTATAATAGATTTTTTTTCCTACGAAGGCAACTTTGTTTTTGTAGGAAAACATTTCCCAATTGATACACCGTCACTGCCTTCGTAGGAAAACAACTCTATTATAATACCCATATAAATTGTCGTAGCAAAACATGTAATAGATACAGTACGAGTCTTACTACCAAAGTGTCTTCTTACAACCGTTATCAGGACAGTTTGTTCGCATGACCGAAGACACGTGTCCGAGGCATAGTAGATTTTTAATTTTGATTAAAAATGAATATTTCACAAATGAGTACAAAATGTTTTCCCCTTGGTTCACCCAATTCAAATCCTAGGTAGATAGGTTTTAACCACAAGAATCACGTGCATACAAAAGTGTCCACTTACAACCGTTATCAGGACACTTTTTCAATAGCTTTGCTGGGGGTCTGTCGTACAATTGATAATAATACATAGCTGGCCCCCAGTGATACCTGGCAGCCCCATTTGTTGTTTGTAAATGAAATGTAATGTTGTTGAAAATGTTTTACTGAAACCCTATACTCCATAAATGCACATTTCTACTCTTTTGCAAACAGAGTAAACCCAGATCAGACAGCTCTTGTAGGAGCTCTCTAATCAGAGTCTACTGTGTTTGCTTATGATATGATATAGATCTGATTTTACAGTTTCTGCCATGGCCAAAATTCCTTTGTCTGTGTGATGTTATAACAATTAATCTAAGTACTATTCATGATATAATTATTTCTTACATGAACATCCATGGAGCAGAGCTACAGATAAGGGTGTGTAACCAAATACTAAAATCATCATATCTCCACCAAACCCTGTACTGTGACCACTCATTACAATACTAAAATCATCATTTCTGCACCAAACCCTATACTGTGACCACTCTTTAGAATCGTCTCTTCGAGCCGATTCTAAAGAGTGGTCACAGTATAGGGTTTGGTTGAGAAATAAAGGAGTTAATCTTGAAAATGTTTTAATTTATGCACCTTATCTGGAGCTCTGATGGAGTGAAGGGTTAAGAATGTTATCTCAGAAAGTAACCTCTGTTTTCAGGTGATTTCTTGTGTTGTAGAAGTCATTTTATGATATCCACAATATTGTAATGCTGTCATTCTGACTCTCGACTATACTTAAAATTGAGTCTTAAACAGCCATTAATTTTATATTTTCATTTGCTGCACAGAATTATTTGCTGCGTGAGAATTTGTGTGAATGCAAAAAGTTTAAATCAAGATGAGAGGTCAAGTACATCAACATCTCAGCAAGCGACAAATTTTTTTACGCTTAAATTATTTTTTTTCAAAATGCAGAACGAGGGTTCTGATTGACATTATTTCTTCCAGAGTGCTGAAGGGTCTGATTGGAGAGCTGAGTTGCTGCGTGCCATTGGTTATGTGTTCACCAAGGAGCGAGAGTCCCAATTGGCTGAGCTTAGGTCACATGCTCTGTCACATCCCAGTGCCAGCATAGACGAAATGCAGAGGCTGGAACAGAAGATCAGGAACATGGTATGAGGAAATCCTGTGTAAAGCAGTTACTTAACCCTTTCCCTCATATAAACGTGTTTTCACGCATTTGCAAACAGAGTATACCCAGGTCAGACGGCTCCTAGAGGAGCCGTCTGATCAGGGTCTACTCTATTTGCTAATAGAATTTCAAAGTTCTGTGTCTTTACTTTATAAAATGGCTACAATTCTCCACCTTCCATATTTCATTATAACCTTTTTGTCCATGAATATTCAGTAGGTATTGAAATTTGTAATAAACACAGAACAGGGAAAGGGTTAACCCTTTACTCCATAATTTAGCCTTTCTTGGCCCCTGTAAAAGTCACCTTTTGAAACCATTGTGATAAATAGAGCATTTGCTCCACAGATTACAGCTTTATTTCTCCACCAAACCCTATACTGTGACCACTCTTTAGAATCATCTCGAAGTGGTCACAGTATCTGGTTACAGATTAATCTGATTACAGATTAACCACATGATTAAGGAGTTGGTGGGAATATTCATTAGCCCTCGGCTTACACTTCTATTTTAGTGTTTCCATAGAAACAGAGACACTTAACAATTTTTCCAGCAACTGGTTGCTTGTTCACCATAGATGAAATATGTTCTTTCAAACACTGTTGTTAGACATATAGACTATTATCATCAGATATAGATTTCAGAATAATTTTGCACAACTTTGTTTTTGTTTCAGTATATGTAAGTAACATTCAGTGAACACTCAGCTACAGATAAGGGTGCATACCCAAATACTAAAGTCGTCATTTCTCCACCAAACCCTATACTGTGACCACTTCGAGATGATTCTAAATGTTTTAATTTACACATCTTATCTGGAGCTCTGGTGAAGAGTAACTGTTGAAAGAAAAATGAGTATATTGAAATATTTCAGGAGTCACACCACCATGCAGCCATGGATCAAATATATGGTGCTGATCGCCAATCACTGCTAGCAGAGATTCGTGATCTGCGGGCTCATGCAACAATCACACGCCTTCAACACCAGGAGGAAAGAGAGCGACTGAATGAGCAATTGTCCAGCACGGATGATCAAGCTGTAAAGAAAGAACGACAACTCAAAAGACAAGGTGAGGATATTGCTAGATTTGCTTCCCTTGTCAGCACATGGTACCTTTTTAGACTAAAAGGGATTACAATGAGTCTTAAGAAGAAAAAAGGACCAACCTATAATGATGTCCGTTCCCTTTGTTAAGCAGTATTTGGTTGAACCTTTGGTTTGACACATTCAAAAAGTTAGGGGCACTTCTTAACCTTTGGTTTGACACATTCAAAAAGTTAGGGGGACTTCTTAACCTTTGGTTTGACACATTCAAAAAGTTAGGGGGACTTCTTAACCTTTGGTTTGACACATTCAAAAAGTTAGGGGGACTTTTGAAGGAAATTGTGTCTAATTCAGTATTGGGAAACAACATGCCTTTATGCCTTACACACAATGTAGATTCAGACCAAATCGAGGGCTTGGTGAAGGAGTTAGAATAGTTTTGCACCAAGCCCTCAATTTGTAATTCATAATTACAACTTGAAAATAGTTAGATACCTTGTATTGCATTCCATAGAAATTCATAAATATCTAAACAATTGATTGGACTGTACCGAAAGAGGGTGTTCGGATGAGGCGAGCTTCTTTGCTTTGCTGTAAATATTCATATGCTTGGCTTTTTGTTGCTCATTTCATCCAATGTTGCTGTTATAGTTCATTTTATGATCTTGTTTATTGCTTGTTACCTTTTAGTTTTTCATGCACATTTATGTTTCACAAATATTTTTTGTTTCTCTTTTGTGGAGTAAATTTCAACAAAGGAAAATATGGCCCAAAATTATATGCATTATTTAATGACCAAGGTTGTACCAAGCAATCTCAACTTATACTTTCAATGTTTTGCAAAAAGTGTAAACCCCGACCAGTCACTGTTTGAAACACTCGGCATCTAAATATTTGACAAACAGTTTGTATACTTGATCAGATCCTTTAATCCATTCCCACTTTGGCTGTTTCTAGATCCAACCTCTGATTAAATTTACCATAAAGGAGCATTTACTAGAGGAAAGGAAAATGATAGAATTGTGTATTTTTGAAACCATTGTGATAAATAGAGAATTTGCTCCACAATGGTTTCAGAAACTGACTTTTTTAAATTCGTCAAAAGGCGTCAGTAGGAGGGAATGAGTTGATTAGAAGATATTTGCACTGTGTCCTCATTGCCATCTCTGGCACACTGGCTGGTCTAGATATACACTGTTTGCGTATATCTTTGTGATGTTCATTGTATTCTTTGTGTCATTCAAAATCATAGATAAGGGGAATATTTCAGATGCTAAAATTTTTATTTCTCCACCAAACCCTATGTTGTAAACGCTCTTTAGAATCCTCACTTCAGGACCATTTTAAAGAATGGTCACGACATAGGATTTGGTGGAGAAATAAAGGAGCTATTCACTAGGGCTGTTAATGTCTATATCACTGATAAGGCTGAATGTTTTGTTGAAGTTTGGTTTTGATATTTTAAGACTCAGATGATGATGACTCTAGTTCAGAGTATGAAGGTAAGATTGTGCAGAGTGGATTCTTATCTCTTACCGTCTCTTCCATGTTTTAATGTTTTAACTCTAGATAGGTACATGTGTTTAACTCTTACGTAATTGTATGTATTTCTGCGAGCAAGTTTGACAGTCTGAATATAAACATATCTGAAGGACTATGTAACAAAAAAAGTATCATAAAAAAGAATGAATTTATTTTTGTTGATTCTAATAAATTGAAATATTTTGAAATCCATAACTTATTATTTTCTTTGTGCTAATTATTGGTCTTTAGTAGATATTATCTTTGGAGAATGTTTTCATTTATTTACGTCCTTTTGTATACCTTTAACATATATCAGCATTTAAAATACTTTTTTGTTCTTTAAATATCCTCAATTTGTCCAATTTATTTGTTTTGATAAACACATGAAATTATAGAATTTTGAAATGATCAGCAATCTCTACACAAAGTTTAAACACAAAGTTTACAGTTAAATTACTAGCCTTTTAGAACAAACTCATAAAAGGTTTTTACCTTGAAATAAAATCTTAAAATTATTTTCTGATGTCTAGACTTGCCTCAAGAACCTGAACCTATAGACTTTATATCAGCTGGAGGTAAGGAATACACAGTGCGGCCATTTGTACCAAATGAGAAAATAACAAAAAGTACTATGTTTAACTCTTTTCATGCTGGGTAAATTTTCATCTGTTACAATTCTCAAATTTATCTTTTGTTTAACCCTTTCCTTCATGAATATTTGTGTAAGAAATAATGACGTCATGAATATTAATTAGATTAATTTGTCAAATAGCTCATGGTCATAAGAAATTTTAGCCATGATAGAAACTGTAGAATCATATCTTTATTATATCATGAGCTAACAGAGCAGACCCTGATCAGATGGCTCCTATAGGAGCCGTCTGATCTGGGTCTACTCTGTTTGTAAAGGCGTAGAAAGGCGTATTTATGGAGTAAAGGGTTAAAATCTCTTCAAAGTACAGTGTGGATGTCAGACAGTTTGGATCCTGATTAGATTCTAAATTACTCTGTGTCTCATTTTGATCCAAACTGTTTATGTTTTTCTGAATTTGCTGTTAGCATGCAAAGAGTTAAAGGAAGGAGACTGATCACACAAGGAAGGGGAGGCCACTCTTATATACAGGGGAGAGATATTTGAATTTTTGGAATAGTATTGAGGGGTTTTATTGAATTAGATAGTAGATAGAAAGACACAATTCAGAATATTTAGGTATTGGGTATCTAAGGTAGAGTTTCTGGCTGGGGTTTATTGCACTTTGTGATAATTGTAAACATATACAAGATAGTTCGGTAGAACTGAGAAAGTGACGTCGGATGATAGGCTAATCTACCCGGTAGGTAACATCTAAAAATGTTTGGCTTTAATTAAAGGCCACTGTTAAGGTTTGTTTCACAATCCCTCCCTTAATAACACTAAAAGGAGCTAATTATTTGAAATACATCGGGTTTTCAGCAGACATTAATTTTCCAGCATAAGAAGGATTTAACGAGTAGAAAGTTCTATTATCAATAAGTGTGTGTACAAATTATGAGCATAGGCGAGTAAGTACATAAAGACCTAGTTGTTTTTATTAGAATTCATTTTGCTCATTTCTTATCTTTTCTTTGCATCACATTGTCATCAGGTTTTTCATGGCATAGGTTTATCTGGTTTTAATCATTGATTTGATATAAGTGCACCTATTTCAATATCCTTCATACTGATCCAATAGATTTGCTTTCAACATAATCATCTGCATGTTTTAACCCTTTACACTCCAAGTAAATCTCACTTTTAAAGGTAATTTTCCACCATAATTATGAAATAACATTCAGAGCAACAAATAATTGTGTGTACTCAAATACTAAAATCGTCATTTCTCCATCAAACCCAATGTTGTGACCACTCTTTAGAATCATCTCGGAGAGACGATTCTAAAGAGTTGCCACAGCATAGGGTTTGGTGGAGAAATAAGAAGTTATTCTGGAAAATGTTTTAATTTACACGCATCTCATCTTGACCTCTGCAGATTGTTCTCCATTTCTTTGATACACACAAAGTGTCTGGATGCTGATGACATGCCAAGTTACTTGGTTTCTCATGGACACCCAGGCTCTTTACAAACATTATCTAAAAATTTATATTTGGTATTCTAAGAGTTATTTGTATGTGTTTGTATGAGTGCACTCATTTCATGGTGTGTTTGTGTGAAATTCCAATATCTGCACGATTTTTGAAAATCAAGTGTGTCAAATTCCATGTGTGAATGTCACATATCTTTATGCACAGTGAATATATTCCTATTAACCCTTTACTCCATAAATACGCCTTTTAATGCCTTTGCAAACAGAGTAGACCCAGCTCAGACGGCTCCTATAGGAGCCGTCTGAGCTGGGTCTGCTCTGTTTGCTTATAATATAATATAGATATGGTTCTACAGTTTTTGCAATGTCCAAGAATTCCTGTGTTTATATGCTATCATAACAATCAATGTAATTAATATTCATGATGTTATTTCTTACATGAATATTCATAGACTAAAGTGTAAATCATCTCATTTTCAATTTCAGTCCAAACTTCATTGCCTTGAAATTTTATGTATTATTATTGGCCTGACTTTTCTGGAAGTGGTTTGAGATATTAAATTTATAATTGGTACAAAGCTTAAAATCTAGATGAGTGAAAGCTTAAGATCAAATCTCGGTGTGGTTGAATGCCATAGTTATGGCCCTTGAGTTTGAAATTTTTCTCGTAAAATTTTCATTTTGTCCAGATTTTTTTTATGTGGTTTTAGATATTAACTTTATAATTGGAATAAAGCTAAATCTAGATGCGTTATAGCTTAAGGTCAAATCTTGGTGCGTTGAATGATCTGATTCTATTAGCAAACAGAGCAGACCCTGATCAGATGGCTCCTATAGGAGCTGTCTGATCTGGATCTACTCTTGTTTGCAAATGTGTGAAGACATGTTTATATGAGGGAAAGGCTTAATACCATAATAATGTAAATGTGTGAAGACATGTTTATATGAGGGAAAGGCTTAATACCATAATAATGTTGACAAAATGTGTTGATGTTCTGATGTTTGTTGGGGGTAGATAGTTATCACAGATCTTTTCATACGTTACCTTTAGAATGGTACAATTGCAGATAGGTAAATGCTTTACATTCATTTGATGTAGTGTAATGGACCTCACATTTTACCTGGATACAAAGTGTGTAACTTGCGTATTGTATACTATTTTTTTTGCCTGAGAATGAAACTAAATTGCCTTTGGAAATTGACAGACAAAAAGTTAAGGCAAACATTTATTAATCTGGCATGTTTAGGGCTGATATAGTATGACAATAGCTTTAAGGACAACGTTATCCCTTAGTGTGCGGGACACGAGTCACTAGTGTCCTTTGCAAACAGTGCAGACCCAGATGAGAGGGCTCCTAGAGGAGCCCTCTCATCAGGGTCTGCACTTTTTGTCATGTTACACTTTTCTTTAGAAGCATCCCTAAATATTCACAGTAAGCTTGACCTGTTTGAATTTTGGAATAGTCCATTTGAAAAGTCAGTATTGTAAGGGGTTAAGGACAACTTTAAGAAGAGTTAGCAGATCAATATCTAATCTCCCCTGTCAATAAGTCCGACATTGTCAAGATTAGTTGTGATGTTTGGATCACATGCTCCAATTCTTATAGTTTATTTTGTGTCAAAATGTTTGTAGTTAATAATTCAGAACTTTGTCAAAATACAAAATGTACTGGCAATGTTTGTGTTAGTTCAAAATATGATAATTTTTTTAATGTTTTTTTTTATTTACAAAGATGAATATGTTATCTTCAGAGTGTAGTTTGGATTGTTTAAAATCATGGCAAACAGTCATATTGGGGTTTCTTACAGAATTTTCATATTAACATTTTGTGGACGAGTTTGTTTGGAACCTTCAAAGAGTTTGGAAAGAAATATCAAATGTCCAGTTAGGATCCAAATGACATGCCAAGTTAGAAACCTTGCAGCGTACAATGATTCAAACTGTGTGTTTATGTTTGGAAACTAATAATCTAAATAAAAATTGACATTTAACTTTCTTCAGTTACTAAAAAATAATGTGATATGGAATTTCGTTACCCTTTACTCCATGAATATCCAAGACCATGAATATTAATTAGATTAATTTGTAAAATGGCATATTAACACATTCTAAAGCAGAAACTGTAGAATAGGATCTATT
Organism: Azorinus chamasolen; assembly: GCA_963576725.1. NCBI lineage: Eukaryota > Metazoa > Mollusca > Bivalvia > Cardiida > Solecurtidae > Azorinus > Azorinus chamasolen. Next base: position 8,603,617 of record OY755247.1, on the reverse strand, counting down.
TTGTTCCATAAGCAAACAGGGCAAACCTTGATGATGAAACAAGTTGAATAAAATAAAAATACTTTCAAGATTCAAGCAGAGGAAAATTACGCCGTGCTCAAAGAATTAATATATACATTGTGTAATTGAAAATGGATGCTGTAAAAATGGATACTGTGAAAATGGATACTATAGGTGTATTGGAGTATTTTGATGATTCAGAGATTGACGAAGAAGATTTTGACATATTGGATCTAGATTTAGATTTAGACCCTTTCTCACTAGTGGTTAGAGATATTGCAGGTTCGGTATTCAATTTTTCAATTTGATGTTGTAAAGTCTTATTTCCATTTATTTATTTTCTATATTTTTATGTAACTTGTAAAGTTGTTTTGTTGAATATAATTATACAGGGATATATATATATATATAGAATGAATATATATACTATCTGTTGTTTCTGTAGAATTTGTCGAGACTCAGTAATTGGATCAACATTTTCAATCTTTTGTGCACAACTTGATTCTACAAAATTTAACAAGCCTTGGATGCAATAGGTCATTTGGTCAGTGAGTTACAAATTCTTCAAACTCCCTCACGCCCACCCCGAGTATAACAATGGTAGGTTGACTTCAATCCTTTTGGAAAAGTTTGTCCCCAACTTTACTGTTGGTAATAATTTTGTCGCCATTGAACGTACATACTTTACACTTGGTATTCATGTACAACTTATGGAGGCAAACATTTTTAAGGTCATATTGGTGCCCCTGGGTGTGTGTGTGTGTGTGTGTGGGGGGGGGGGGGGGGGGGTGTTACACATACATCTTGATTTGGAGTGTTACAGGCAGGGTCGCCATATGATCAAAGACATGCTTATCATTAACTGAATGATTGTTTATTCCATATTTATGATGCAAGTCATGTTAGATTATCAATGGCATTCAGATATCTGCAGCTATTTCACCAGAGGTCCAGATAAGGTGCGTAAATTTAAACAATTTCAAGAATAGCTCCTTTATTTCTCCACCAAGCCTATACTGTGACCTCCCTTTAGAATCGTCTCAAAGAGACAATTCTAAAGTGTGGTCATAGTGTAGGGTTTGGTAGAGAAATGACAATTTTAGAATTTTGGTACTCAGTTTACTTTAAAACTACCACTCATGCAGATTTAAAATGTCATTAGTTTTTGCAATGGTTCTGTGGTTAAACATGACAGGAGCGGTTGAGATTCCAAAAAATCAAAAACAACAACTAAAGAAAACACCCATTTTGGATTATTTATGGTGTTTAAAATTCTGACTGGTGGTTTTAGTTTTTGAAAAATACCCACCCTTTTTTCTATGTCTTTGGAACTGATTGCCTTGAGAGCCAGTGTTTTTCTCCTATTTACAATCCAGTTACTCGAGAGTTAGTGTTTCTAATAGATCCCTTCTTTCCTATTTACAGTCCAGTTGCTAGAGTTTAAGATTCAGCAGGAGAAGGTTCTACAGGAGGACCTGCGCACAAGCCTCGATACGGAACGCTACCGCAGCAGTGACCTCAACAATCAGCTGACTAAAGAGAAAGATTCAAGCCTGGAACTCCAGTCATCAGTATCTGGCTTGCAAGTCCAGGTTGGGAAACTGAAGGAAAATCTTGAAAGGGAGCAAAGTCGCTATGTCTCAGTCACGTAAGTTGATTTTCTGGCACATGTTGTTTTCTGTTTGAAACAAAGTTTTCTCCTTAGAATAGAAATGAGATTTTGATTTCATTTTGATTCTTGAGTTCTCACATTCTAACTTGATGCAGTTGTAGAATAGTTCTGGGGAGTTTGGGGTAAAATTGCATGAATTTTGCATGGAGTATTTTGATAGAATAGATTTTTTCAATTTTGTCTCATGGATTTTCACCTGGTTTTAAAGTAAATGGTTTTTAATACTGAATTTTAAGGAAAGAGAGCTGAATTTGTGTCAAGAGTTCATGTTTGAAATATCATTTTCGTAGTTTCCTGTTTAAGAGTATAATTAATGGCAGACATTGTACGTAGAGGAATAGAGTTGATTTTTTTTCATGATATGCTACAGTGTCATTGTTCTGGCTGTGTTTCTTCCCTTTATGTCAGAAGGTCAGAGCTACAGATAAAGGTGCATTCTCAAATACTAAAATCATCATTTCTCCACCATACCCTATACGGCGACCACTCTTTAGAATCATCTCGAAGAGACGATTTTAAAGAGTGGTCACAGAATAGGATTTGGTGGAGAAATAAAGGAGTTATTTCTGAAAATGTATAAATTTATGCATCTTATCTGGACCTGCTTTAGGTTAATTGCATGACTGTGTAACTTAACTCTTGGTTATTGTCATCTGCAAATGTGTTGTCAGCTACTGTTCTCAAAAATATGTATTTCCTTTTTCCAAAACCACTATGAGTATATAGTTTAGATATATAATATGATATGCTGAGTTACTTGGGGTCTCATATGGACCTGGTCCATTCACTGCTAGCATGTAAGAAGTAAATTTGAGTGCTGAGATCAACGGAAAACTCATTGATTAGTTGGATCATTCAACAGTGTCCAATTGCCAACTTGAGCTACCTGCCAATAATCGGGCAAAGCATTTGCCAGATTTCTTAACCCTTGAATTGGGGATAGACATATACATTGCATACAGTGTAGAATCAGATCAGGCAATCACTGAAGGAAGCTTTGTATAGTGGGCACTGCATGAGGTGGTACAGTTTTCATTTTGATGTAGAACTGCTTAGTGGTGAGAGGTTCATTATGTTTCACTACAGGGACTGTATGTTATAATTTCAAAATAAAATAGGTTACATGGGGGAAAAATACATTAAGGTCTTTGTGTTTTCCTTGCCCAAGTCTTGTGACAGATTTAATTGGTCTCATCAATGATTCAAGATCTGGTCATTAAATGGAGACAGCTAAAGGGTTTGGTGTATTTCAGTGATGAAATTGAGTGTGTGTGCTTTCTAGGCGGAATGTTGTGGTTTTAACCCTTTCTCTCATATAAACGTGTTTTCATGTATATGCAAGCAGAGAAGACCCAGATCAGACGGCTCTTATAGGAGCCGTCTGATCAGGGTCTGCTCTGTTTGCTTATGGAATTTGACAGATCTGTCTTTATTTTCTAAAATGGCTACAATGTTCCACCTGGCATATTTCATTAGAACTACTTTGTCCATGAATATTTAGTAGGTATTGGAATTTGGAATAAATATAGAACAGGGAAAGTGTTAAAGTGAGGCAATTAGAGTTGTTTTTATGAGACACAAATGTATTTCATAAGTTGTTTAATGTTTGAAAATTTCAAATCTTAAAAGCCTCAATATTTAGACTTTTGTAATGTTTTCGACACCGCTTGGTTTATTTTTAAATAGAGTGGATAATGGTCAAATGTAGGTAAAATTGTTTGACCCAAACTATAGTAAACATCACAATACGGATATGCTGAGTATTTTACGAAACTCAAAGACTGTGTTGGGAATATCGGAATGGCATAGGATGTTTCGGTGATGGCTTTTTTCAAGGACTTGAAGAAAATCAAGAGGCTGATAAGGTGTCCTTTAATTAATTTGTCTCAGTTCGGTGTAAGTGTTGTAAGGTTTTGGGTTTTCTCTGTTAAAGTATTCTTATGAAACCAGTGGTCACGCTATTATTATGTTTGTTGCTTTTCATGGGTTTCAATTTTCTGTTGCTGTTTTGGAATAGGCCAATTTGAACAGGAACTTTTTAATATGAAATGCCTAGTATTTATGAAATTAGATGTAATAATTATAAAAGTAGAATTTTTATCATCATCTGTTTGATATACCGTACTTTTAGATTTGTTTTGGTGTAAAATTGACTTTTTAAGAAGAGATTAGTCAATGCCAATATTATCTAGATTATTGGATTAAATAATTTACAAAGTCATAGCTGTTTCTCTCCAGATTTTTTTTTCTTTTTTCATTTATGTTAGCTATGTATGAGTGCGTGCAGATTTTGAATCCCACCTACTTTTAACCCATTCCCTCATATTGACGACTCTGTAGAAGTCACTTTGTGAAACCATTGTGATAAATAGAGCATTTGCTCCTGTAGGAGCAAATGCTCTATTTATCACAATGGTTTCAAAACTACAAAATTCTAAAGTTTTCCTTTTCTCTAGTTATGCTCCTTTTTGGTAGATTTATTCAAAGTGGTTGTATCTAAAAATAGCATATGAGGTAATGGGTTAAACTGTTATAGTACTAACTTTTGATTGATTCTTTGCTACACTTTCAATTAGTCTGATGTGGAATTCCCTTGTGTAAGTGACCAGTTTGGATTGTGTGTTGGCAGAGATTTGTCTAAGCATCATCTGTCTCACATGTCACCTCATTTCACTAACCTTGACCTTCTGAAAGAAAAATATTTGACTATCATTAACCCATTCCCTCATATTGGTGACTTTTGACGACTCTGTAAAAGTCATTTTGTGAAACCATTATGATAAATAGAGCATTTGCTCCTATAGGAGCAAATGCTCTATTTATCACAATGGTTTCATACTACAAAATTAAAAAAAAATCCATTTCTCTAATTAATGCTCCTTTTCGGTAGATTGGATCTAAAAATAGCCTATGAGGTAATGGGTTAAAGGAGTCTCAGGGTTGCCATCTTTGTCTGCAAAGGCGTGGACTGGTAAAGATGCATATTTATAGACATTAAAATTTTGCAAATGGAGTAGACCTAAATCAGATGGCTCCTGTAGCACCAGTCCTGTCTGAACAGGCTCTACTCTGTTTGTTTATGGAATTCTGAAGTCATTGCCACATGTCTTTGCAAAAATTCAGCTAAATGAAATTTATAACAGCATCACTTCTTTCATGAATATTCATTAAGGAAGACTACACCCTTTCCCTCATACAAATGCTTTTTTACGCCTTTGCAAACAGGGTAGAACCAGACCAGACAGCTCCTGACGGAGGTGTCTGATCAGGGTCTGCTCTGTTTGCTCATGAAATTGTAATAGATCTACTATTCTGTTTCTACCAGTATCAACAATTCGTGTGTACATTGTAAACATAGTTATTAGATATTCACAGTGTCATAACTTCTTACATGAATATTCAAAAAGGAAAGGGTTAACCAATTACTCCATAAATACACCTTTCTACGCCTTTGCAAACAGAGTAGACCCAGATCAGACGGCTCCTAGAGGAGCCGTCTGATCAGGGTCTGCTCTGTTTGCCTATTGAAAAATATAGATCTGATTCTATAGTTTCTGCTTTTGCTAAAAATTCTTATGTTAATATACCAATTTAAAAATTAATCTAATTGATATTCATGATGTCATCATATTCTTATATGAATATTCATGGAGTTAAAGGTTAAGGCAACCCCAAAGAGTACATTGAAATACTGTCATCATTTCAGAAGGTTAACGGTTAATTTACCATATTCTACATGTACTTGTAATCTGGGGCACGTCATCTTCAACTTAATATGCAATATGCAAATTGTAGTAACATACTGATTATTGATTCATAGTGATTATTGATACCTCTTTCCGTAATATTTAGACACCCAATCTCTCCTCCCCACTGGCTTTGTAGAGTTGAATCATTTGATTTGGCACCATTTTGATTACTTTAAGTTAGACTGACATAATGGTAAATATTGTATACACTGATCAAACTATCCTTTCAGGGGCAGTTTAATCTGGGTCTGCACTATTCACCTGATTTTGTCCAGGTATTAATTTTGGGGTAATTGCAATATATTCAGGTATGTTTTTATAGGTAAAACATTATATCATACAATACATTACAGAGCTATAGACAGAACTCCAGATAAGATGCTTAAATTTACACATTTTCAAGAATAGCTCCATTTTTTCCACCAAACCCTATACTGTGACCACTCTTTAGAATCGTCTCTTCGAGACGATTCTAAAGAGTGGTCACAGTATAGGGTTTAGTGGAGAAATGACGATTTTAGAATTTAGGTACGCACGGGTATCTGTAGCTCTGTATAGATAAAGGTGCATATTCAAATACTAAAATCACCATTTCTCCACCAAATCCTATGTTATGACCACTCTTTAGAATGGTCTCTAAGCAATGATTCTAAAAGTGGCCAGACAATGGGGTTTAATGGCGAAATAAAGGTGTTATTCATTTTGGCATCTTATCTATTCCTCCGAGTCATTTTATTTATATGTGTATTGAAAATATGTCAATTTCAATTGTGCAAACTGCATTGACTACTAGGTAAAGATGATGTGCATCAGAAAGTCTCTAATATAACTCACCTGACATAAATATATGCAACACAATTTTCTTGCATACACGAATAAGCCACAAAAACATGTTTTCAAGGATTTGCAAGCAGTGTAGACTGAAACAAGTTATACAACCAGGTCTACACTTTTTGCTTAATATTGGTAAGCCTCCAGGTACCTGTTCTTGTGGTCTTGCTCAAATGCATGAAAAAGTGATTTTTTCTATGAGCTTGGCTTTACTTTAGCTGGAAAAGTCTTTCTCATGCCTCGTTAGTACTGCCCAAGGTACAACAAATACACAAACAGTAAGTTCTAACATTTTCAAAATTTTCATTCATTTTCTAGATTAAAAAAAAATACAGATTTCTTCGGTATTTGATTGATTTACACTTTACTCAGTAATTATGCCTTTTAATGCCTTTGCAAACAGGGTAGACCCAAATCAAAAGGCTCCTGTAGGAGCCGTCTGATCATTGTCTGCTTTGTATGCATATGGAATGGTTTAGATCTAATTCTACAGTTTTTGCAAGACCCAAAACTTTCCAACATCAAATGCTATTATAACAATTAATCCATCCCCGCATATTGACGCCTTGTGACGCTTCTGTAAAAGTCACTTTATGAAACCATTATGCTAAATAGAGCATTTGCTCCATAGACGCAAATGCTCAAGTTATCACAATAGTTTCAAAACTTCACAATTCTGAAAATAGCATGATGTCATTATTTTACGGAGTAAAGAGTTCATGTTTACACTATAGATCACAGAGATTTTATTTGCAGTCTCCATTGTCATGTCTTATCTTGGGCAGTTTGATCACTTTTTCGTATACAGTAAAACCTCTTTAAAACAACCATTTGTTGAATAATAAAAAAAAAACGGTATAAGACTGTATGTTGGAAATATTGCAGAATGCTAGTGTTGGAGCTTTTTGCATTTCTTTCATAATTCATTAACCATTTCCTCATATTGGCACCTCTGTAAACATCACTTTTTGAAACCATTGTGATAAATTATAAAATAGAGCAATTACTCCATTAGAGCAAAATGCTCTATTTATCACATTTGTTTCAAAACTACAAAATTCTTAAAAAAAAAGAATCCTTTTCTCTAGTTAATGCTCCTTTTTGGTGGATTTATGAAAAGTGGCTGGATCTAAAAATAGCGTATGAGGGAATTGGTTAAGGTACAAGTTGTCATAAGAAAGACTTCTTTCAATTGTTTATTTTGGAGAGGTTTTATTGTACATTTCATCATCATGCTTCCAACCTGGTAAAGGGCAACAGCAGTGTATTTTATTGACTAAGTTTTAGCGCATTTGACCTGCAGTGGTTAAATACTGATGGCTTTGGCTGGATGACATAGTATGTCTCATAGCATGCTAAAATTATCAACTTGTTAACTCTTTCCTCCATAAATACGCCTTTGCAAACAGAGTAGACCCAGATCAGACGGCTCCTATGGAAGCCGTTTCAGGGTCTGCTCTGTCAAATTGCTTATGGAATAATATAGATCTGATTCTATAGTTTCTACTTTGGCAAAAATGGCATGTGTAAACAAAACATTTAAAAAAAGTAATCTATTAATACTAATGATGTCATCATTTTTTGTACGAATATTCATGGAGTAAAGGATTAAATGTTTGTCTTTGTCCTTGAAACAAAATATACATGTACTGTATGCAATCAGAGTGCCAACTTGTTTGTTTATTTATGAGGCACCATTTTAGTTAATTGTGTCTGATTTGGATCCAAACTATTTTGAAAAGTATTGCAATTTCATTCTTGTAGAACACAGAGCAATATAATTATTGTATACATTGTTTGGTGTAGTTTACAAAACCAATTTCTAATCAGATTTTTTAAATCTTCAAGGTAAATATTTGAAGCTCATTATCACATTGGAATTCTTTGGGTTGATTGAGCGTGGTAAACCAGATAAATGTTTTAACTCTGTCATCAGTGTTGTATGTATGTTATCATAAATTATTACAGATCTCACACTAGTACTTAAACAATACACCAGCTGAGGTCTCAGCCCATTATAGATGATATCACCTTACACTACTCACTGTACAGATACCTATTAGCTATTATGTACAGTCTGGTCAAACCAAAGGAATAGTTTGTAACATTCTCTAATATTTTATACTGTCAAATTACCATTAGTATTTTAGATTTTAGTCTAAGAACAATTTATGAACGTAACATTCAACGAAAAAAGAGTATGAAGTGTTGCCCTGTCTCGCCACATGTCTTTAACCCTTTCCAGGGCACAATTTTTTTTTTAAAAAATCACTCTTACTGCAATATAGACAAAAATGGCAACGCAAAATACTCAGTAGTCCTGCAATATAGACAAAGAAGAGAAAATTACATGCAGGACGAGCGGACGAGTGAATTTTTGCCCCCTGCTTTCCCTGTTCGATGTTTATTCCAAATTACAATACCTGCTGAATATTCATGGACAAAACAGTTATAAATAATGAAATCTGGAAAATGGAACATTGTACTCATTTTAGAAAGTAAAGAAACAGATCTTTCAAATTCCATTAGCAAACAGAACAGACCCTGATCAGACGGCTCCTACAGGAGCCGTCTGATCTGGGTCTACTCTGTTTGCAAATGCGTGAAAAGGCGTTTATATGAAGGAAATGGTTCATTTAACATTATTAAAATTTTGTACAGGACAGAGAAGATTTAACAGTAAAGGGTTAACCTTTTTACCTATAAGGTCACATATTTAATCCTTCGCTTGCTGAATTTTAAAATACGTTTCTCCTTCTGTACCCATATCCTGTTATATAATTACATATATCTTCACTGTGTACAAGTATTTCGCTGTGCAACCACTGCTGTGGAGTGCACTGGTTGCACAATCAATTTGTAAATAGTGCAGACCCTGATGAGACAGCTCCTGCAGGAGCTGTCTCATCTGGGTCTTCACTATTTACAGGTAGGTATATTGACTTGAATAGCAAGCGAAGGGTTAATCTATAGTTTGGTCTGTTATCATGTAATATGGAGTATAGTGGAATCATGGCAGTCCACAGATTAATGTTCTGTAATAGTTTAATCTGGAATGAATTTAACTGACTTAATCTGTTGTACACTAATCAAAATTGTTGTTTGCTTAATTTTTTTGTCTATTTAATTTTGAACTATCTCCAGATTGTCAAACAGTTTTTGAGTCCGATTAATGTCACATTACTTATCTGGATCTAAATTGTTTGAAACAAGTGAAAATACAAGGGAATAAATTTTAGCTATTTTGGAGGACAAGACTTAGTGTGCTAAGAGTTTTTCACCCTTTTCCTCGTAAAAACGTGTTTTTCACGCATCTGCAAACAGAGTAAACCCAGATCAGATGGCTCCTATAAGAGTCGTCTGATCAGGGTCTGCTCTGTTTGCTAATGGAATTTGATAGATCTGTTCCTATACTTTCTATAATAGCATCAATGTTCCACATTCCATGTTTCATTATGGCTATATTGTCAATGAATATTCAGTAGGTATTGAAATTTGTAATAAACATAGAACATCACAACTTCATCATTTGTCTTTTGTAAAATCGGCAACAAAAGATCAACTCCATGATTTAATTTGGATTACATTTCTTGTTCATATATAATTATATTGTTTCAAAAACAAAATACAAATAGCTTAAAATGTAGAATCTTTTCAATGTAAAGTTGTAGGATCTCGGCATTGATTTGTGATAAAATTGGGCCACCTAATTACATTCCTGTGTAAGTGTCTGTTTATTGTACTTTGGTACACAACGACCCCTCAAATTAGTTTAAAAGGCACCTAATGAATAGATACAACAATCCTCAATTGTCTTACCCCTAAAGTAGCACACAATTTAATTCTTCTCTTTTTGGCACCCTGACATTTTTTGTCGTCAAGTTTAAATATCCTCATTGCAGAGAGATTTAGCAGATTATCGCAATCAACAATATACGGAGACCAAAGGATTTAAAATCTACCCAAGGCCAGAAAAATTGGCAACTAGCACATTTCTCACACATTTGTTCAGCTAGAATAGCAACAATGTTATAGTGCTGACATAATGGATATGTTTTATTAAATTTTGTGTTTGGAAAAAATAATATAAAAGGATGATGACGCTATTGTATGAGTTTTCAAGTGCATCATGAATTAACACATTTTTGAGAAATTTGGCAAGAAATTAGAAATCATGATTTATTATTATTTATTATGATTTATTGAATTAGACCTGGAGTGATATAATGAGAGAAAAAAAAGAGTGTGATGTTGATGAAATAATGAACTTTAAACTGAACAGTATGGAAAGAAATCTTATCAGTTCAAATATATTCATAATCATTTGTGAAGATGATAAAGACTAGTGTTTTATATTGTACCAGGGTTTCAGATAAGCTTGCATACTGAAGTACTGTAAAACCTCTCTATAACGATCACTAAATTGTGTTAATTAGTTGGTATTGTGGGCAGGTGGTTGCTTTAAACAAGGTGAAAGTAAAGCAGAATGCTCCTATGGGAGCGTTCTGTTTTACTTTCACCTTGCTTTAAGCATCCACCTGCCTTTAACACAAAATACTTAATGTAACTTAGTGGTCATTATTGAGAGGTTTTACTGTACATGTACTAACATCGTCATTTCTCCACAGAACCATTTGTTGTAACCACTCTTTAGAATCGTCACTTCGAGACAATTTTAAAGAGTGGTCACAACATAGGGTTTGGTGGAGAAATAGATAAGTTATTCATGAAAATGTTTTAAATTACGCATCTTATCTGGACCTCAGATATTGTACATAATATAACAGATGAAAACAGACACTAACCATGAGGGGAAAAACTTAAGATGGCCAAGACTAAACCTAAGTGTTGTACATGTGAAAATTGACAGGTGTTTATTGTAAGGTTGATTACACAAAAACGGACTGAATTGAGAATCAACTAAATTAGACCAGGCTGCTATATCTTGCTTTAAAACTAATAAATTATTCAGAAATCTCAGTAAATTATTCAGGATTGAGCATCATTGAGTGATCTAATAAAATGTTGAAATGTTTGTGTGTCTGGGATGGATACTTTGAGTCAGTTCACTGAATCGGAAAAAAATATGTAAAAGGATAACTGAGCGCTGTGAAAGCTTATAGTGATAGAAACAAACAGCCAAGGATTTCTGTGAGAAATCTTCATGAAATTAATGCTTTAATGATAGTGAGACTGAATTGGCCAAACTGAGTTTTTCAGAAGGATAGCATACATCTCCCATTGATACTAAAGTAACAATGAAGGATTATAAAACAGATGCAGAGATTGAGATGGCGCTAGCAGTGATTGAGCGATGTGAGAAATGCGACTATATAAACTGTATTTGTAAAGAGGGAGGGAAAAAGGAACCAATCAAAAATGGGGCTAGTGTAATCACTAACGGGGAGTGTAGTACTGGGTCGTCATCAGATGTGGAGCCTCAGGATTCCACAGAAATTTATTTTGCATGTACTGCAAATATTTACGAGGGCAAATGTAGGTTGTTACAGTTTCAGCAAGCTGTGGAAAGGTAGGGACAGGTTTTATCAAAGAGAAATTCTCTGTTTAAAATCGAGGGCTTGGTGCAAAACTATTGTAACTCCTTCACTTTGTGCAAAACTATTGTACCAAACCCTCGAAATGGTTTTGAAAGCATCTGTATATGAGAAAATGTAAAGATTATTGTTTTAGCGTTAATTTTTGTATACAGACATACTGTACATTTAATGAATTTGCAGGTGCAAGACATACATGTATGCATAATTCACTAATATGTTGTACATGAATTTGTTTAAAAAACTATGTATAAAACTTCAGAGATCAGATACATGCATATTACACATACAAACATCACTATTCGCTTTAAAAAAGCCTTCCCTGATCTAAATTTACAAATGCCGGTACACTTGTCACCTGCATTCAAACGCTCACGCTATCAGCATTAATAAGAATGATCATTTTGACAAATAATGTGAAATAAAAACATTTAAACAGTAAGTCATTCAGAAATAATGTAATCCATGTGGTAATAATTTATTTTAACAAACTTTAATGTATAAAGACAACAAACAAATACATTGAGTGGCAAAACATTTTATATTTGATACAAGATTTAGTGCATGTAGGTTTTTGTAGGTTGTTAGAAAATAATTGCATGAACGTGACATGTTTAATATCAGAGCTACAGGTAACAGTGCACACTCAAAGGCTAAAATCGCCATTTCTCCACCAAACCCTATGTTGTGACCACTCTTTAGAATTGTCTCGAAGAGACTATTCTAAAGAGTGGTCACAACATAGTGTTTGTAGGGGAGATAACGAAGTTATACTTAAAAATATTTTAATTTACGCATATCATCTGGAGCTTTGTGTTTATTGTTGGATCTGCATGGTTAAGATTGTGATAAGATTTGTTTAATCCTTCGAATGCAGCAATTGAGTACTGGCATATGCAAATAGTGTAGACCCAGACAACAGGGCTCGTGGAAGAGCCATCTGATCAAAGTCTGCACTGTTTGTTACTGAAAATCCTTGAACAAATTTGAAGTCTTTAATATTTATTGGACTCAAATTAATCCTTTCCTCCATAAAAATGCCTTTCTACGCCTCTGTAAAAGTCACTTCTTTTAAACCGTTGTGATAAGTAGAGCATTAAAATTTTGCTCCTATAGAACAAATGCTCTATTTATCATACTGGTTCCAAATCTACACAATTCCAAACTTTTTCTTTTCTCTAGGAAATGCTCCTTTTCGGTAGATTCATTCAAAGAGGATGGATCTAAAAATAGCCTATGAGGTAATGGGTTAAACCCTGGTGGGCCAATATTCAATGTTCAAAGGATTAAATAGTTTTTGGCATCATCATAACATTAGCACAAATAATTTTAGATTTGCCCAATTCCCTGAATATTTTTATAATTTATTTACATAGAGAAAAAAGTTTGTAAACACTAACCATGGATTTATTGCGATGAAGGGCTGTAGCATTATTCAAAAGTTGTATCCCTTTGTGACAGGAATGCGCTAGAAGAAGAAAAAGCCAAGTCCTTGAACCTGTCAGAATTGTTGGAAGAGGAGAACTCTAAACTCTGGCAGACACAGCAGGAGCTGGAAGAACTGAGGAGGCAACAGGCAGCCATCGACCCACAGCATTTACAGGTAGGGCTTGGGTAAAATGTTGGGTAAAAATGTCATTTGTGTCAGGTCTTGTAAAAGGAGTATTAGAACTATGAACCATACTGAAAGAGCATGCAGGTTAGAGCTGAAAAGCCATGTTTTCTATGACAGAAGTTTAAACTTGGGGTTATATTACATTAATTGTTTACTACATTCTATTATCTGAAATTCATCAATTTTGCTTAACCCTTTACTCCGTAAATACGGCTTTCAAAGTTTCTATGCCTATGCAAACAGAGAAGGCCCAGATCAGACGACTCCAATAGGAGCCGTCTGATCAGGTTCTGCTCTGTTTGCTTATGCTGTAATATAGAAATGATTCTACCAAGACAGAAAATTATTGTGTCCATTTGCTATTATAAGAAAGTTATCTAATTAATATTCATGAAGTTATTATTTTTTTTACATGAATATTCATGGAGGAAAGGGTTAACCCATTCCTTCATATTGACGACTTTTGACGACTCTGTAAAGTCACTTTGTGAAACCATTGTGATAAATAGAGCATTTGCTCCTATAGGAGCAAATGCTCTATTGGTCACATTAGTTTCAAAGTACAAAACCATGTAGTTAGAAAAGTAATAAGACATGTTTATATATTCAATAAGTAATTAGATAATTTATAACCATTTACCTGATATACACACCTTTTGACAGCTTTGCAAACAGAGTAAACCCAGATCAGACAGCTTCTTTAGGGTTCATCTGATCAGTGTTCTCTGTTTGTTTATGATACAATATAGATCTAATTCTACAGTTTCTGCCATGGTAAATAATCCCTTGAAGTTGTTCAAAATGCAGTTTCAGAATTTCGGTTCACCCCTTCCTCCATTAATGCACCTTTCTATGCCTCTGTAGAAGTCACTTTTTGAAACCATTGTGATGAATAGAGCAAATGCATAAAAACTAGAGCAATGGTGTAAAAACTAAAAATTTCTAGAATTTTCCTTTTCTCTAGTTAATGCTCCTTTTCGGTAGATTTATTCAAAGAGTTTGGATCTAAAAATAGCCTCCTTTTCGGTAGATTTATTCAAAGAGTTCGGATCTAAAAATAGCCTATGAGAGAATAGATTAATTATTAAATAATAAATGTGCATTTGTGCAGTCATTATTTCGTATATGAATATCAATGAGGTACGAGGGAAATATTTCACATTGACTCCTATTGTCAAGATGTATGTGTTTGTGATTACAGCAGTTGGAGACTGAGCTTGCAGCACAGAGAGAACTCAGGTTCCAACTTGAAAGCAACCTAGAGGTCAACCAGGTCACCATTGACAACCTTAAACAGGAAGTGGAGATGGGCAAGCGCCATCTACAGGAAGTCGACAAGTAAGTTGATTAAGAATGTCAAGTGTTTTTTTAGCTCACCTAAGTATGCTCAGGGCTAGATTTCCTTATATAAATATATAGAAAACCAGCTGCTTCTTCAAAACTGGTGGTCCAGTTTAAATGGAGCCAAATTTGCATAGCGGAAACTTTAAAAATCATTCTCCAAAAGCAGTGATGGAATTTGAATGGTATTTGGTAGTAATAGTCTTCTAGTGACTCTTTACGAGCATTGCTAGAACCAAGTTGATATGCAAAAAAAAAAAGGTTGCCAGGGGCGGGACAATATTTCCTGATACAGTCAGGCTTTAATAGCTCAAGCTTCACTGAGCCGAGTATAGTGCTTGCTAGAGGTCCGGGACGGTTGCCAGGGGCGGGGCAATATTTCCTGATACAGTCAGGCTTTAATAGCTCAAGCTTCACTGAGCCGAGTATAGTGCTTGCTAGAGGTCTGGTCAAAGTCCCGGAAAAAGTTAATTCAATGTAATAGACAACAATTGGATCAAATATTGTCACCTGCTGCTTCAAATTGTCTATCCATAAACTCACCATTCTAATATAAAAATAAAATAAAACTAATGTCAGAAGAATTCAGATTTAAAATTAAGGGTTTCAAGAATTAAATGGAATGAATTCCCCATACTGGCCTGTGATATAGTGAAATAATGGCCATCTTACACTTCAAACTCTTTAAAATGAGCTATAAAATGTAGGTAATGTCTCTTTTACTCTTTTATATGATGAAATTATGACTATGCGTGTTTTAGAGCTTTGGAAAATGAGCGACTCCTGACAGCACGACTTCAGCAAAGCATTGAGGCTGAGAAAGTGAGCTCAGCTCAGATCTCAGACCGGGAACGGGCTTACATCATTGATCTTCAAAACAAGCTGGATAGCGAACAAACACGAGTTCAGGAACTTCATCACTCACTACAGAAAGAACATGAATCCAAGGAAGATGTGTCCGTATCATCAGAATCAGAGAAAAACATGCTCCGAGACCATTTGAATAAGGAACGACTGCTCAACCAGGAGCTTAAACATGAGATGGAAAAACTACAGGTATTTGAATAGCTTTATTACTTAACCCTTTCCCTCATATAAACGTGTTTTCACGCATTTGCAAACAGAGAAGACCCAGATCAGACGGCTCCTAGAGGAGCCGTCTGATCAGGGTCTGCTCTGTTTACTAACAGAATTTGATAGATCTGTTTCTTTGCTTTCAAAAATATCTACAATGTTCCACCTTCCATACTTCTTTATAACTATTTTGCTAATGAATACTCAGTAGGTATTGAAATTTGGACTAAATAAAGAACAGGGAAAGGGTTAATAACCAAGTGTTGGATTGCTGTAAAAATTGTCAATTCCACATTGTTTGTTATATGTTTTATAACCAAACAATTATATTTCTTAAGAACTTTACTTTATTGTCAATTTTTAAAATCAGGATCATTTGTTTACAAATATCAGTTAATATTGATAATGTTCCTATTGCAGTTTGATCGCCTGGAGGCTGTAAATAAGTTACAAAAGGAGAAAGACAGTGTCCAGAAGCTGAAGAATGAGACTGACCAGCTGACTGAGGATTTGCGACGACTGAGGTCACAGGAGATGCAGCGGGACCACGACAGGGAGGTGGAAAAAATGGCAGAGAAAAAGCAGATCCGCGAGGCTGACCGACAGAAGGAAGATTACAGGATGAAGCTGGTAGATTTATAGTTTTATTTTTTTTATCCTATTTCAATGGCACAGTTTCTTACATTGACTAATATCTATTTATAGCTTTTTCTATACCAGCAGTGAAGTAATGATAACCTGTGCAGAATGTTCAGATCTAGATCAGATACAGTCACTCAAAAGAAACTAGCCAGACTACATTGGAAGCTTGCTATATTGCTTCTGTCTGGCCTAAGCTTCCTTGTCTGTATCCGACAAGTCTTATGAATACTCATGTGAGAGGGTTTTTACTCCATCTTTTGCCCGGTTGGGTGTAGGGGCCCAAACATTAACATTGGCGATAATTTTTTAGCAATCGCACATACATACTTGGCATGCATGTGCAACTTGTGAATGCGAACATTTTTAGGGGGTACTTATTAAGATCAAGGTCAAAGGTCATATCAGGGGCAAAGTGTTTCACAAACATATTTTGTTTGCTGTAATTGTTTTGCTGTCTCTTTCACAACATGGTTGCTATAGATGTAATTTCTGGTCTCTCTAAACTTTTTCCTTCATATAGACACGTTTTCATGCATTTGCAAACAGTAGACCCAGGACAGATGGCTCCTATAGGAGCTGTCTGATCAGGGTCTGCTCTGTTTGCTAGTGGAATTTGAAAGATCTGTTTCTTTAACTATTTGTCCATGAATATTCAGTAGGTATTGAAATTTGGAATAAGTATAGAACAGGGAAAGAGTTCCAGTGTAGTCACTGGTACAGGTTTTCTGCTGTAACTTTTTCTGCTTCTCTTTACAGCATGAGCAGCAGTTGGAGACTCAGCGATTGACTCAGAAGGCTCAAGGTCTGGAGGACCAGCTGGCAACCAGCCGTGAGAATGAACTGAAGGCCATACGCGAGCTGGAGCATGAGAAACTACACTCCTTAGAGATACAGGAACAACAGCGACATCCAGACATGGTACAGCCCCCCATGTTATCATGCCTGCCTAGAACATGTAGATATGAGACTGATAACTGATGTTTCTAAATGTCTTGTTTATCCAAACACTAGTTTGCTAGTACTTACGGATATTACCTCTCCATGGCAATTCTAATGAGGACCTAAAAGAGAAACACAGAAAATAATTTTATAATGGATTTGTCAATAGAATGGCATTAAGTGTTTGTTTTCTTTCTGTTGATCTTTAAGCAATTGATAACATACGATAATAATTTTTAGACATGTTTTTTAAATAAACGAAATGTCAACTCAATACTACAGGTGAATATTTGATAATAGATTTCATCCTAATTAGAGCAAAAATGTATTTTTTTTAATTTCATCCTTTTCCTAACCCTTTTGGTGCCAAATTTCTAATTGTCGTCTGCAATCCAATTTCGTTAAATCATTCGATACAATAAGGAAATGAGATAAATAAATGAAAAATTCAAAGGAATAAAGCACAGATATAGAAATAGAGATTGAGACAAAAAGTGAAGTCCCTGATCAGATGCTGCCTTGAAAAGGCGGTGTCTGATCTGGGACTGCACTATTTGTCATGGTGCATTTTTGCAACATCTGTGGTGAAAGGGTTAATAATTGAGCCTTTGATGCCTTTGCAAACTGGAGCAGTATGATCAGGGTTTGCTGGTTTGGCTTACATGTTAGGTTGTCTACTGTTTGTCATTGCATGTTTCTTTATTTGAGAATTAACCCTTCGCTTGCTATTGACGTCAATATACCTACCTGTAAATAGTGAAGACCCAGATGAGACAGCTCCTGCAGGAGCTGTCTCATCAGGGTCTGCACTATTTACAAGTTGATTGTGCAACCAGTGCACGCCACAGCAGTGATTGCACAGCAAACTACTTGTACACAGTGAAGATATATGTAATTATACAACAGGGCATGGGTAAAGAAGGAGAAATGTATTTTAAAATTCAGCATGAGAAGGGCTAAAAGGATTTATGCTCATAATGGATGAAGTCATACATGAATATTCATTAGGTAAAGGAGACGATAGTAGTTATTTACATTGATGCTTAGATTCTTGATCCTAGGACTAATTGATGGTTTTATAAATCATTTTGTTTCAGGTGTCCGTTCAGACATCACCAAGGAAGGAAGATGGTTTTGACGACCAGCGAGAACGTCAGCGAGTATACCGTTCCCAGTTAGAGAGCATGTGCCAGAGTCTACACTATCTGCTCCTTCGTTGCCGTGAACAGATGAACAAAGCCTCACACGGGTAACAAAGATATATGTACTCCTTCATGCTGAATAATACTGCTGTCAGCCGAAGTTAGCTTTTATGTGCAGAGGTCCAGATAAGATGTGTAAATTTAAACATTTTCAAGAATAGCTCTTTTAATTCTCCACCAAACCCTATACTGTGACGACTCTTTAGAATCGTCTCAAAGAGACGATTCTAAAGAGTGGTCACAGTGTAGGGTTCGATGGAGAAATGACGATTTTAGTATTTGGGTACTCGCCTTTATCTGTAGATCTGTTAATGTACATTTGCAAACAGCATGGATTCAGATGTGATATGTGGTATTTGTGTGTCTCATCAGGAACAAAACCTGTTTGACACTAGCTGTCTAGTTTTTCCTAAGCTTGAATGAAATAGAAGTGATTATGCCCCCCAAACGAAGTGGGGAGGCATATTGTGCTTACTCCATTTCTTCTTCTTCTTTTCTTCTTCTTCCGCTGTGAACATGTTGGGACACATTTCTCGGTAAGTAATAGTTCGATCCTAATGAAACTTCACATGAAAATTGCTAGCTATGTGCAGATGTACGTTCAAATTTTGGTTTTTAAAATGTTGCCATGGTAAATGAATGGTGGACTCTGATTGATTGAAATTTTATTTAGATATTGTTCAATTTTGCTGGAAATTGGTATGATGGGGGTATTTGTGTACCCCAAACTCAAATCATAGGTGTTTCTAAAGAGTCCTGTGTCAACTCTAGTAGTCTGTGTCTAGTAGTGTTATTCAGATATCATATTTATCTGTTTTCAAAGTTATTACTGATATTTTAGAAAATGTTTTGTGATGTTTTGTAGGAACCGTCAGTTGTCAGAGTTGGAAGATTTTGATGCTCTTCAGAGGTCACTTCATGACCTTCGACAGGAGCTTAAACAGCTGCAAGAACTTGAGGGCGATTTCATGACTCACCCGTCAGGCTCAGTCAATGAACGAATCCTACGTCAGAATGAAGAACTGACGAACTTTGTGGCCAGAATCAGCGAAGAGAAGACAGAGTTACGTAATACAATGACCCAGCTTGAAGAGGAGATCTGGAGATACAGACAGATGGACAGCCAGCTTCAGGTTGGTATAGATGTGGCTTTCTCCCTTAACCCTTTCCCTGTTTCATATTTATTGAAAATTTCTTCACCTCAAGAATATTCATGCACAGAATCAGTAAAATGGAACATGGAAAAGGGGCTTTTTTTCACTGTTGTGGAAACAGCGTAATCATTTCTATCAGTTTCCATAAGCAAACAGAGCAGACCCTGATCAGACAGCTCCTATAGGAGCTGTCTGATCTGGGTCTACTCTGTTTGCAAATGGGTGAAAAGTGGTTTATATGAGGGAAAGAAGGAGTTAAAGATATTACTACACCAATTCTATGGGGCAAAAAAGTTTTCTGTAGAGTAGGAAAGAGTTTCATACATGTATTATCCAGTGGCAAATAATAACCGTTACAGATTTGTTGATAATGCTTTGAATTTCCCAGAGGCCTAGATGCATTTTGTTTTCAAGAATGACATTTTTATTTCTCTGCCAAAACCATTAATAAGACCACTCTTGAGAGTCATCTCTTTTTGTGTTGCAGAGAAATGGTGATTTTAAGCCTTTACCCAATGCATTTTCATGTTAGAATCAGCGACATTATGACTATTTATTAGCTGAATTGTATAATGGTAAATTAACGCAGGAAATTTGAGTCTGGCAGAATATGAAGAATCAGATCTATATGAGCATAGAAGGCAGAACCTGATCAGATGAGCCGGCTCTTACAGGAGCTGTCTGATCTGGATCTACTTTACAATTGTGTGAAAAGGTGTTTATATGTACACATACATTTACATCATTAAAAGTTTTACAAACTAAACTAATTGAGGCGATGTTTTATACACATTTGTTGTGTTTCTTCAGGAGATTCAGAGAGCCACTGATGACTCTGAGCAACATCTTGCCAAGGAGCGTGCGAAATGGTCTAAAGAGAAACTCAATCTGCAGATGGCACTGAACTCTGCCGAGCATGAGATTGATCTGCTTCAATCGGACTTGCGTGTGGAGCGTGAGCGAAGAGTTGCAGCTGGTGTAACTGAGACCAGAGATGTTGATAAAATGAAAATACAGAGACTTTATGGGAAGTACCTCCGAGCAGAAAGCTTTAGAAAGGCATTGATTTACCAGAAGAAGTATTTGTTGTTGTTGTTGGGCGGATTCAGAGACACAGAGGAAACAACATTGTCATTGTTGTCAAGGATGGGAGCAGTGGATACGTATAGTCATCATCATCAGAAGAATCGACCAACTACATCATTTCGCGGAGCTGCCAGGGTTGTTATAGCAATATGCAGGTATGTAAAGGGTCTGATATGTAACTGGTAAAGTGAGTGTTTGTAACTACAGAAAAAACACTTTATAAAAGCCACTCAAACAGAAGTGTAATGTAAACACTTTCCCAGGTGAATATTCATATGAGAAACTATGACATATTGAATATTTATTGGCGGATTTTTTATTATGGCATATCGAGGGCTTGGTGCAAAACTATTCTAACTCCTTCACTTTGTGAAGGAGTTAGAATAGTTTTACACCAAGCCCTCGATATGGACATAGGAGACTTTGGTATTGGTAGAAACTGTTAAATGTATTATATTATTTGAGAGGGGTTATATAGGAGTCGTGTGTTGGTTGGTCCGTCTGTCTGTTTGTCCTTGGCACAACTTTTGATTTGCCATCAAGGCAGCTGAGCTTGGGTATTCTATCACCTTTAGTGATAGTTCTAGTTTCATAAGCAAACAGAAAATACCCTGATAAGATGGCTCCTGAAGGAGATCTGTGTCTACTCTTTTTGCAAAGGTGTGAAAAAGCTGTTATATGAGGGAACTCTTTACATTTTAGGGACATGTATTTATGCATTTGCAGAGAGTAGACTGATTAGCTAGATCATGTATGAGCGGTCCTATCAGGGTTTGCTATCTTTGCTGGAATAATATAGATGTGATTCTGTAGTCTTATCATGACCAACATATCCTGTGTACATAATGCCATTATAAAGATTTAGCTAATTAACATTTATCATGTCATTGTTTCTTACTTGATAATTTATCCGGTACTCTAATTACCCAAATTATTCATACAAACAAACAGTACAGACCTATATCAAAGTGCTCAGGTCCTGAAGGAGTCGTTTGATCAGGGTCTACACTATTTGCTACTATGTCAGTTATCAAAATGGTGCCAGATTGAAGCATTCAGCTTTACAAACTGATGGGAGGGAAAATGTGGTGTCCGAATATTTGGAGTAATGGGTTAAATTCTCTATTGGAAGGCTTGAATAACATTTAGTTATTTGGAGTAACGGGTTAAATTCTCTATTGGAATGCTTGAATAACATTTAGTTTCTGGTATATTAACCCTTTCCTCCATGAATATTCATGCAAGAAATGATGATGTCATGAATATTAATTAGATTGATTTGTTATAATAATACATGGACACAGGATATTTTCGCAATGGCAGAAACTGTAGAATCAGATCTACATTATATCATTAGCAAACAGAGCAGACCCTGATCAGACAGCTCCAATAGGAGCCGTCTGATCTGGGTCTACTCTGTTTGCAAAGGCGTAAAAAGGCGTATTAATGGAGTAAAGGGTTAAATGACATTAAATTTGTGGTATATGAAGGTTCTGTTGTTTAGTTTGTGGTATATGAAGGTTCTGTTGTTTCCTCAGAATGCAGTATTTGGTCAAAAAGTGGAAGAGGGCAACCAGAGTGGGCTCTGAGGTGGTCGGGGGAACAGTGAACGAGAATGAAGGTAAGTGTTATTATTCTCTACACTGTCAATAGTACCGTTTTGAAACCGACAATTGTTCTTGTATACACATATTTGTAAACACATAATCTCATTCATGAAAAGATTCATTGACAAACATTGCAAACATTGGTAACAACACAGTTGAGATTACCCTTTGACCTGTGTCTTCACTGTTCTAAATCTATAGTAACAGAACCTGGATACGTGGCGAAGGTCTTATTCTGCTCCGATGCTGCAAATATTGCCAAAGTGCTCGTACACATACCAGTTAGCCCCAATTTCCAAACCGCAATCCTCGCCCGATTGCACAGTACATGTCTGTACTGGTTAAGTGAAGTCGCCCATTATTTGAATAGTGTAAAACCGTCAGTTTGATGTCATCCAAATGACGTCAGGATAGCGCCATTCCCTCAGTTGAGTTTTTAAAACCGTTTTTATGCTGAGAAATAGTGTCTGCTCTATTTCTGATCTGCTGAAATGTTCGCAAATGTTTACAAATGTAATAAACAGGTTATTACACTGGTAACTAGGGCCGTACCGTGATATTGGCCCTTACCTTGATATAGACCCTCAGGCCAATATCAAGGTGGCGGGCCAATATCACGCTCCGGCCCTAATCACCCATGTAATAACCTCTATTTACTCCATGAACATGGATATTGATTATATATATAAATATTAATTTTCAAAATGGCATATAAACACGGAAACCTTTTGCGATGGCATAAACTGTAGAATCATATCTATATTATATCACAAGCAAACAGAGCAGACCCTTATCAGATGGGTCCTATAGGAGCTGTCTGATCTGGGTCTACTCTGTTTGCAAAGGCGAATTTATGGAGTAAAGGGATAACCTACCAAACGCCTTTCTAGCATTCAAATGATTAATTTCAGAACAAGATCTAGGGACAGAGAAATTGGAGTTTTGGATTGATTAGTACTCTTTGTATGTTTAGTTGTCTTTACTGTTTTTACAGGTTATGTTCCTCAGACGTCATCCTACTCCCCACCATCGCCACCACGCTACAATACCTCCTCGCGTATCATATCAGCCCCGGTCCGTTCCACCACACCAACGCTCCGCTCATCACCACGCAGACAGGAGTCTCCACAGCGATCTTCAGACTCTATGTTATTCCTTGCCCGAAGAGACCCATTAGACTCAGATGGGTACAGTTCATCATCTTACCATTCTCCCAGGGCAGCTGGCCTGACCAGTGTAACATTTACCCCACCCACCAAAGATTACAGTCATGCCAGCTTTGCCAGATCAACAACACCAGGTGCTAGAAGGTAGGTCAAGAGTACATTCAGGGTCTACTCTGTTTGCTAATAGAATTTCAAAGATCTGTGTCTTTACTTTCCATATTTTGGTATAATCATTTTATCTATGAATTTTCAGTAGGTATTGAAATTTGGAATGAACACAGAACAGGGAAAGGGTTAAGTGGCAACGGCCTAGTCCAAACACTAAATTAACCCTTTTCCTGCTTAAAAAATTATTTCAAACAATGCTGCATTCTTAAACATCATTTTGATTTGTTTAATTAAACCCCCACCGGCCACTTCTTTAACTCCATCTGTTCGGGCTAACGCAGATATACTTGTGTGACTATGAGAACAAAAGAACTTTTGTGTGGCTTTTTTCTGGTCTTGTATGGCTATTTTAAACAAAGGAAAAGCTCCATTTGCATTTTGGTCCATCACTTCTTGTCTGGAAAGGGGGTGGGGATATTGTTTTGCTCTGTATTTTGGTTTCACAGAAACATCTTGTTTCACAATGAGGTATGGGGTAAAAGGAATAATTTTTGAAAATGGTAAATTCACAGATAAAACTCCAGTGTTTGTCTACAAACAATTAAAGTGCTGAACTATCTCTTTCAAATGTTATGCAGATGTGTGTACTAAATTTGTTTGCTATGTTTACAGAAAACTGCTGACATCGGTGAGAATTCCGGTCCAGGCTGGGGGAGCTCGTCTCTCGGAGAGCCCCAACAGAAATGGGGTGGCAGGTGACAGTCATGACTATGCACATAGATTAGAAAATCTGCAAAATAGGCTAGGAAAATTGCAGACTGGTAGGTTTCTATGGCTACGGAGCAAAATGCTTTAAGAGAAGTCATCTGCAGTTTTTCTTTAGTTTAATTTGTACTTTGAGATAGCAGGTTTCTGAATTTGAAAATCTCAAGGATTAAGCCTTCTTGCACAATTGGTGTCAATTATGCAGCCAGTATTAGCTCAGATACATTGGGATCCACTCTGTTAGATTCTACAATGTACAGATTCAAAGCCATTTAACCCTTACTCCATGAATATTCATGCAAGAGATAATGAAATAATGAATATTAATTAAATATATTTTATAATGGTCAATGAACATTGGAATTCTTGACCGTTTCAGAAACTGTATAATCAAGTCTGTATACAGTAAAACCTCTGTAACGGCCACTAAATTGTGTTAATTAGTTGGTATTTAGGATAGGTGGCTGCTTAAAGCAAGGTGGAAGAAAAACAGAATGCTCTTATTGGAGCGTTCTGTTTTTCTTTCACCTTGCTTTAAGCAGCCACCTGCCTTTAACACAAAACACTTGATGTAATTTATTGGCCGTTATAGAGATGTTATACTGTAATTGTATATTCAAATAGAGCAGACCTTGGTGAGATGGCTCCTATTCCATTGGCTAAGGCCATAAATCACTTGAGTAAAAGGTTAAGCTGGATGATTCAAAACTGCAGATGGCTTGCATATGTGTTATTTCAATGGTGTTTTACCCAGTTAAAATAAGCATGTTACCATATATCCTTTCAAACTGCATGGAAAAATTCACTACATATGGTTCTTTAAATCTTAGGTTAGCCCTTTGAATGTGAGAAATTGATAAATATGCTAAACAGTGTAGACCCAGATTAGAGGATTTTTAGAGTCAATAATTTGCCATTTTAAATTCCCTGTAAATGATACTCTTAATAATAAATTGATTTTACTTTTGAACATGGCTGGACTATGCACTCTTTAATATTACAATGACAATACTTTTGAAGAATGATCCAGTCTTTGAATTTGATTAAAAATTGTGCGGCGTGTGTAGATACTTGATCCATTTATTTTTTGATTCTGAGCTAATACAGTAGAGAGGATATTTCACTGAAGCTTTACAGAATTGGATGTACCAAGGAAGAGTGTGTGTCAGAATACTGGGTACTGAGATCTCAGCTCAAACATCAACGCCAATGTCACTTTATAGTCAGTGTGCATTTTGTTAGCATTTGTCAAGTAATCCATTCCCTCGTAGACTATTTTTATCTCTTTTGATACTAAAAGGAGCATTAACTAGAGGAAAGGATTTTTTTTATTAATTGTGTATTGTTGAAACCATTGTGATAAATAGAGCATTTGCTCCTAAGGAGCAAATGCTCTATTTATCACAATGGTTTCAGAAAGTGACTTTTACAGAGACATCAAAAGGGGTCAACATGAGGGAGTGTGTTAAAGTGACAACTAAGTTTTGCTACAGCTAACCAGCCTTAGTTTGTCAGTGCAAGAATATCTGAATCTTTGCTCTCAGGTCAAAGTCACAGTGTATGATTTGCTGTTGGAAATTCTCTTAGGGCTGATTTGTTATATATAGTGACGGCTTAGTTTTCGATGCTTGCAGCTAATAAGCATACATTTTTGTCATTGCAGTTGGTAAAAACAGTAAAATCAGAGCTATATAATTCCTTTTAAGCAAACTGCAGACTGTGATCAGATAGTTTCTACAGGAGCCATGTGATTTGGGTCTTCTCTGTTTGCAAAGTTGCAAATAATAAGCATACGTATAGAGTAACGGGTTAAACAAGACCAACTTTGAAAGAGACAACACTCCTAGTATAAAGAGGGTTGAATTAAAGAAACTTTGAAAATGGGAAAAATTAAATGTATACTCGATGAAATTTGAAATAAATGAAAAAGCTTTGGGAAATAGAAAAATAAAATGCATAATAGGTAAATAGAATACATACACATGAATTAGGAATTGTAATAGACTTCTGAAGCAGCAGTGTATTTTTCAATGTATCAGCATTAGTGACAAACCTGTTAACCCTTTCCCTCATAAAAACAACTTTTCACGCATTTGCAGACAGAGTAGACCCGGATCAGATGGCTCCTGTTGGAGCCTTCTGATCAGGGTCTGCTGTGTTTGCTTATGACATGATGTAGATCTGATTCTAAAATTGTTGTCATAGCAAAGATTTCCCTTGAAAATTTTACATTAAACAACTTATGTTAATAAGTATTCATGGTTTCACTGTTTCTTTCATGAGTACTGAACAGGGAAAGGGTTAAAATTACAATCTAGTATATAAGTAAGTAGTTCATGAGAGTTTTCTTTGCAGACTGAATCAAGTTCACAGATAATTGACAGTAGAGTCAGGTGAAAATTGACTTACATAATGTAATGGGGTTCATCCAAATCTATAGACAAAGATAACCTAGTTTATTTAGAAATTAATCATTTGTATGTACATAATATTGTGTTGATGATATGATTCAACATTTAGTATGTGGAGCAAATTTGTGTGATAGTTTGAATGTAAAAGCTATGAATGTACCAATCTTTAAATGTACCAACTATGAATGTACAATCTATGAATGTACAATTCATAATGTACCAATTATGAATGTACAATCTAGAAATGAGCAAACTATGAATGTACAATCTATTGATGTAACTTCTATAAGCTGAGTGGCTATACAGGCACATGAGATCTTTATGAGACATTCAGTTACTGAGCATCTCAGTGAGATTGAAACTGTTAGTAAATTCACTGGAAATGTCATTACAATTTGCTCGTAGGTTTGTTCAGGTTGTAGGGAACATGACAGAGCTACAGATAAAGGTGCGTACCCATATACTAAAATTGTTATTTCTCCACCAAACCCTATATTGTGACCACTCTTTAGAATTGTCTCAAAGAGACGATTCTAAAGAGTGGTCACAGTATAGGGTTTCGTGGAGAAATAAAAGAACTTTTCTTGAAAATGTTCAAAATTTACGCATCTTATCTAGACCTCTGCATGGAATGATGTATTCTAATTGTTATTAGATGTAGAAGGGAAGGTTTCTTGGAGGATTTAATGTCAAATGATTTCGATGTGGTTTTACGGCAGTATCATACCATGAGCATCGTTATGAGATATAAAATGGAATGACTAGGTGACTGGTTAATCCATTACTCCATACATGGGCTTTTTGACAAACAGAGAAGACCCAGATCAGATGGCTCCTGTAATTTAACCCTTTCGCTTGCTATTCGCGTCAATATACCTACCTGTAAATAGTGAAGACCCAGATGAGACAGCTCCTGCAGGAGCTGTTTCATCAGGGTCTGCACTATTTACAAGTTGATTGTGCAACCATTGCACTCCACAGCAGTGATTTCGTAGCGAAATAATTGTACACAGTGAAGATATATGTAATTATACAACAGGGCATGGGTAAAGAAGGAGAAATGTATTTTAAAATTCAGCAAGAGAAGGGTTAAGAGCTGTCTGATCAGTGTCGGCTCTGCTTATGAAATAATACATCTGTTTCTACAATATCTCCCACTGCTAGAAATTCCTCTGTTAATTTGCCATCATCCAAATCAGGTAAATAATATTCCTGATGTCATTATAATCGCATGAATATTCTTGGAGAAAAGGGTCAAGTTATTTGTTGATATATGACCAGTCTCAGACTAGGGAATAAGTTGGTTTTAAGGGCACTGCCAAAGCGTCTTTAATTGTATACATCTGTAGACAAAGTTTAGCATTTCAATCAATGATGATGAAACCTCCAAGAAATTGTTTGTTTCTAACAGGCTTGAAAGTGGTACAATTTTACCTAGAATTCTGAGGTCTTTGGGGCAATAATTGGGAGCTAAACGTGAGTCTTTGCACAGTGCAAGCCTTCTCTCATTATATCAGTAAACTCCCTCTCTTTCTTGTTTTGACTCTTGGAAAAGGGATTCCATAATTTACACTATAAAGGGTTTAGGAAATGTTTTGCAACTCAATTTTATAATTCAGGTTGTTCTACATTCCTTTCTTTTAAAAAAAATGTAGAAAAAAACTCTGAAGTTGTTAAAGAGCTATCCATGAACTCATGTTCACCACATGTTGTCTATCAAAATAGCTAGTAGGGTATCAACCAAAGTTAAAACCTTTAACCCTTTCCCTCATATAAACATGTTTTCACGCATCTTCAAACAGAGAAGACCCAGATCAAACGGCTCCTAGAGGAACCATCTGATCAGGGTCTGCTCTGTTTGCTAATGGAATTTAAAAGATTTCTAAAATGGCTACAATGTCTCATTTACCAAATTTCATTATGGCCATTTTGTCTATGAATATTCAGTAGCTATTGAAATTTGAAATAAACACTGAACAGGGAAAGGATTAAGACATGCAAAGTTGACATTACATTATTATTACAAAAATAGTTTCTTAGTAACACATCTGGAAAGTTTCAAACTATTATATGACTTTTTAGTGATTGTGTTTTAGCCTTGCATAGAAAAGTTTTTGTTTGATTTTGATTTGAACCATCAGAGATACAACTGTTTTCGTTTTTGTTGTTGCTGTTTTTGTGTTGATATGCTATGAATGGCTAGTTTTGTTTGAAATTTTATGTGGCAATAAAAAACAAAGGGTTATTGAATAAGTATCTCTATGTTGAATGCTGGAATTAAGTTATATCCACATTTATTCTAAAAACACATTTATTCTAAAAACACATTTATTTTAAAAACACATTTATTCAAAAAACAATTTCACTGTTTCCTTCGATCAACACTGATTAGCATTTCATTTTGAAATTTTAGATGAAATTTTAACTAAGAGGGGAAACAAAAGCCAGAATCATGTATACCTTTAGTTGACTTGTGTTATATGTAGATACATGTATATGTCAGAGGTCCAGGTAAGATGCGTAAATTCAAACATTTTCAAGAATAACTTCTTTATTTCTCCACCAAATCCTATGTTGTGACACTCATTAGAATTGTCTCTTCGAGACGATTCTAAAGAGTGGTCACAACATAGGATTTGGTGGAGAAATAAAGAAATTCTCCTTGAAAATGGTTTAAGTTACGCATCTTATCTGTACCTCTGCATGAGGTAAAGGGATACTACTGTTTACTTGTTCATACTATGGTTGTGAGTACTGGGGGATAGTCTAACGTTCTGGTATCTGGTTTTACAGCCTCTCAAGTCTGGCGTTCTCTGTTTCTGTCTCAGTACTTTAGGTAAATGTCTGTTTATGAAAAACCTCCTGATGTTGGACTTTCAAACCGTAACCTTGCTGTGTACAATGTTATTATAAATCAAGAGCACATTAATTTTATTAACACATTATGTATCATCCCAACCCCACCCATAATCAACATTAATCCTTTCCTTCCTCTTTACTTCAACAGGATACTAGCAAAAGCTATTTGAAGGCACATTTAACCCAGTGTGACACATTCAAGTGCAATCACAATGATTGAACTGTATGCACACTTACAGCATATTTGTGATTACTTATGCTGACAGTTTTGACCCAGATGAGATGCCAAGGTGACTCAGTGTCTCATTGGGATACAACAATTTAACAGGGACAGTTACTTAGCTGGCACACCGTTAATCTAATGACATGTTTTATTCTTGTTTTTTGGGTTGTTTTATTTAAAATTTAGCATATATTTCAACTTGTTTCTTTCGTGTTACATCAAACTACTGTAGCTTCTTAATTTTTTTACAATTGAACACAGTCATAATGAGTCATGGTATTTTTTCTTGATATTCTTTCATGTTATCACCTTTATTTTGCTTTTTGTTTTTTCCTCCGATTCAATTAGATGTTGCTGAAATTATATGTACCCTGTAGAGCAAATGCTCTATTTATCACAATGGTTTCAAAGGTAACTTTTACAGAGGCGTCAATATGAGGGAATGGGTTAAATAAGATGATCTTTATTATCAGTGTACACAGAATTACCCAGTTCATAGATAATTTAAAGATTCAACAGTTTATACATATGGTTTTATTTTTATTATTATTATTATATGATATGTTTGTGTAATTTATTATATACTTATATATATATTTCTGCTTTCAGATAGAAGATATGTACGGAAAGACCCGTGGAGATAGGCAATGCATTAAATCATGTGTTCACAATAGTGCCATTCCATCACATGATTACCATGTGACCTTGTAAAGGGACATAATCCATGACTACAAAATGTAACCTGTGAAGGGACATAACTCATGGAAAGACAAGCTTGATTGGGAATGTAGAGGAGGAAGAGTAGGAACAAACAAATATCATGGTTTGGACTGTGTTTGAGATGCGACAGTATGTACCAGTGGCCATGCGGGTGATGGTTCGAGTGAAGATTTGCATTATGTGTGCTATTTTGAGTTTTCTTACACAGTAGAGACTTCTTATTTTGCAACAGAAAATGTAATCAGAGGTTTAGTGTTTTAGTGAATTGTGGGACCAGACATATAGCCACTGCAAGTTGGGTTGTCATTAGTGTATGCCCATGTCTGAAAGTCAAAATGTTGCTGATTTGTTTAAATTGTACTTTTTTTATTGTAATGTACTAAGTTTTAGTATAATGTAGGGCGTGTTCATTGCTCAGATAGTGAAATAGAGATTTTTTGTTTTGTTTTTCTCAAGTTTCCGTCCAATTGCAACTGCCTCGTTGTATGCAGCTAGTTTGTGTATATAAACAGTATATGTATGATCCTGTCTCTTGCCACTGTGGCCTGAGACTGATCTGTAACCTGTACAGTATTTATTGACCTAGTTGTTTATGTGGAAGGTTGTCTCATTTATTCATTTCTGTGGAAAGGCCTAGTTCTAAAATAGCTGCTGCCGTGTCATATACAAGCATATTGTTGATGTGTTTATTTATAGAAGGCTGTTATCCTTCATGATGGCCTATCATATATATTTGAGCTTTAACAGCATACCAGCAATAGACACAAGTACTGACAAATATGTGACAATTTATCCGAGCAAAAGTGGCCAGTCCATTATTAATTTTTTTTATGTGTTTGTTAGTTTATACTTGTTATCTATAAAACTTTGAATAAATATGTGCCAATTCCATGTTCATACAGCAAAATGTGGTGTGCATTTTACAAATGGCTGAACCCTTTACTCCAGGAAAGAAATGATGATATTATGAATATTTAATATTAATTGGATTAATTTTAAAAATGAAGTTTTTGCCAAAACAGATCTGCTCTGTTCGTAAATGTGTAGCAAAGTGTATATATGGAGGTAAGGGTTATACAAAAGGGTTATACAAAAATATTGACATTATTTTATTACACTTTGTAGAGTTTGGAATATTAAACCAGTTTCCAATAAAATGGATTAAACATTGTTTACTGTCAGTGAATTTACCATTAATGCCATTATTGACAAGTTATGTACACATTTTTTGTTAAGGAATGACACATGTTATGGCCTCAAAACTCATATATATTTTTATAGAGTTTTAGTCCTTTTTTCACTATGATGAAGACTTGATCCAGATTATTTACACGGAAATCCAATCGTATGATTGTCATAAGAGTATCATCTGATTGAGTATAGTGCATTGCCAAGGATTGAGTTAACTAGTCCAAAAAGAGTGTGATTTAGCTAATGTAGAATACAGTGGAATCTCTTTAACCCTTTCCTCCTTGAATATTCATGAAAGAAATGAATATTAATTAGATTATTTTGTCGTAATATCACAGGGATACAGGAATTTTCAGCCATAGCAGAAGCTGTAGGATCACATCTACCGGTATATTATATCACAAGCAAACAGAGCAGACCCTGATCAGATGGCTCCTGTAGGAGCCGTCTGATCTGTGTCTTCTCTGTTTGCAGAGGCGTAGAAAGGCGTTTGTATGAGGGAAAGGGTTAAGTTATCACTTTTCCCTTTACTCCATAGATATGGTTTTCTTTACCTTTGCAAGCAGAGTAGACCCGGATAGGATGGCTCCTGTTGGAGCTGTCTGATCAGAGTCTGCTCTGTTGCTTATGAAATACTATAGATATGATTCTACAGTTTCTGCCATGGAAAAAATTGCCTGTGATATTATAAAAATTAATTTAAATTAAAATCCAGCCATTGTTTCTTATATGAATATTCATGGAGTAAATGTTTAATGTTAATAATTGTAGTTAATGTTGAACAAAAGCAATGTTAAAAGCTGCTTTTGGAGCTTTGACCTGTCATAAAGACAAACTTGTTATGATTGTTGAGAGATATGTTGCTGTATGTAGACTGACATGTACATGTAGATAGGTATTGTTGAAATGTTTGGGACCCCAGATCAGATAGGGTTGATTTAACCCTTTACTCCATTTCTATGCCTTTGCTAACAGAGTAGACCCAGATCAGACGGCTCCTACAGGAGCCGTCTGATCAGGGTCTGCTCTGCTTGCTTATGAAATAATATAGATACGATTCTACAATTTATGCCATGGACGAAATATTCTTTGTTTATAATGTCATTATAAAAGTACAGTTAATTAATAATTCATATATTCATTATTTCTTAATAAATATTCATGGAGTAAAGGGTTATAATTACAGATAAGAAGCATGGGTGATCTATAAGAATCTCTTGTTTTTCATATCAAATCCTAGCTTGCTGCTAATCAGAATCACTTTGGAGAGTATGCTTCTTATATACAGCCCTGTATTTATATAATCTGTCTCACTGTACTTTTTTAAAAGAACTTTTGAAAAATCGTTTATTTTCTCTCTTTTTTTCATATTCAATGCTGAATTTATTTTATTCAGACATCTTTATTGTATGTTGGAAACGTAAAGATCTTGCAAATGAGAAATCTCAAAAGAGTGACAGAATTTCAGGACTTTGATAAATATATATTACTGCATCAGGCATAGAATCATTCAGCATAGATTCATTAGTGTACATGTATATAGATTTTGTACTGGAGATATTATTTATTCTTGTAAATACATTGCACAGGAAGGAACCATATTAAAAATATCAAACATTATCAGTTTTTAGTTGTTTTTTCTTTGCCAGATTGATTTTATTCACAGTCATAAGTGATATCATATGCATTTGTTAATGATTTTGGAGTCATTCCATAGGTTAAATTTACCTTATAGGATTTTAATGCTGTGTTTGCTTATGATTTGATATATTTTACTATTTTCCATAAGTACGCATTTTACCAAAATGTTCAGGAAAGTCTACTGAGTCAGAATCGCGAACGTAAAAATTCTAAAATTTTAGGCTGTGTATTTTAAGTTATAACTGTTTCCATGCGGGCTTGTTCTTGGAAAGTATTTGTCCAATCCACATCAAACTTTAAACACATGCTTGTGGCCATTATATCTTGGTCAAGTTTGATAGCCATGTAAATTGCTTAAGTCGTTCAGGAGTTGCGGCCCTTTATTTGCAAAAATGACTTTAAAAATATCTTGTCCGGACCTTTTCTTGGAAAGTATTCGTCCAATCCTCACCAAATTCTACACACGTTTTTGGTCATTATATCTGGGTCAAGTTCGATAACCATGTAAATCGTTCCAGGAGTTGCGGCCCTGTATTTGCAAAAATGGGCATAAATCGCTTCAGTCGTTGCATACATTATTACGGCCCTTACTTTCTGTGAAAAAAAAATCTGAAGTTGGGCATCAGTGTCCTATGGACACATTTCTAGTTTATCCTACATATATCAGAAAACAACTTCAAATGCAGTTTAACGTGATGACAAAATCCTCAGAAAACAAAATATCTAATTTGAGGACCAAAACATTAGCTCTAAGTAACGTTTTAAATGTTTCCATTGTAACCTTTCGTTCCACTCTGTCCACACATTTTATTAGTCGACACCTTCCTGCAAAAAATCTTCCATACCACAGAAATGTTTTCTGCTTACTGTACAAAACTGATACCGAATTAAAGCTAATATCTTGTGCTTTTGTTTTGAGGCTATACTTAGGAATTACCTTATTTGCATACACATGAATATTAATGAGAACAATAAAAAATGTTTTAAAAATAAATACAGAAATAACGTAAACATACCATTTTTTATCCTACCAATATCAGAAAACAACTTCAAACTTATTTTAAATTGATGATAGAATACTCAGAAAGCAAAGTATCTAAATTGATAACCAAACAATGAACTGTAAGTAACATTGTAATTGTTTTCATGGTAACCGATCCTTTCACACATTTGGGAAAATTGACACCTACCTGTAATACTCCGCTAGATGTCAGTTATTTTTTTATGAATCATTAAATCAGTTATGACAAGCATAGAGATGAGGCATTGCTTTAATAGTAAATATTACTTTTCTGATATAAACTGATTTGCATATGTATGAATATTTATGAGAACAGTAAAAGATGTCGAAAATTTCGAAAGACACTAGTCTTTCTCTTATAAAGCAAACAAAAAATGCAAAATGTTTAGCTAAAGTTTAAAATGATTATTGAAAATCACCAAGATTGCTAGATAAATAAATAGGGGAAGACCCCGGATGTTGCTCCGAACATGGAACAAATTACATTGTCTCGTGCACAAAAGAACATCCGGATTCAAATCACAGCGGCGAGGGGCCAACTGCTTGTCAGTTGAAGAGCATATTCATTCATCTACGGAGGTCCCAAATTGAGACCGACTATAGTTCATTGCAACTTGGAGGAAATAAAGAAAAAGAGCTTTCTGTGTTATTCATTTGCATTAATTCCCTCATAAGCTATTTTTAGATCCAACCTCTTTGAATAAATATTTCGAAATGGGGTATTTATTAGAGAAAAGGAAAACTTTAGAATTATATAGTATTGAAACCATTGTGATATTATAAACAGAGCATTTTCTCCTAGGAGCAAATGCTCTATTTATGTCAATGGTTTCAAAAAGTGACCTTTACAGAGGCGTCAAAAGGTGTCGATATGAGGGAATGGGTTAAAAAGGCACTTGCTCCAAAGTGGCCAATGTTTATTCAATGAATGGTCATTAAAGAAAAAGTTCTCATAAATACAGTGATATTTTATCCTTTACCCGTTCATTATTCATGTAAAAAATAACATCATGAATATTAATGAGCTCATATTTTCTACTTGTAAACTTTTCATTGGAAATTTTTGTTTCGACAAAAACTGTATAATAAGATCTATATCATGTCATAAGCAAACAGAGCAGACCCTGATCAGATGCTCCAACAGGAACCTATGATCTGGGTCTGCTCTGTTTGCAGCTCCGTGAAAAGACGTTTATATGATTGAGGGGGTTAAAATGTAAATAGCAGTGTTACTGTTAATTAACTTGCGGTAGTTTTTGTCTTGCTACCAATGTAGTGTTACAGTATCCGAGGATTTAGAGGATAAAAACTCAAGAATTCGAACACTCGGATAAGTACAGTGAAAACTCGATTATTCGAATACTCAATTACGTACCATTATTGATCTTTAATATAGGTGACAGCTTAATGCAGGGTGAAAGTCATGCAGAAAGCTCCTAGAGGAGCTTTCTGCATGACTTCCACCCTGCATTAAGCAGCCACGTGCCTACAAAGACATAACTTCTTCATTACTAAAATTTCATAGTATCGAATTTTACTGTATCATATTAGGTCTTTCATCCTTTCTCCTCATACAAACGCTTTTATGCATTGTAAACAAAATAGACCTAGATCATACGGCCTTTGGATGAGCCGTCTGATCAGGGTCTGCTCTGTTTGCTCGTGAAATTATTATCTATCTGACTCTATGGTTTCTACCAACCCAAAACCTTCTATGCACAGTTGCCATTATAAAACTTCAGCTTATTAATAATCTTTATAACTTACATGAATATTAAATAGGAAAGGATTAAGGCAGATGGAAGCTTCATGCAAGTTGAACGTTTTGCAGAAAGTTCCTCTGACAGTTTTCTGCGTGACATTCGCCCTGCATAAAGCAGCCACCTGCCTAAATAGTTCTCTACTGTTTCACAATGTAGCCATTTTAGAAACTAAAGAAACATGTCTATCAAATTCAGTTAGCAAACAAAGCAGACCCTGATCAGACGGCTCCTATAGGAGCCACATCTTGGTCTACTCTGTTTGCAAATGCGTGAATATCGAGTTTAAGCGTTTCGCTGTGTATTCGTTTCGCCAATGCCGGATCTGTGATTACCTATGCAAACAGTTTGGATCCAGATGAGACGCCGAGTAACTCGGCGTCTCATCAGGATCCAAATTGTTTGTTACTGTTACTATGTTTTTGAATCAAAAGAATGAAAATTTGTAGCTGACGACAAAGTTAGCAGACGACAGAGTTTGGCAGCGAAAGTGTTAACAGTATTTCAGTCACATCGCGACGTCTCGCGGAGTACAGGTGGAGGAAGACCCCAGGTATGTGTCCGTACACAGAACAGATTCAACTGATTCGTGCA
Organism: Azorinus chamasolen; assembly: GCA_963576725.1. Classification (NCBI taxonomy): domain Eukaryota; kingdom Metazoa; phylum Mollusca; class Bivalvia; order Cardiida; family Solecurtidae; genus Azorinus; species Azorinus chamasolen. Next base: position 8,566,691 of record OY755247.1, on the reverse strand, counting down.
CAGGAGATCACTCGGGCAGAACCACCGATTTACCACAATTCAACCGGAAGGCTTGCTCACATGATAAATCCAAATGTCTAGACCGGGATTTAAACCACACAGATTAATTAAGCATGCATGGATGACAACATGCTTTTAATATGTTAAAGGTCTAATCTTGCACTTTACAAATAAAGACAATAGCGTGTGCGTCCGTCTGTATGCCCAGGAATGCAGTTAAATGGAGGTTCCTGAATAAAGATATTTTTAAAGGTTCATTTTTTCGTCCATTAATCATCAATAACTTTTTATATCTGATGTGATAACTCAATTCTGACTTCATTAAATGCTGCAACCGATGCATAATGCGCAACATGCATACCGTGTATACGCCCGTGTGTGTGTGTGTGTGTGTGTGTGTGTGTGTGTGTGTGTGTTGCTCGCGCGCGTGCGTGCGTGCGTGCGTGCGTGCGTGCGTGCGTGCGTGTTATATATCGACCAAAATGTTTTCTTATGCCAAGAAATTTTGACCATCCCTCACCAACCGATAAATCTAGAAAGTTGAAATTTGGCATTACTCTAGCTAAGTATCCCCAAATATATTGAGAAATGAAGGCTGTACAAAAACTATTTTATTGAAATTTGTCATTTTTCGTTGATTTTAGGTCAATTTAAAAAATACGCACCTCCCATTAAACATGCATGGATGACAACATGCTCTTAATATGTTAAAGGTCTAATCTTGCACTTTAAAAATAAAGACAATAACTTGTGCGTCCGTCTGTATGCCCAGGAATGCAGTTAAAGGGAGGCTCCTGAATAAAGATATTTTTCCAAGTTCATTTTTGTCCATTAATCATCAATAACCTTTATATCTGATTCGATAACTCAATTCTGACTTCAGATCTGTACTCAGCATACCGAAATACATAAAATATGTGAATTTGAACAAAATCAGAGACAAAAAAATGTTTTTCGGAAAACAATCCGCAGAGGGTACATTTCCCGTCCATTATTCATGAATAACTTTTTTTTTTATCTGATGTGATATCTCAGTTCCGATTTCAGATCTGCACTCACTATACCAAAATACATAAAGTATGTGAATTTGAACAAAATCAGAGAAAAAAAAGTTTTTCGGAAAACAACCCACAGAGGGTACATTTTCCGTCCATTATTCATTAATAACTTTTTTTTATCTGGTGCGATAACTCAATTCCGATTTCAGATCTGCACTCAGCATACTGCAATACATAAAATATGTGAATTTGAACAAAATCGGAGACAAAAACTTTTCTTTTTTTTTGGGGGGGGGGGGGGGGGGGATTTGTTTTGGAAAAAGCCCCTGAACTAACCCCATTAATAATCAATAACTTTTTTATCTGATGTGATAACTCATTTCTGACTTCAGATCTGCCCTTAGCATACCGAAATACATAAAATATGTGAATTTGAACAAAATCGGAGATAAAAAGTGTTTTTTTTTTAAAAACTGCAAATTGTACATTTTTCGTCCATTAATCATTAATAACTTTTTTATCTGATGTAATAACTCGATTCTGATTGCAGATCTGCACTCAGCATACCAAAATACATTTTTGTCTCCGATTTTGTTCAAATTCACATATTTTATGTATTGCGGTATGCTGAATGCAGATCTGAAGTCAGAAATGAGTTATCACATCAGATAAAAAAGATATTGATGATTTTAAAATTTTGTTAGTTCAGCGGCTTTTTCCCCCCAAAAAATGTGTCCCCCATTTTGTTCCAATTCACATATTTGATGTATTTGGTATGCTAAGGGCAGTTATATTATTAACTGCTGCAACTGATGCATAATGCGCCCTATGCACACCGCGTATACGCCCTTTATCCATTAAACAAGAGTAGGGCAAACTGGTCAGTGCCATATATCCCAAAGTTCCCTTATTAATAGAAATGTGTGTGAAGTTTATTTAAAAAAAAAATTGGGCCCATATGCTCTTAAATCGAAGGAAACACTTATATAAGACCTTTTGCACACAGAGCTGACCCAGATCAGAGGGCTTCTGGTAGTCTGCACGGTTTGTCATAAAAAACATATTTTTCAATGATACTTAATACTCAGCTGGGGAGGAGCCAGTTTTAATTATTCAGCACATTTTGGGTTTTAACCCTTTCCCACATATAAACATGTTTTCACGCATGTGCAAACATAGTAGATCTGTAATTACAGTTTCAAAGGCATGAGGTCGGAATTGATTTTTTTTTATAAAATCTTAGGGTCAGTTATGTCACCCTGTCAATATAATTTTGCAGGAATTCCCCTCATGTGACCCTAGCCATGTAATTCCTTAAGCAATGTGCCATTATGGATGGGTTACTTTTTGTCATAAGTATTTTGTGAAAATCAATAAAAATCTTTCTATTAATGAAAACATCAGCCAGAAGTCAATATTATTTTGCAGGAATGTCATGAATCAATATTGTTCAAAACTTGGTGACTCTCCAATACAATCTATCAAAATTGTTGTTGATGTACACAAATAGTTCCAATTATGGTATGTTGGCCCAGGTGAGCCATTTTGGACGTCTTGTATTGTTGTTTAACCCATTCCCTCATATTGGCGCCTTTGTAAAAGTCACTTTCTGAAAACATTGTGATAAATAGAACATTTGCTCCATACGAGCAAATGCTCTATTTATCACAATGGTTTCAAAACTACACAATTCTAAAACTATCCTTTTCCATAGTAAATGCTCCTTTTCGTTAGATTTATTCAAAGAAGTTTGTGTCTAAAAATAGCCTATGCAGAAATGGGTTAAATAAAAGAGGAAATTGGAGGAAAATTTCAAAAATAATTAAATCAAAATCAACAGTCATAAATACTTTTATTTCTTACTGATAGAAGAGCATCATAGAGAAATATTTAACAATGATTTAAAGTCACATACTTAACAACATCTGCTTAAAGAAAATAAGTAAGAATATCACAACATACACAAACCGTTTTGAACATTGCTGCAGAATTAACACTTTTCGCCATGAATAATCATGTAAGAAACAATGACATCATGCGTATTAATTAGATTAATTTGTTATGATAGCACATGGACACTGAAATTTTTGGCAATGGCAGAAACTGTAGAATCATATCTATATCATAAGCAAACAGAGCAGACCCTGATCAGACAGCTCTTATAGGATAATCTGGGTCTACTCTGTCTGCATAGGCAAAGAGAGGCATATTTATAGAGTTAATCCATTCCCTCATATATACTGACACTTTTTGACACCTCTGTAAATGTGAATTATTGAAGCAATTGTGATAAATAGAGCATTTGTTCATTTAGAGGAAATGCTCTATTTATCAGAATGGTTTCAAAACTACAAAATTCTAAAATTTTCCTTTTCTGTAGTAAATGCTCCTTTTTGGTAGATGTATTCAAAAATAGCCTATACGGTAATGGGTTAAGGGTTAAATGCAACCAATGGCATACTGGGCAAATTTTCATCTGCAATAAACTGCCTTAATTCTAAAAATAGAATAAACTGCCTTAATTCTAAAAATAGAATTCCTTGACTATGTTGATCTGAGTGTCAAGCAGTTTGGAATCTGAACAGATTAATACAATGTAGCTTGTCTCATCTGGACCCAAACCATCTGCAGACAGAGCAGACCTTGATCCGATGGCTCCAACATCAGCTGTCTGGTCTGTGTCTGCTCTGTTTGCATGGCATATTTATGGAGTGAAATGTTATGTCTATATGCATGTTTTCGTTAAAATTTCTATGAAATTTAGCAAACAGCTGAGATTCAGACGAGACACCAAATAATTCACTTTCACACATTTATCCATAGTTCAGAACGATTTACACTTAAATTTTGAATACTGTATTTATAATCCTGATCAGAAAAAAAAGATAGAGGCTATAATATATAATAAGCACACAGAGCACATGAGGGAAAGGGTTAATGTTAGATTTTTATATGATATAGCCAAATAGTTACACATAAAGTAGGCCTACAACATGTTTAGTGTTAGCCTATTATATGATATAGCCACATAGTTACATATGGGAGTAGGCCTACATGTTCAGTGTTAGCCTATTATATGATATAGCCACATAGTTACACATTAGATTAGGCCTATATGTTCAGTGTTAGCCTTTCATATGATATAGCCATTGTTACACACAAGAGTAGGCCTACAACATGTTTAGTGTTAGCCTTTTATATGATATAGACAGATAGTTACACATTAGATTAGGCCTATATATTCAGTGTTAGCCTTTCATATGATATAGCCACATAGTTACACATGGGAGTAGGCCTACAACATGTTGAGTGTTAGCCTTTTATATGATATAGCCACATAGTTACACATGAAAGTAGGCCTACAACATGTTTAGTGTTAGCCTTTTATATGATATAGTTACACACGAAAGTAGGCCTACAACATGTTTAGTGTTAGCCTTTTATATGATATAGTCACAAAGTTACACGTGAGAGTAGGCCTACATGTTCAGTGTTAGCCTTTCATATGATATAGCCACATAGTTACACACGAAAGTAGGCCTACAACATGTTTAGTGTTAGCTTTTTATATGAAACGGCCACATAGTTACACATTAGATTAGGTCTATATGTTTAGTGTTAGCCTTTTATATGTGATATAGGCCTATATGTTTAGTGTTAGCCTTTTATATGTGATATAGCCACAGAGTTGCACACAAGAGTAGGCCTACAACATGTTTAGTGTTAGCCTTTTTTATGAAACAGCAACATAGTTACACATGAGAGTAGGCCTACAGCATGTTTAGTGTTAGCCTTTTATATGATATAGCCATATAGTTACATGTGAGATTAGGCCTACATGTTCAGTGTTAGCCTTTTATATGATATAGCCACATAGTTACACATGAGATTATGCCTACAACATGTTTAGTGCTATTAGCCTTTTATATGATATAGCCACATAGTTACATGTGAGATTAGGCCTACATGTTCAGTGTTAGCCTTTTATATGATATAGCCACATAGTTACATGTGAGATTAGGCCTACATGTTCAGTGTTAGCCTTTTATATGATATAGCCACATAGTTACACATGAGAGTAGGCCTGCAACATGTTTAGTGTTAGCCTTTTATATGATATAGTTACACACGAGAGTAGGCCTACATGTCAAGTGTTAGCCTTTTATATGATATAGCCACATAGTTACACGTGAGAGTAGGCCTACAACATGTTTAGTGTTAGCCTTTTATATGATACAGACACATAGTTACACGGTTGTAAACAGAGTAAACCTTGATCAGACCCATCATGCAGGAGCTGTATGATCAGGCTATGTTCTGTTTGCTTACAGAATAATAGAGATCGGATTCTACAGATTTTACCAAGGCCAATCATTCTCTTGGTCATATGCTATTATATAAAAAAATCTCAGCTGATTAATATACATAAATCCATTATTTCTTACATGAATATTCATCAGCACATGTATATATATTTATATACAGTGTATATATATATATATGTCCATAGATAAATTTTCTGTAATTAATCTTTCCACCAAAATGTTGGTCTCTTTGATAACTGTGTACTTCCTTCAATAGTCATATGCTACAGCCATATTTCTATAAGTAACTATGATATAGTAATTATTTTACAAGGATATTTTCAAAGCATGCACCCCACAGAACATTGGCCCTTCAGGCCCTTGCAAACAGAGTAGACCCTGATCAGACAGCTCCCGCAGGAGCTGTCTGATCAGGGTCTGCTCTGTTTGCTTATTACATAAAACAATATGGCGGTTATTGTATTGGCTCCTCTTAGCCATTATAAAAATTCAGCCAATTAATTTCATACAGTCATTATTTCTTTTATAATAATTTAACATGCTTGTCAGTCATTCAAGTAGCCTGAAGCTTAACTTCACAACATTTTCCCGCTTTTAAAGATCTCTGTATTTAACCAGTTAGTGTTGACTTTAAAATGAGGATGTGATTTTTCCTCTTTTGAGCTGCTTTCAGACCAAAAATGTATTTGTTTCAGAATAAAACTCGCCCCGCAGATTTTCAAAGGTTGTAGGTAGGGTGTAGGAGGTTTTTTTTCAAGGCCTGATATTTCACCCTGATCACATCCCTGTAAATGACTGTAGTACATGTGTACTCCATTATACAAATATTTCTTCCATGCACAGTTCCATGTACATGCATGCCATTTATGTATATTGCAAGTACATGTAGTTGACAATCCCACAACTTTCCTTTGAAAAACAGACCAGCTGAAAAATTAATAGTTCCTAGAAAAAACAGTTCAACAGGATGACATAATAAATACAATTACACGATCCAGGAATGAATAAAAAACTAGACAGTATCCAATAATAGCTTATCTGGCTTAAATATAACAAGAGCATCGTAAGCGGGTGTGAACGCTCGTCTGTCGGCATTGTCAAGATGAACAATGTATACCAAAAAAAAATGAGGGTTGTAAATGAAAAATTGAAGAAGTTATGGTCAATGTTAAGATTTCTGACGACGACGACACGGATGCTGGGGTTACGACAATAGCTCGTGATTTCTTCGAAACAGACGAGCTAAAAATTTCTCAAAAGTACAAGGAAAGATTGTATTTCTGTATTTGCAAAAGGGTGCTAGGATTATATTGTATTTACTACAGATCTGATAATAAAAAATGACTAGAGATAATACAAATATTATTCCAAATCAGACATAGAAAATTTAATAAAAGTCTTTCAATGCTTTGAATATAGGTAAAGCGTGCACTGGCATCAGCAGTATAGACCTGGATCAAAGAACTTCTCTAGGATCAGGGTCTGCACTGTTTGTCATTGAGAATCATCTTGCAAGTATACCCTTTCATACTAAAGTATACCCTTTCCTCCATAGGCTATTTTTAGACCAAACCTCTTTGAATTAATCTACCGAAAAGGAGAATTTACTAGAGAAAAGGATTTTTTTAGAATTTTGTAGTTTGAAACCACTGTGATGAATAGAGCATTTGCTCCTATAGGAGCAAATGCTCTATTTATCACAATGGTTTCAAGAAGTGACTATTACAGAGGCGTAGAAAGGCGTATTTATGGAGGAAAGGGTTAACTAACCACTGATGAGCCATTCTAATTTGATTATTCACCATTCAAAGGCTTAACCCTTTACTCCATGAATATTTTAATATTTTTGCAGAGCTACAGATAAAGGTGCGTACCGAAATACTAAAATCGTCATTTCTCCAGCAAACCCCTATACTGTGACCATTCTTTAGAATTGTCTCTTTGAGACAATTCTAAAGAGTGGTCACAGTATAGGGTTTGGTGGAGAAATAAATGAGCTATGCTTGAAAATGTTTAAATTTACGTATCTTATCTGGACCTCTGTTTATGTATGAAATGAATATCAACTGGATTATTTTTTATACAGGCCTACGAGTCCATAAGCAAACAGAGCAGACCCTGATAAGATGGCTCTTGTCTGGGTCTACTCTGATTGCAAAGGCGCAGAGAGGTATATTCATGCAGTAGAGGTTTAACTAGCATTATTAAGCCAGCTACAGATACGTTGATACAGTATCTCTTGTGGAAGTCACTTATTTCTATACTGCTCTATAAAATCTTATTTTCTATTGATATTGGTACTCATATGGTAGTGTGTGGTGGTCTTGTGGTAACGCGCTTGACTATCAGTCCGGAGGTCCGGGGTTCAAAGCCCGGCTCCTCCCGGAACATTTCAGAGTCACTTTTCAGTGTCACCTATCCGCACCTCCTCTCTACCCAGGGCTTAAATGGGTACCTGTGAGGGTCACTAGCTGGTACTGCGGCTGCATGATTGCGCCATATGTTAGCAGTGCTCAATATTGTAGGCCAATGACTCAATGAACAGGGGAGTAAATGTACAGTCAGCTGAGCGGTTATTCGGACTGAAAGTAGACTATAACTAGGTACTTATTTGAATGAGTACAGAGGCAGAGGCAGTTCTAATGAGAACAAACAAGACATACAAGACAGTTTGGCTGGGAAATAGAGAAATAAATAGATTGTATTAACAATTTCCTCCATAAATACACCTTTGCAAACAGAGTAGACCCAGATCAGATGGCTTCTTTTGGAGCCGTCTGATCTGGGTCTGCTCAGTTTGCTTATGATATAATATAGATATGATTCTACAAGTTTTGCATTGCTAAACATTCCTGTGTCCATTCGCTTTTACAACAAATTAATCTAATTAATATTCATGACATCATTTTATCTAACATGAATATTCATGGAGGAAAGGGTTAAAACAATAGGCCTCTTATCTACAGATGTATCAGGCAAAATAAAAAGTTGGCTTCCAGTTTCATGCTTGAAAAATAGAGTCTGTAGCTATAGAAACAGTTGTTTAGACATTTACTGATCAACTGCAAATGATGTTGTTTTACAAAATGTTGTTTTACAAATTGTTTTCACTTTCAGTACTAAAATTATGCCATTTGAGCTTATGTATCTACCCAGATATATTTTATGAGAAGCAAGCATTTCAGATGAAATACATTCATAGGCTATTTTTAGACCCAACCTCTTTGAATGAATCTACCCAAAAGGAGCATTAACTAGAGAAAAGGATTTTTTTTAGAATTTTGTAGTTTGAAACCATTATGATAGAGGATTTGCTCCTATAGGAGCAAATGCTCTATTTATCACAATGATTTCAGGAAGTGGTTATTTCAGAGGCGTAAAAAGGCGTATTTATGGAGGAAAGGGTTATAAAAAGCTTGGTTATGTACACAAAATCCTTAAATTCCAATTCATTGTGCCATATGGAATACATTTAGTGAACCAATGCTTTTTTGCATTTTCTGTTGCTGAACTGTGTCAGTTTTTTCATTGTTTCAGACGAGGGGATAGAAAGGAGAAAGCAAGGGATAGGCCTATGGTCAAGGGGGCGGCTGAGCCCCCTTGTTGGTCCAGGGCAAGGCCATGGTAGGCCCCCCCCCCCCCCCGAAACTTTTGAAAAATAGGTATTCTGGAAGGCTAGTTTGGGCCATTTCTATGCTTAAATGTGTTGCTTCTCCCATTTGCAGCTGTCAAAATTGTGTGGTCATCTTCCCTCAGTATTTATGAAAGAGGATACACATCAAGAGGAACATATTTGCCACACTTTTCAACAAAAGAAACCAGCCAGTTTGACATCATTTGTTCATTTTCTGCAAATATATCTAGTACAAACATCATACATGTACTGTCATTTTTTTGCGGACTTTATTTTCAAAAAAAGAAGGAATAGTAGGAGTTTTTTAGGAAAAAAAAATAGGAAAAAGTAGGAAGCTGTTCAAAAAGTAGGAAAAAGTAGGAACGCTGGAAGGCCTGCAATTCCGAAGAATAAAAGGGCCAAATTGAGCCTGTATTAACCCCTTACTCTAATTTTAGAGCTCAATTTGGCCCTTTTGTTCTTCGGAAGTGGTTGAAAAAGCAAACAAAGCAGACCCTGATCAGACGGCTCCTATAGGAGCCGTCTGATCTTGGTCTACCCTGTTTGCAAATGCATAAAAAGGCGTTTGAAAAGGGTTAACCTGTTACTCCATGAACATCATGAATATGAATTAGATTAGTTTTCTCACAGACATATGACCAGGGGAAAGTTTTACCAAGGCAGGAACTAAAGAATCTGATCAAAATAATGCCATAAGCAAACAAAGCAGACCCAAATCAGACGGCTCCTACAGGAGCCGTCTGATCTGGGTCTACTCTGTTTGCAAAGGCGTAGAAAGGCGTATTTATGAAGTAAAGGGTTAAGAGTCGTACATTGTTAGAAAAAATGAAGAACAATTAGGAACAAATAGATAGAGAATGGAGGATATATGCATACTATACAGCATTCTAATAAGATTAAGAAAATGGAATGATTTAGTCAATAAAATTATGGATAGGAACCAACAAGGTACAGTAGGAATGGTGGGGAAACTGGAAACCAACAATAACATTGTACACTTAATCAATAAATCTAATTCTTATATAATTATTATATATAAATAGTTCTATGTATATATATCATATATTTATAACATTTATACCATGGGTGTGGTAGCTGTTATATTATTTATAAACATCTCTTTATTTATACAATACTCCATATCTTTTCCATGACTACACTGACTCCCTTCTGAAAAGTTCACAATAGCCATGATAAAACCCACAACAGCAACAATTATGCCAAAAGTACTGATAAGTATAGGAATGATATTGTCTTTGGAAAAGATAGGCTCTTGTCGTAACTTCATGACACACATTGGTGGGATGATGAAGGCCAGTGGGGCTGCTGCCAGTACACCCTGAATCATAAGAAAAACAAGAAAACCACATGAAATGAGGAAAATGTCTCGACATAAATAAAATGCATAAATACTTGAATTGCACTTATCTAATATTTCAACCACTAAGGGCCTTTTTCAAAGATTATCATGTCAAAATACACGTCACATTTTTGTTACATGCATTCAGTCATAAAATCAAAGATCTTTGCACAACATTATTATCTAACGGAAATTTGACCATGAGAGAACCTGTATTTCAAAAGCAAACAGAGTACACCATAAAAAAAACATCAGACAGCTCCTATAGGAACCATCTCATCTGGGCCTACTCTAATTGCAAAGGTGTGAAAAAGCGTTTATATGAGGGAATTGGTTAATCTGGATGAAAACTGTTTGCATTAGTCAAGTTTTGCACATAGCAAGTTACAAGTACATGTACTCACATAACACTGTATGGCTACTCACATAACACTGTATGGCTACTCACATACCACTGTATGGCTACTCACATAATACTGTATGGCTACTCACATAACACTGTATGGGTACTCACATAACATTGTATGGGTACTCAAATAACACTGTATGGCTACTCACATAACACTGTATGGGTACTCACATAACATTGTATGGGTACTCAAATAACACTGTATGGCTACTCACATAACACTGTATGGGTACTCACATAACACTGTATGGGTACTCAAATAACACTGTAATAGTACTCACATTCAGCTCAAGGACTATGCTCAGACAGTCTGTGGACATGGAAATGGCACATACAAGTATTGCAATCACCACGGTAACTACCACATGTCTCCAGAGCGGTGGCTGCTCTCCTGTGCTGGTAAACACGGCATTTTCAACAACCTACAAAAATTACTAGTGCCTGTAACTACATATTAACTGCACATATCAATTAACGGTGATTTTGCAAATCATTTGACAGCCAATTTCAAACAGCTTCAATCCAGATGAGATGCTGAGTAACTCACTCATTAGTGCCTCATCAGGATTCAAACCATGAGGTTTTAACCCATTCCCGCACAGGCTATTTTTAAACCCTAATCTCTTTGAATAAATCTACCAAATAGGAGCATTTACTAGAGAAAAGGAAAATGTTAGAATCGTGTAGTTTTGAAACCATGGTGATAAATAGAGCATTTGCTCCCATGCAGCAAATGCTCTATTTATCACCATGGTTTCAAGAAGTGACTTTTACAGAGGCGTAGAAAGGCGTATATATGGAGGAAAGGGTTAAGCCAATTGTTTTTCCGATAACAATATCAATTGGACAATTTCAGAAACAAAGCAAATTATTATATCTCAATTTCATTTACAATGTTAATTTCCCATAGGTCACCATGACATAGAAATACTGTCAGGCCCAGCTGGAAAAAAATTACTGTCGTAAAAATACTGTCTCCCACTACCATAAGCACGGAACATCTAGATCAGCGAGCGCTTATTAAATTGTGTGCTTGACGTTATCCAATTGACATCATCGACTGACGTCATCTGACGCTTGCAATTTGATCAACAAACGTCATTATGACAATTGATTTGTTTTTGTTTATATATTTGAGAAATGTCGTGTTATGTGACTATTTCGGAGGAGGCTCTGATTAGACTGGACAGTGAAAAGGCCTCCGCCAGTACTTATAACGTGTAATGAATTGAAATGTGAAGCTGTTCCCCGATTTTTAAGCACAGAGTAGCTCTATAACCTTGCTTAAAACTGCTTATTGGTGTCATTGAACAAATAGTTTTGCTGATGAAATTGATTGTGCTGTTCGGTATAATAAAATAAATATCACATCCCATGGAGAGCGAAAGCATGTATTGTCAACCCTGGATATGGTAATGTCGACCTCGGCTAATGCCTCGGTGGACATAACCAACCTCGGGTTGACAGTACGTGCTGTCTCTCTCCATTGGATGAGATATTTATGTACATGTACTATACTTTAACTGACTGTTTCATTTCAAAGACAATTGAACAGGATTTACCAGGCGGATCCCCTGTTGACCAGATTATCCACTAAATGCAAACAAGTTACTGTAACATAATCTGCTCTGAACCCTTTCCCTCATATAAATGCCTTTGTACACATTTGAAAACAGAGTAGACCCAGATCAGACGGCTCCTATAGGATCCGTCTGATCAGGGTCTCCCTAGTTTGCTAATGGAATTGGATAGATCTGTTTCTTAAATTTCTAAAATAGCTACAATGTTCCACCTTGCATATTTCATTATAACTATTTTGTCCATGGTTATTCAGTAGGTATTGAAATTTGAAATAAACACAGAACAGAGAAACAGTGTTCCCAGTCAAGACACATCGTTCACTGAGAAATGTGGGGAATATGGAACCAGTTGTTTGCACTTTCTCAGTTTTAGTTTCTTTTTTGTTGTTTGGTCTCACTTATTGAGAGATTAATTTTTTTTTTATAAAAATTCAGTGCATGAATATTCATGCAGTAATAAATTCTTACATTAATATTCAACACAAAGAGTATTATGTCAATGCAAAATTCTTTACAATTGTATAAGCTAAATGAACACAAGGTGAAAATAAAATCATATAAATGTAATTTGTCTTGCTGTATCTAAATAATTTACTTAACCCATTCCCTGTTAAATACTCATGTAAAAAATAATGATGTCATAATGATGTCATGAATATTTGTTACAAACTGTAGAGTCACATATATTATAATTTATTGGGAAACAGAGCAGACCCTGATCAGACGACTCTTACAGGAGTTGCCTGATCTGGGTCTAGTCTACTTACACAGACATGAAAAAGCGTTTGTATGAAGGAAAGGGTTATCAATTATTATCAACAAACTTGAGAAAAATTTGTTCAATGTAATGTCTTTTAACCCATTACCTCATAGGTTATTTTTAGATTCAACCTCTTGGAATAAATCTACCGAAAAGGACCATTAACTAGAGAAAAGGATTTTTTTGGAATTTTGTAGTGACTTTTACAGTGTCGTCAAAAGTCGTCAATATGAGGGAAAGGGTTAATATGCATAAATCACCCTGTTTTAACCCATTCCCTCATATTGACACCTTTTGACGCCTCTGTAAAAATCACTTTTTGAAACCATTGTGGTAAATAAAGCATTTGTTCCTGAGGAGCTATCTTTGTGTAGTGCTCTATTTATCACAATATTTTCTATGCTATACAATTCTAAACATTTCCTTTTCTGTCTAGTAAATGCTCCTTTCGGTATATTTATTCAAAGAGGTTGGATCTAAAAATCGTCTGTGAGGGAATGGGCTAAGTATTATCAGAAACACATTTTTGAAGTTTTAAAATTTTGATATACAATACTTACCTCCCTTGTGACAAAACATTCCACTGGATAGGTGAGCATGATTGTCACAGCAAACATAAACCTACCAACATTCATTAGGTCATCATCGGAGCAATAGTTTTCTAGCAAATCACCTGAGAAATAAACAATGAGAAATAAACAATGAGAAATAAACAATGAGAAATAAACAATGATAATAATACAGTTGAACTTCGATATCTCCAACTTCAAGGGACTATACAAATTAGTTCAAGATAACAGAAGTTATCTGATTTCTGATCTAGACATTTTCTTAAGTTCACAGCTTAATGCTGGTCTAAAGTAATGCTGAAGGGCCGCCGCAACTCCTAAACAACTGATGCAATTTACATGGCTATCAAGCTTGACCAGGATATAATGGCCACAAACATGTGTGTAAAGTTTGGTGAGGATTGGACAAATACTTTCCAAGAAAGAGTCCGGACAAGATATTTCTAAAGTCATTCTTGCAAGTAAAGGGCCGCAACTCCTCAACGACTAAATTGATTTACATGGCTATCAAACTTGACCAAGATATAATGGCCACAAATATGTGTGTATAGTTTGGTGTGGATTGGACAAATACTTTCCAAGAAAGAGCCCAGACAAATTATTCTAGATGTGTGTACGGACAAGAGCAACCCTATATGCCACCAGTTTGTGGGGCATAAAAACGTTAGACAGTTTTCAGGTTACCTAATATGGAATATGTATTTATATGACAAAAACACTGTACAGCCATTTCATCAAGCTTTGGCTCTATGCTGGCAGGGGAAGTAACCTAGTTACTTACCGTGTATTGAATTTCTACTGACCATGACATTGTACATTTATTGATTTTCTAATGACAGTGGATAAGTATTGCCCTCCGATCACGTAACAGAATGCAACCAATCATAAACATGGATTTCACCAAATAATTATCAGAGGTGGTATAGAGGATTCCATATATACACACTGGCATAGAGGATTCCATATAACAGTACACTGGTATAGAGGATTCCATATATACACACTGGTATAGAGGATTCCATATATACACTGGTATAGAGGATTCCATATATCCACTTCTTATGGACTATTTAACTCATTACCTCATAAGCTATTTTTAGATCCAACCTCTTTGAATAAATCTACTGAAAAGGAACATTTAGTAGAGAAATGGTAACTTTTAGAATTGTGCAGGTTTGAAACCATTGTGAGAAATAGAGCATTTGCTCCTATGGAGCAAATGCTCTATTTCTCACAATGGTTTTAAAAGGTGACTTTTACAGAGGCATCAAAAGGTGTCAATATGAGGGAATTGGTTAATAGAAACTGACTGGTAGTAATGATTGCTATGAGGTCTCAGAAAAAACTGATATGATACTTTTAACCCTTTACTCTGATGAATATTCACGTAACAAATAATAACATCATGAATATTAATGAGATCTTTATAATGATATACCAACACAGGATACTTGGGCCATGACAGAATCTATAGAATCAAACAGAGCAGGCCCTGATCAAACGGCTTCTACAGGACTACATATGGCTGTTTGCATATGTCTGAAAGTCATCTCTTATCAGGTATCTGTTTAGCCCTTTCCTCCATAAATACACCTTTCTATGCCTTTGAAAACAGAGTAGACCCAGATCAGACAACTCCTATAGGAGCCGTCTGATCAGGGTCTGCTCTGTTTGCTTATGATATGATATAGATATGATTCTATAGTTTCTGCCATGGCCAAACATTCCTGTGGTTATGAGCCACTATAAAAATGAATCTAATCAATATTCATAATTTCATTATCTATTGCAAAAATATTCATCGAGGAAAGGTTTAACCCATTCCCTCATAGGCTATTTTTAGATCCAGCCTCTTTGAATAAATCTTCGGAAAAGGAGCATTTACTAGAGAAAAGGAAAACTTTAGAATTTTGTAGTTCTGAAACCATTGTGATAAATAGAGCATTTGCTCCTTAGGAGCAAATGCTCTAATTATCACAATGGTTTTTAAAAAAGTGACTTTAACGGAGGCGTAGAAAGGCGTATTTATGGAGGAAAGGGTTAAAAGAGTACTGGTAATTCAAAACACCTCAGCATGACAGACTGATTAAACGGTTCGTCCCAAATATCAATCTTATACAACACACAAATAGTTTCAACAGCCTAAGATTCTATTCAAGTTAACTCATTCCCTCCTAGACTATTTTTAGACTCAATCTCTTTGAATAAATATACCGACAAGGAGCAGTAACTATAGAAAAACCATTGTGATAAAAGAGCATTTGGTTTCAAAATATGTCTTTTATAGAGGCGCAGTAAGGCGTCAGTAGGAGAGAATGGGTTAAAGAAGATTTAATTAAGTTGTTTCTTGCCTTGTGTCCAACCAGTGAAGGAGGCATATCCAACTAGACCAAAGATCATCATGAACACCATACAGAAGAGGACACTGACATGTGTCACAAAGTTCCACCTCTCCTTCGTCGGATTCTCTAGCGACGCATGGATGAGGAATGTGTTGTGGTGACACATGTAAGCTGAAAATGAAAGAACCAAGTCAACATATATATGAGCCGTTCTCCAATGAAAGAACCAAGTCCACATATATATGAGCCGTTCTCCATGTGTTGTGGTGACACATGTAAGCTGAAAATGAAAGAACCAAGTCGACATATATATGAGCCGTTCTCCAGGAAAACCGGCCTAAATGGCATTGCTTATGATGTTGTGAAAAACCCGGTATTTTGATGACGTCAAATTAATATGATTACGACATGAGAAGTTTTACATAGAGTTGTTTTCAATCTTCGAGAATTAAGTTATCTGGAGAGTGCTCAGGATTGAAAATGGATTATGGTATAGAGGTAAGACTTTTATTTTCTGGCATTGTTAATTCTTGACACTGCCATTATTATCATGGTAAATTTGGAAGTAAAAATGATCATGATAACACGGATTCCTGTCACATGTTTTTACCTTGTCGTTGGAAGTTCCGGTGTTTACACTTGATTCCAGTTTAATAAATCAGATCGAGTGTGAATCTTAGTGATGAAATGATATAGACGTGCTATCTCTCTATGAACATGTAAGAAAAAGGTGTTGTTGTGTTAATCCTTTATGTAAGCTACTATGGTACTACCCCACCCATGTCCCGTATAATGGGGATTTTTTTTCAATTAATATTGAATAAGCGTTACAGATTAAAATTGTGATGATTACGGTGTTCAAAATTGTAACAAATTCAAGTTGATAAGCCGATAAAAAGTGAAAACAATTGAGGTTTAAAAATTTGATATTTTAATCTCGCTGGTTCCACATCTCACACTGTAGACTAATGTACAATTAACAACTGTCGATATTTGTAAGACGGCGATGGTCGTGACAGCTAAGGCGTTGTACTAACAGTACTTTTTACCTGATATACGTTGATTCGAGTCACATCAGAGAATTTATTTTTTAATTTTTTTTATTATTATTATTTTTATAATAATTATTTCTTATATCCCTTCATAAAATAATTTAATAATTTACTGCACTACGAAAAGTGCGATAGTTATGAAAGTTAACATGAGTTTGCCAATATTATGAGTTATCAGTAGATCTAGTATGGGCCAGTAGATTTACTGCTGCTATAAATATTTTTTTCTGTTTTATTCAGGATTTGGAGAGTTTATTCTCCGACCACTTTGGGAGGACACCGGTGTCGACACCATGGGGTTCGCAAGAGGTGGAGATTGATTCTGACCCGGACTTGTCAACTGTATCAGATGAGGAGGAGGACCCTATTATAGACGTTGAACAGCGTGCTAGGGACTATCTGGAAGCACAGCCTGTTACGGAAAGAGATGAAGAAAACGAAGATGAAGAGCACAGAGTAGTAAGACTTAGTGGTGGTGCGTGTCTGTTTCCAGATAGTGACGAAGATGGGGCACATATTTTAAAGTTCAGACAGAACGGATGTGGCTGTAAGAAGAACTGCATCTCAAAATTTACCAATACAGAAATTTATGAACATATTCTTAATGTTAAGGAAATGGAAAAACACGACAAGGAGCTGTACATAATGGCTACAGTGGTTAGCGACTCGGACAAAGAAGTTACAAAGAGGGGTAAAAAGAGACAGAAGGGTAGACATGAATTTTCTGTGCTTGGAAAAACAGTCTGTAAATCTGTGTTCATGCTAGCATTTGATGTGAAACGTACATTTATTACAAACACAGTTGAAGAAACAGGATTGCCACAGCCTGCTGCCCCCAGGGGATCAGACAACGTACCACCGGTCTGCTTGACATGTCAGACGAACAAACTTGAAGTACACCAGAACTATGTAACTTCATGTCAGGAATCAGACCCACCAAAAAGGCATGTACATTACACAACATTCTGTAACATTTGGAAGCAGTGCTTACGACATGTTAAGATTGCGTCACTGAGAGATGATGTCTGCGCTATATGTGAGATATTAAGAAAGGAAATTATGGACTCAGTAACAGAAGAAGAAAAACTAGCTGCCAGTGAAACATTTAGAAACCATATTATCAAAGCACAGAGTGAGCGAGATGTGTACAACCGGTGTGTTACAAGGGCCCGTGAATGCGCAGATAGTGACAGGCCTGATAAATATGTACACTACACATTTGACTTTAGCCAAAATGTAGCAATTCCTCATCATTCAAGACAAATGGGTCCTGTGTACTTCATTACACCACGGAAAATGCAGATATTTGGTTTTAGAATAGATGGCATCCCAAGACAACTGAATTTCATCATTGACGAGAATGAGACCATAGGACCCGATGGTACTCAAACACATGGACCGAATGCAGTGATAAGCATGATCCACGGGGCATTTGACACCAGCAGTACCGGTGAAACAGAATGTAGCATACATGCCGATAACTGCCCTGGTAAGAACTGTTAGTTTAGTTTAGATAAAAAACTTATTTATTTTACATCAATTCAGCAACAAATGATTTCCAGTTGGATTTAATAACCAATTCGGACAGAAACAGAAGAATCGAGTCAGTAGTTTTCAATGCTGTTACCCATTTTATTTCGACGTTGTTCGCATTCAGATCTTATAAATGTTATAGAAGCTTTAATCGCGCATTTCCGTGTTATTTCCAGTGAAATTAAATGAGACCATGTACCTTACAGATATTTGAGATAACATTACCACTTGTTTTCACCTGACACGTTGAGGGTGAATAAATCATAGGAAAAATACTTTCATGCCTAACGATTGGACAACCGATTTATGACTTTTAAAATGCAATCACTAGTCCATGCAATATGTCAGTTTTCAAAGAAATATACAGTAGAATCCCTCTAACGCGACCACTTAATGAATAAACATACCTGTCTTTATAAGCAAGTTGTTGCTTAATGCAGGACGAGTTATGCAGAAAACTCCTATAGAAGCTTTCTAAATAACTTTCGTCCTGCTTTAAGCCACCACCTGCCTTTGCCACTGTGAATTGTGTCCCTTTTTGCCAGTCGCACTAGTGGGAGTTTACTGTATACTTATTTACAAAGATACTTGTAGTCATGTCACTAAACGTATGAAGATGGGATGTTAATTTTGCCAACAGGAAGTGTGTCTAATATCGCCGGAAGTATTCATGATATCGATATTTGGCACACCCGGTCACATGTCCTTTGATATCGGCCTCATGCGGCTCATATACATTTAAATTCATTACACTTTTTTCTTTATTTAGCAACACATGTTATAAGTTCTAATAAAAGTTTTTTTACTCAGGTCAGAACAAAAACCAGTTCGTGGTTGGTTATTTCATGTGGCTTGTAATGAACGGAAGACACCGGATGTTCGAGTATCTCATGCAGGTGCCGGGCCATGCTCGTTGTCACGTGGATGCAGGTTTTGCTGCCATCAAAAGGCTTCATCGACGCTCAGACACTGATTGTATTGACCAGATGGAACAAGTGGTAAATCGGTCCTCTAACACTAACCAGTGTGTTCGATATCCAGCATGGATTTGGCGGGACTGGAAGTCATTGCTGCGACCCTGCTTCAGAGCTTTGAAGGGAATTAGGTATTTTTCTTCTAGTTTTCATATGCTTTGGAATCAGTTAATCAAATCAAATCAAATTGAAATCAAATCAATAAGTCAATCAATCAGTCTCGAAAGGTGTTTTATCTGGGTGTTGTATGTACCTGATAAAATTTAGATCATGAGGCGCTTAAGCTATTCGGCAAATTTAGAATGCGAAGTACTGTTGCAAACTAAAATTCATTGCACTGATTTTGTAGGTCTCAAATGTTACACAAGGATTAATATTTGGAGAAAGTCAAATTATGTTGGGGTATTTATCAGTAAAAACACACTTTGTAAAGTTTTAATTGGTGCTGCCTTTTCGTCCTAAATTATGTCCAAAATAAATTTAGTTTCTTTATACGTGCGTTCAATTTTAATTTTCAAAAGAAAAGTACTGACATAATATGCACTATTATCAGCAACTACTCAGCCATAAAAGAATACCAAAATTAATCACATGATTTACATTATATTTTATTTCCAGAAAATACCAGTACTTCAGATTCAGTCAGGCACAGCCAGGGATCGTCATGGTGAAGAGAGGAGTGATGCTGATGAGCAGGCTGTCGATATTCGAATCTCGCTATACCTCTCTTTCAATGAGGGCAAACTCCCAAAAGTGCTCCTACCAAGAGGGCTTACCCAAGCACGCCAGAAGTACATCTGCACGTCTGTAAGACCGTTTGTTCGCCCTGTCTTCCAGGATACAACATGCCCACCTCTTAGACAGGAAGATTCGTGACTAGTAGGCACATTGTGACATTTTGTGCTTGGTTGTCATGGCAACCATTTTTGTTTTCATTTTTATCGATGAAATACAACTGAATAAAACAATAACCTAGTAACTAGTTTATTATTATACTGCCAAATATGTTGTAAAATAGCAACTATTTTTGTCATAGACCAACACTCATTTTACTTGAAATGTGTAGATAATGTATCTGATTTCAATTTGTAACCCCTACACCCATTATACAAAAACAGCTATTACTTTGTCAATTTTTAAGATAGAATCATATTTTTTTCAATTTTGTAATTCAGAAAGATAGCATTTTCTAAAAATGAAAAAATCTCAAATCGATAATTGTGTCATTTAGGCAGGTTTTCCTGGAGAACGGCTCATATATATGTGTGTATACTGTATTTAGGCAGGTTTTCCTGGAGAACGGCTCATATATATGTGTATACTGTATTTAGGCAGGTTTTCCTGGAGAACGGCTCATATATATGTGTATACTGTATTTAGGCAGGTTTTCCTGGAGAACGGCTCATATATATGTGTATACTGTATTTAGGCAGGTTTTCCTGGAGAACGGCTCATATATATATGTGTATACTGTATTTAGGCAGGTTTTCCTGGAGAACGGCTCATATATATGTGTGTATACTGTATAACCTCTCTCCACGGGGTTTAAATATTTACTTGACTGAGACACATTTTTGCACATTTGCAAGCAGGGTAGATCCAGATCAGACAATACAGAGTCATTCTCCACCAAACCCTATGTTGTGACCACTCTTTAGAATCATCTCTTCAAGACGCTTAACAACATAGGGTTTGAAGTTATTCTTGAAAATGATTTACTTTACGCATCTTATCTGGACCTCTGATACGGACCAATTTGTCATGACTTTTGCAAACAGTTGGGATCCAGATCAATATAAAATGACAGAGAATAGTTCTTTCAAAATTGAAGTGAACATGTTTTTCAGACTAAAGTAACTCAGTATTAATTCTTACTTTTAACCCTTTCCTTATTCAATATTTATGTAAGAAATAATGACATCATGAATATTTATCGGTTGAATATTAATAATGGCATATGTACTCATACGTATACATGAAATTTTGGTATTGGTAGAAACTGTAGAGTTAGATCTATTATAATTTCATAAGCAAACAGAGCAGACCATGATCAGATGGATCATACAGGAGCCATCTTGATCTGGATCTACTCTGCGAAGTCGTGAAAAGTAATTTATATGAAGGAAAGGGTTAAATAAAGGACAGAAAATTAAATATTAACTAGAAAATTGTGTCTGTAAGACACAACGATGCCCCCGTGTAGGTGCTTGCCTAGCTGCACGTAAAATTCCCCAAGTCATTTGACCATGACATTAGGCTTGCGGGCAGCATGGGCTGGGTGCGTAATGAAAGTATGGATGGTGTTTAATGTGTACATGCATTTCCATGCCAATCGCTATAGCGGTTAGTGAGATATAAGACGATGAAAAAACTGTGACAACCAACTGCATGTAAACTTCCTAAGTCATTTGACCTTGACATTGGGATTTCGGGAAGCATGGGTTGAGTGTGCAATGAAAGTATAGATAGTATTTTATGTGTATATATGCAATTCCATGTGAAAAGCTACAGTGGTGGGGGAGATATAAGACAATGAAAAAACTGTGACAACCAACTGCACATAAAATTTCCAAGTAATTCCTAAGTCATTTGACCTTGACATTGGGCTTGCTGGCAGCATGGGTTGGGTGTGCAATGAAAGTATAGATGGTATTTTATGTGTATATGCAATTCCATGTGAATAGCTACCATGGTTAGGGAGATATAAGACAATGAAAAACTGTGACAACCAACTGCACGTAAATGTGAAAACCAACTGCATGTAAAATTTCCAAGTCAGGTGACCTTGACCTTGGGCTTGCGGGCAGCATGGGTGGGGTGCCAAATGATAGCACAGATGGTAATTGATGTGTATGTGAAGTTTCATGTGTATAAGTGTAGAAATTACTGACATATTACACTTTATAGCAAAGCATGATGCACAGACAGACAGACAGACAGACAGATGGACGGACAGGTGCATAAAAATGGTAACAGATGTCAAATTGTGCAGACTACAATGACAGCAGACATCAAATTGTGCAGACTACAATGATAGCAGACATCAAATTGTGCAGATTACAATGATAGCAGACATCAAAATTGTGCAGACTACAATGATAGCAGACATCAAAAAAATTGTGCAGACTACAATGATAGCAGACATCAAATTGTGCAGACTACAATGATAGCAGACATCAAATTGTGCAGACTACACTGGTAGCAGACATCAAATTGTGCAGACTACACTGGTAGCAGACATCAAATTGTGCAGACTACAATGATAGCAGACATCAAATTGTGCAGACTACACTGGTAGCAGACATCAAATTGTGCAGACTACAATGATAGCAGACGTCAAATTGTGCAGACTACAATGATAGCAGACATCAAATTGTGCAGACTACAATGGTAGGAGACATCAAATTGTGCAGACTACAATGATAGCAGACATCAAATTGTGCAGACTACAATGATAGCAGACATCAAAAAAAAAAAAAATTGTGCAGAAAACAATGATAGCAGTAATCAAAAATTGTACAGACTACAATGGTAGCAGACATCAAATTGTGCAGACTACACTGGTAGCAGACATCAAATTGTGCAGACTACAATGGTAGCAGACATCAAATTGTGCAGACTACACTGGTAGCAGACATCAAATTGTGCATACAATGATAGTAGAAATCAAATTGTGCAGACTACAGAGGTAGCAGATGTCAAATTGTGCAGACAACAGAGGTATCAGACATCAAATTGTGCAGACTACAGAGGTATCAGACATCAAATTGTGCAGACTACAGAGGTAGCAGACGTCAAATTGTGCAGACTACAATTCATGGCAGCTCAAAATTTAAGATTTTGCGATATTAGCTAGAACCAATTCTCTTTCAAGACATAAACCAATATTTGCCAAGGCTGGACTATTGTTTGCCATTCCCTCATATTTGTTCTCTATGATGTAAAACTAAATCAATCAGAAGCGATTTTTGTAAGATTCTATAAGAATGCCTACATGAGAAAAGGTCTCTTGGTTTTCAAGTTAAACTACAATGTGATAGACACTGCATCTTATCTAAACTCATTTAAAAATAAAACAGAGCTCCAGATAAGATGCGTAAATATTTTCAAATATAACTCGTTTATTTCTCAACCAAACCTTATGGTGTGATGGTGTGACCACTCTTTAGAATTGTTTTGAAGACCTTTTTTATCCAAGCTGTTTGCTAACATAACATGTGTGCTGCACTAAGCATGAAAAGTGTTAACCCTTTCCTCCATAAATACGCCTTTCTACGCCTCTGTAATAACCACTTCTTGAAACCATTGTGATAAATAGAGCATTTGCTCCTATAGGAGCAAATGCTCTATTTATCACAATGGTTTCAAACTACATGTACAAAATTCTAAAATTTTACTTTTCTCTAGTAAATGCTCCTTTTGGGTGGATTCATTCAAAGAGGTTGGGTCTAAAAATAGCCTATGGAGGAAAGGATTAAACAGACTTATATATTGTTGAAACTTTGTGGACAGTTTAGACCAAGAAACTACCTGATATTGCATCTCTTGTTCATTGTTTGCTTGATTTAAAACATACTCTAGAAACTTGTGAATATTATATGATGTAAAATCTTATCAGCTTTTGGCTGGCTTGGGTCTACACTCATCTCAAATCTTTCCTCCATACAGAAGAGTTACTCAAAAGCGATCGCTCAATATGATAGAGGTAGTTAAATATAATAGCGACAGCTCAATATGATAGAGGTATAATATAATAGTGGTAGCTTTATATGAAAGCGGCAGCTTAATGGTTGTGGTATTTCAATAAAATAGTGGCAGCTCAATATTATAGTGGTAGTTTAATATGATAGTGGCAGCCTTATATGATAGGGGCAGGTAAATATGATAGTGGTAGCTTAATATGACAGTGGTTGTTCAATATGCTAGCTGTAGTTTAATATGACAGCAGCAGCTTCATATGATAGCAGCAGCTTAATATGATAGTCATAGTTTAATATGATAGCAGCAGCTTAATATGATAGTCATAGTTTAATACGATGATAGTAGTTTAATCATAATATGACAGTGGTTGTTCAATATGATACTTGTAGTTTAATAGTTTTAATATGATAGTGGCATTTTAATATAATAGCATCAGCTTAACATGATACATGTAGTGGTAAATTCACCTTATAGCAGAAACTTCACCCAATAGTGGCAACTTAATTAAATAGTTGTTACTTCACTAGATAGCGTCAACTTAACCTGACAGCGGCCACTTCACTCGATAGTGTCAACTTAACCAGCCACTTCACTCGATAGTGTGTAAATTTAACCTGATAGCAACAATTTAAAGGGATAGGGACAACTTAAATCCAAAACTTAATAATCCTACTTTTTTTATGCCATATCAAACAGAAGATCAGACAATTGCTGCATGAGTTGTCTAAACAGGGTCTGCTATGTTAACTGATATGTTACAAATCTTATTCTGGCCTGTTTATCATTGAAACAAAGTCCTTATCGTATATACTTATTTCATTGTTTAATCTCATTGAAACATCTTATGCTTTTGCAAACAGAGCAGACCCAGATAAGACGGTTCCTGCAGGAGCCATCTTGTATGGGTCAGCTCTTTTTGCTTATGGAATTTTTAATATTCATAGTGGTGAAATCTTACAGGAATATTAATCAAGTGATGGCACAATGTAGGGTAAAATACATGTATAATGTAGGGTAAAATACATGTATATGCAATACAGAGAACACTCCTATGGGAGCTTTCTGATCAACTTCCATCCTACATTAAGCTACCAACTACCTTAAACCCCATGCTTCAATTGTATATAGGTTAATTGCAAGGGAGACAACTTACCAAAGGCCATGATGGCTATGGCTTGGGTAATATTTATGTTGGCAAAGTTCCAAGCACCTTCTGTTGATGGGCTGAAATGGAACAAGAGCTGTAAGTCGTAGACTAGTCAAAAACCCAACTGTTGTTTATTGCACTTGTTAACCATTTCCTATTCATGCAATTGCAAACAGAGTAGACCCAGATCAGGATCTGCTCTGTTTGCTTATGGAATTTGATAGATCAGTTTCTGGATGTTTTGGTATTGGTAGAAAATGTAGACACAGATCTATTAAAATTTCATAAGCAAGCCTGATCTGGGTCTACTCTGTTTGCAAATGCTAGAAAGACTGTTTATCTAAGGGAAACGGTTAAAGGAAAAAAGAGCAAAACATCCTGTGTTTGATGTTTAATCCTGACAAAAATTGCAATGTGACCAATATATCCAGTGGCATTGCTTTCGTTATGCATAAACCCATTCCCTCATATTGACGTCTTTTGACGCCTCTGTAAAAGTCACTTTCTGAAACCATTGTGATGAATAGAGTGTTTGCTCCATAGGAGCAAATTTTCTTTTTATCACAATGGTTTTCAACACTAAACAAATCTAAAAACTTCCTTTCCTCTATTTAATGCTCCTTTTGGATAGATGTATTTAAATAGGTAGGATCTAAAAATAGCCTATGAGGTAATGGGTTAAGCAACCATCTGAGTAGAAAATGCAAGAAGCTCCTTTTATACAAATGTTCCACCCCAAGAGTGATTATCTCAGATAGTACAGTAACTATGTTCTCCATCTTCATCCAGTAGTACTTCATCTTCATCCAGTAGTTCTTCATCTTCATCCAGTAGTTCTATCCAGTAGTTCTTCATCTTCATCCAGCAGTACTATCCAGTAGTTCTTCATCTTCATCCAGTAGTTCTTCATCTTCATCCAGTAGTTCTATCCAGTAGTTCTTCATCTTCATCCAGTTATTCTTCATCTTCATCCAGCAGTACTATCCAGTAGTTCTTCATCTTCATCCAGTAGTTCTATCCAGTAGTTCTTCATCTTCATCCAGTTATTCTTCATCTTCATCCAGTAGTTCTTCATCTTCATCCAGTTATTCTTCATCTTCATCCAGTAGTTCTTCATCTTCATCCAGCAGTTATATCCAGTAGTTCTTCATCTTCATCCAGTAGTTCTTCATCTTCATCCAGCAGTACTATCCAGTAGTTCTTCATTTTCATCCAGTAGTTCTTCATCTTCATCCAGCAGTACTATCCAGTAGTTCTTCATCTTCATCCAGTAGTTCTTCATCTTCATCCAGCAGTACTATCCAGTAGTTCTTCATCTTCATCCAGTAGTTCTTCATCTTCATCCAGTTTAACCCTTCTCTTGCTGAATTTTAAAATACATTTCTCCTTCTTTACCCATGCCCTGCTGTATAATTACATATATCTTCACTGTGTACAAGTATTTCGCTGTGCAATCACTGCTGTGGAGTGCACTGGTTGCACAATCAATTTGTAAATAGTACAGACCCTGATGAGACAGCTCCTGTAGTCTCATCTGGGTCTTCACTATTTACAGGTAGGTATATTGATGTGAATAGCAAGCGAAGGGTTAACACTCAAATGGATTAACTGCAGCGCATAAATTATGTTAATTATTTTTCTGTCATATATCGATACAGAAATTTCCATCAATTACAACATTCGTTCACAGTGCCATGTGATTCTATAAACAACTTTTATGGAGGACTACCTAGGGAATATCTTTGAAAGGTTTCATCAACTTTCATCCAAAAATCGGAGAGTGTGTTGAAAACTGATGGATATACCAATGCACGGACATTAAGCCATTCCCTCATAGGCTATTGTTAGATCTAACATATTTGAACAAATCTACCGAAAAGGAGCATTTACTAGCATTTTACAGAGGCACCAAAAAGCAGGGGGAGTGGGTTATAAGCCGTCACAATCACTAACCCTGAGCACTTGCTCCAGTGAGCTAACACAAGGAACATCTACTCACATTGTATTGGCAAAAGTGCCAAGCCTAATGCAGATCAACAGTAGAATGACCCCTACCAGCACCAGAGATATAAACGCCCACTGAAACATAACAAGACAGAACCTTTCAGTATCATCACTATTAACCCTTTACTCCATAGAGAAGCCTATATGAGCCATCTGATCTGGGTCTATTCTGTTTGCAAAGGTATAGAAAGAGGTATTTATGGAGTAAAGGGCACTTTTGCAAACACAGTAGACCCAGATCAAACGGCTCCTGTAGAAGTGGTCTGATCAGGGGCTACTCTGTTATGTTATAAAATAACATAGATCTATTTTTACACTTTGTACAAATGTAAAAAAATACCTTATTCATGATGCCATTATTAAAATTCTGCAAAATAATATTCATACAGTCACTATTTCTAACATGAATATTCATAGAGTAAAGGGTTAACACTTACATCTGCATAATCATCATCATAATCATCATTATTATCATCATTATCATCATCAGTATCATCATAATTATCATAATTATCCTAATCATTATCATCATCATTATCATCATCATAATTATCATAATCATAATCATCATCATTATGATCATCATCATCATTATAATCATAATCATCATCATCATCAGCAGCAGCAGCAGCAGCATTGGCATTATTTCTTCATCATTATACACCTAACCAATATCACTATAATTTTATCAATAACTTTAGCATTATCATATTTATATGTTTCCATAACAGTCATTTGGTGAATTGACACACAAGTAAAATGGTTGTTTGACCATTGACCTCCTGATTATTTAGTCAGAAATCATGACTGCATGACTATTAATTAATGATAATATCCTATAAATTTACACTTGTCTTGTTAACTTACTGATATTCCTGTACCATGTATACTTGCCATACTAAACTTACTGATATTCCTATACAGTGTACACCTTGCTACACTAAACTTACTGATATTCCTATACAGTGTACACCTTGCTACACTAAACTTACTGATATTCCTATACAGTGTACACCTTGCTAGGTTTTCTAATATTCCTGCACACTGTTTACTTATCTTGCTTATCTTACTAATATTCCTTCTAGTACTGAAACGATTACCTGGTTAATCGTTGCCGATAACCAAATGGCGATTAACCGGTTACAGAATCCATACACGGTTAACCGGGTTGGTTACTTCCCTTAGTTCGTCAGTAGAGTGCTAAAGCTTACAACTGTCATAAAAAGACGTTAAAATTTTAAATTTGTTTTCATGTTCAATAAAACTGTTGAAGTATATGTATTTGTTTCAAAACTATTTTATTTGTTGGTTGTTCTATTTAGCTCATCAAACTGATCAATATTCTTCTTTGTCATCTGTAGTAGGCCTAATTTTTAATAGTCATTGGTCTGAAAGATTTGGAAAGAATTGTGATGAAAATATCAGCTTAACTTGATTATGATAAGACATTATAATGATAAAATATGTCATCAAAATTCAAGTTATTTTCTCAATTTGAAGTCACGCTTGGTTTATGCATAACACAAGCCTGAGCACTTTCTGCAATATACCTAGTATTTGAGAAGGTAATTGCAGCCATGACAACTGTGCTATACCCTCTGCTGACAGTTGTAAACAATGCAGAAATACATGTGTTTGAAGTTTGAACATTTGTGACATTTCTTGTCCACAGAAACTTATCAATATTACCACCCAGGTGATAATTATGAGCATATGTCCATAATAACAATGGTCATTCTCATTCCTCATATGTTGATATATGCAGTCACATTTTAGTACAAAGATTTACAGTGCGATATTCTGCCAAACTGATTTGGTTATTTCATTGTAATTACCGTATTCTAGTTTAATACCTTACATTCAGATCTGTATAAAGCGATTGTAGATGATACAGTGTAGGGAGAGAAACACAACATGGTGTACCCAGGTTTGAATGATTCAAATTGTGACTGAGCTCCAATTAACCAGTAAATCACGATTAATACTCCCGATTAACCAGTAACCGTTTCAGCACTAATTCCTACACAGTGTTTACTTACCTTGTTAAACCTATCTATATTCCTTTACAATGTTTACTTACCTTGCTAGGCTTACTAATATCCCTATACAATGTTTACTTACCTTGCTAAGCTTACTAATATTCCTATACAATGTTTACTTACCTTGCTAGACTTACTAATATCCCTATACAATGTTTACTTACCTTGCTAAGCTTACTAATATTCCTATACAATGTTTACTTACCTTGCTAAGCTTACTAATATTCCTATACAGTGTTTACTTACCTTGCTAGACTTACTAATATTCCTATACAATGTTTACTTACCTTGCTAAGCTTACTAATATTCCTATACAATGTTTACTTACCTTGCTAAGCTTACTAATATTCCTATACGATAGTTACTTACCTTGATAGGCTTACTAATATTCCTATACAATGTTTACTTACCTTGCTAAGCTTACTAATATTCCTATACAATGTTTACTTACCTTGCTAAGCTTACTAATATTCCTATACAGTGTTACTTACCTTGCTAGGCTTACTAATATTCCTATAAAATGTTTACTTATCTTGCTAAGCTTACTAATATTCCTATACAATGTTTACTTACCTTGCTAAGCTTACTAATATTCCTATACGATAGTTACTTACCTTGATAGGCTTACTAATATTCCTATACAATAGTTACTTACCTTGCTAAGCTTACTAATATTCCTATACAATGTTTACTTACCTTGCTAAGCTTACTAATATTCCTATACAGTGTTACTTACCTTGCTAGGCTTACTAATATTCCTATAAAATGTTTACTTATCTTGCTAAGCTTACTAATATTCCTATACAATGTTTACTTACCTTGCTAAGCTTACTAATATTCCTATGCAATGTTTACTTACCTTGCTAAGCTTACTAATATTCCTATACAATATTTACTTACCTTGCTAAGCTTACTAATATTCCTATACAATGATAGAGGAAGGGTTATCATCAGGTTCATCAAGAAGATTATAAACTGCCTGCTCCCTAATACTGTGTGAGCTATGTCTGAAAGAGAAAAAAGTAGGTATACAATTAAATCTAACTTTCAGCAGCATAATATTTTGTCTGCTTTAATTCTAGAAGTATATTTTATTCCATGTCCTTTCATTCTGCTTGATTGTCAAAAAGTATTTGTCCAGCAGTCAAGGTGAAGGTATTTGTCCAGCAGTCAATATGATGGTATATGTCCAGCAGTCAATATGATGGTATTTGTCCAACAGTTAATATGATGGTATTTGTCCAGCAGTCAATATGATGGAATTTGTCCAGTAGTCAAGGTGATGGTATTTGTCCAGCAGTCAAGGTAATGGTATTTGGGGTAAAATCCTTCTCTTTTTTGATAGTAATATTGTTAAGCCTCTCTCAGTTGTATTATTCGTGTCATCATTTTTACAATTGTTATTAAATTGTATATATAAGTTATATTCTTAGACTACTCCCATAAATGATGGTAATTTTCTCAGAACTCTACTGCCGAATTTATGACTCAGCTTTTGCAAAAAAACAAAAACAGTTTGGATCTAGATACTTGAGTATCTTGGCATCTCATCAAACTCCAAAATGTTTGGCACCTTTATCATACTAAGGAGAAATTTAAGAAAAGAATTATTTGCACAGAAGACAATATTTCCAGATGAACAAGTGCTAAAGGTTAACCCATTACCTCATAGGCTATTTTTAGACCCATTACATCATAGGCTATTTTAAGACCTATTACCTCATAGGCTATTTTAAGACCCATTACCTCATAGGCTATTTTAAGACCCAATCTCTTTGAACTAGAAAATTGTGTCTGTAAGACCAGCGATGCCCCCTGTGGTGATGCTTGCCTAGCTGCACATAAAGTTCCTAAGTCATATCACCTTGACCTTGGGCTTGCGGGCAACATGGGCTGAGTGTATAATGAAAATATGGATAGTTGTTAATGTGTATATGCAATGCCATGCCAATAGCTATAGTGGTTAGTGAGATAGAAGACAATGAAAAAACTGTGATAACCAACTGCATGTAAAAGTGTGACGGACAGACAGACAGAGACAGACAGACAGGTGCAAAACATAATGCCCCCCTGACTATCGTCAACGGGGGCATAATAAATATGCCGAAAAGGAGCATTTACTAGAGAAAAGGAAAATGTTAGAATTGTGTAGTATTGAAACCATTGTGATTAATAGAGCATTTGCTCCTATGGAGTAAATGATCTATTTGTCACAATGGTTTCAAGAAGTGACCATTACAGAGATGAAGAAAGTCGTATTTATGGAGAAAATGGTTAATATTCTGAAAGTGGGTGATCCTTCGAAAACAAAAGAAGCAATGCCAAAAGAGAAAATTGCAGACTCGGTTTTATTGAGTCTGTTCATGAGTAGTTATTAAAAGTGCAACACTACTCACGCCCCCTAGCACCGGTATTCAATTTTCAAAACTTATACCATCAAAACTAGTGATCCTGAAGGGCCAGGAAATATAACAACACTGAGAATGATTCATAAACTAAAGTCTAAATAACCATCTCACAGCACAACCCCAACAAAGTATTAACAATTAACCTTTAAAATTGTGTCTTGCATATCTGCTATTTGTGGTTATTATGTATGGAAAGAATCAATTCAATAACTTTCAAATTGAAGGAGTTTGCGACACCAACTCCCCAAATTTCAAGCCAAAATGACAAAAATATCGAAGTTCAAGGGAAGATAATTCTACAATGCCCAGTGCTAAACACATGAAAATTGCATCTTGCACATCAACTATTCATGATTATTATGTACAGTGCTCCCTCCCTACAATGGCCCTCTCAATAACGATTCCCTCCTTACAACAACGCTTGTCACTGTTTCCGAAACAAGGCTCCAGAAACAACTTTTTTCCATCGTATTTTCTTTATGCCTCCATCAAACCCTATGTTGTGACCACTCTTTAGAATCGTCACAAAGTGACGATTCTAAAGAGTGGTCACAACATAGGGTTTGATGGAGGCATAACGGTTTTAGTTCTCGAAATACACCTTATCTGGGGATCTGCAACCAATCTAATTATGTTTGATTTTCCCTCCCTATAACAACTCTCTCTGAACAACACATACAATCTTCGTATCCCAAAGGGTGTCATTGTAGAGAGGGAGCACTGTATACTACATATACACTGAATAACTTTAAAACTGAAGGAGATGTTTTATGCTAAAATTACAAAAAAAAATACAATGCACAGCTCTAAACACATGAAAATTGTGTCTTGCACATCTACTATTCATGGTAATTATGTATATCAAATATTAACTGAACATCTTTCAAACTGAAGAAGGAGTTTGTGTCCTGGAAAAATGACAAAAATACTCAAAGTGGAGATAATTCTGCAATGCCCAGAGCTAAACACATACAAATTGAGTCTTGCACATCTACCATTCGTGGTTATTATGTATACCAAATATAAATTCAATAACTTGCGACACAAACTACCAACGATTTATGCGAAAATGACAAAAAGACAAAGTTCCAAGGGGAGATAATTCTGCAAAGCCCAGCACAAAATACATGACAATTGAGTGTTGCACATCTACTATTCATGGTTATTATGTATAACCATTTATACACTGAATAACTTTCAAACTGAAGGAGAAGTTTGTGACACCAACTCCACATGTTTCATGCCACAATAACAGAAAATACTTTAAGTTCAGGGGGAGATAATTCTGCAATGCCCAACAGTAAACCCATGAAAATTGCATCTTGCACATCTACCATTTGTGCTTATTCTGTACACCAAATATAAATTCAATAACTTTAAAACTGAATGAGGAGATTGCAGCACCAACTACCCTTGTTCAAATGTGGACGGACCGACCGCATGACCGACCGACCGACCAACCGACCGACTGCCCGACCAACTGCTGGACAGGCTGATTTCAGTATAGCCCGTCCAACAAGTTTGCGGGGGTATACTTATGGCTATCACTAAATGTGAGTCCTTTCAGTATGAAACAGTACAATTTGCAAGAAGATTTAATATGACAAACAATGCACACCCTGAATCCCTTAACAGCTCTCTGATCTTGGTCTACATAGTTTACAAATGGCAGCCAACTAATTTCCCACATTCAAAGCTTACTTGATTTACTACAAAATGTGTTAACCCTTCTAATTTTAAAGTACATTTCTCCTTCTTTACCCATGCCCTGTTGTATAATTACATATATATTCACTGTGTGCAAGTATTTCGCTGTGCAATCACTGCTGTGTAGTCCACGGGTTGCACAATCAACTTGTAAATAGTGTAGACCCTGATGAGACAGCTCCTGCAGCAGCTGTCTCATCTGGGTCTTCACTATTTACAGGTAGGTATATTGATGCAAATAGCAAGCGAATGGGTAATTTAACTTAAGTTTGGAAGCTACAGGACCGAGTGGCAAACACAATGGATCTTGATGATACACCGATATATTCAGTCTCATATCTAGGTAAAAATAGGTTGCAAAAGGTGGTCATGTTGCAATTAGTATGAGAGAGGTTGTATAACTATAGTAAAAACTGTCTTAACCCTTTCCTTTACATAAACACCTTTTCAAGCCTCTGTTTTCTCAAATTTTCTCCATGTTTCTGCATTGCTTTGGCATCTGTTTCACAATGCTTCGTAAGCCCAAATACACGCAGAATGCATGCCAAATGACCCCCAAAGACAAAGCTGATTCCGAATAGTTCCCAAAACGAGCAAAATTCATTTTGCAACCGTTTGGCATGGCTTCGTTGCTGTATTGGATGCCAGGCATATAGGGGAGCTAATTACCAGGAGCATGTATGGGTATTGGACTAAAACTATCATGGGTATTGGACTAAAACTATCATGGGTATTGGACTAAAACTATCATAGGTATTGGTCTAAAACTATCATACCAATATCATCTGTGGTAAGTAGATAATAAAGATTATGTTAGAACATCTGTGGTAAGTAGATAATAAAGATTATGTTAGAACATCTGTGTTAGCAATTGGTTCAAAATAAATACCTAAACCATTACAATGCTGAGTTTTCAATGGACTACATGTATTCCAAAATTCAAACAGGTCCAGCTTATGGTGAAAGTGTAACATGACAAAAAAAAGGCCCTGACGAGAGGGCTCCTCTGAGCCCTCTCATCTGGGTCTAGACTGTTTTCGAAGGACATTACTGACTTGTGTGGTAACCATTCACTCCATAGATACACCAGTCCTTTTTAATGACTTTGAAAATAGAGTATACTCAGATCAGAAGGTTCCTGTAGGGGTAATCTGATCAGGGTCTGCTCTGTTTGCTTATGAAATAATATAGATTCCTGTAATGATGTACCATGATAAGGTAATCTAGGAAATATGATGATGTGATTATTTCTTTCTTGAATATTCATGAGTTGAAGGGTTGACTAATCTTCACACCAAATGTTTAACTCTTTCCATACTAAATTTGCAAAGTGGAATAGCCTGTTAGTGTTACACGACTGTGTTCATTCAAAATGAAAAGCTTAACCCTTTCCTTCATATAAATGCGCTTTCACATATTTGCAAACAGAGTAGACCCATATCAGACAGCTCCTATAGGAACCATCTGATCAGGGTCTGCTCTGTTTGCTAACAGAATTTGATAGATCTGTTTGTTTAGTTTCTAAAATGGATACATTTTTCCACACTCCATATTTCATTTTAACTATTTTGTTCATGAATGTTCAGAAGGTACTGAAATTTGGAATAAAAATAGAACAGGGAAAGGGTTAATTTTGCTAGAACATTTGGAAAGACAAGAAGCCTTTTGAACTGGGTCTGCACTGTTAGCAAATGACTGCTCATCCATTTCTCACATTCAAAGTGTTAAAATCTTCTGTATTGACCATTCTGTAAGAGTCTCTTGATCAGGATATTTCCATTTGTAATCAGATAACTATTTGCTTTTACACTTAATTGGTGCTTGTAGAGTTCATTTACGTTCAGCATCCTTTGGCATTATGTGACCTTTTCAGTGTCGCAGTACCCTAAACTCCAAACTATCCTATTTAATGTCCTGGTGCCCTAGACCAAGTCTAACCAATATTTACTTTTCAATAAGATGTTTTGTGACGTATATATTTACTCTTGCGTAAGTTGTGACATCTTGCCTTTAAATCCTTTCCTCCATAAAAACGCCTATCTACGCCTTTGCAAACAGAGTAGATCCAGATCAGACAGCTCCTATAGGAGCTGTCTGATCAGGGTCTGCTCTGTTTGCTTATGGAATTTAATATAAATCTGGTTTTGCAGTTTCTGATTTGGCAAAATTTCATGCGAGTCATTTCTATTGTCAGTCAAAGACCTTAACAACTCTGCCACGGAGGCCCAAAAGGGCAAGTTTTACTGCAAATAACTCGGGATTTCACATAATGAAGACCCTAACAGCAGCCTTCTGATATGAATCTATGCCACTTGCAAAAACAGCTAACAAATATCTTGCATTCAAAGAATTAAAACTTTACACCATAAATACGACTTTCTATGCCATTGCAAACAGAGCAGACCCAGATCAGATGGCTCCTATAGGAGTCGTCTGATCAGTGTCTGCTCTGTTTGCTTATAAGATACATACAGAACCGATTGTATAGTTTTTACTTTAGCAAATATGTCACATGTTAAATATGCCATTTTTTTTAAAAAAAATCTAATTAATATTCATAATGTCATCATTTCTAGCATGAATATTCATGGATTAAAGGGTTAAGCATCAAAGGATTTAAGCTTTACAATAAAGGCTTCAGAATAATGGAGGCAGTCACATATGACCTATAAAAATGCAGTATAGACAATCATAGGATACTTACGGTCTCCCCCAAGTCGGATAATGATCTTTGTAATGGTGTCACCAATTATCACATTGTAGCTAATCATGGCTGTAAATAACAAAGAGTACATAGCAGTAATTATTATGACAAACATGGGTGAATTTATTTGTTGCACTACTGCAAATTATTCTGAATCTTTAGAAATGCTCACAGACAATCTCATTATTTTTTGATGATTTTCCCAAATGTTGGCAAATAGAAACCTTTTTACCAATGCAAAACACATTGTAAAATCTTTAACAATTTCAAAGTAAATGAATTTATAAGTTTGCCTTACCCAGGCAAGGGCAGACAAAGTTTTATTTTAAAATGCCCTGTCTTACGTATGACTGTGGAGATGACATTGTACTTACCAGTGAATGGGTAGATGGAACTGTAGAGCAGAGAATGGGTAGATGGAACTGTAGAGCAGTGAGGAGATGATAGTATACTTACCAATGAATGGGTAGATGGAACTGTAGAGCAGTGAGGAGATGATAGTATACTTACCAGTGAATGGGTAGATGGAACTGTAGAACTGTGAGGAGATGATAGTATACTTACCAATGAATGGGTAGATGGAACTGTAGAGCAGTGAGGAGATGATAGTATACTTACCAATGAATGGGTAGATGGAACTGTAGAGCTGTGAGGAGATGATAGTATACTTACCAATGAATGGGTAGATGGAACTGTAGAGCAGAGAGGAGATGATAGTATACTTACCAATGAATGGGTAGATGAACTGTAGAGCTGTGAGGAGATGATAGTATACTTACCAATGAATGGGTAGATGGAACTGTAGAGCAGTGAGGAGATGATAGTATACTTACCAATGAATGGGTAGATGAAACTGTAGAGCAGTGAGGAGATGATAGTATACTTACCAATGAATGGGTAGATGGAACTGTAGAGCAGTGAGGAGATGATAGTATACTTACCAGTGAATGGGTAGATGGAACTGTAGAGCAGAGAATGGGTAGATAGAACTGTAGAGCAGTGAGGAGATGATAGTATACTTACCAGTGAATGGGTAGATGGAACTGTAGAGCTGTGAGGAGATGATAGTATACTTACCAGTGAATGGGTAGATGGAACTGTAGAGCAGAGAATGGGTAGATGGAACTGTAGAGCAGTGAGGAGATGATAGTATACTTACCAATGAATGGGTAGATGGAACTGTAGAACTGTGAGGAGATGATAGTATACTTACCAATGAATGGGTAGATGGAACTGTAGAGCTGTGAGGAGATGATAGTATACTTACCAATGAATGGGTAGATGGAACTGTAGAACTGTGAGGAGATGATAGTATACTTACCAATGAATGGGTAGATGGAACTGTAGAGCTGTGAGGAGATGATAGTATACTTACCAATGAATGGGTAGATGGAACTGTAGAGCAGTGAGGAGATGATAGTATACTTACCAATGAATGGGTAGATGGAACTGTAGAGCAGAGAGGAGATGATAGTATACTTACCAATGAATGGGTAGATGGAACTGTAGAGCAGTGAGGAGATGATAGTATACTTACCAATGAATGGGTAGATGGAACTGTAGAGCAGAGAGGAGATGATAGTATACTTACCAATGAATGGGTAGATGGAACTGTAGAGCAGTGAGGAGATGATAGTATACTTACCAATGAATGGGTAGATGGAACTGTAGAACTGTGAGGAGATGATAGTATACTTACCAATGAATGGGTACATGAACTGTAGAGCTGTGAGGAGATGATAGTATACTTACCAATGAATGGGTAGATGGAACTGTAGAACTGTGAGGAGATGATAGTATACTTACCAATGAATGGGTAGATGGAACTGTAGAACTGTGAGGAGATGATAGTATACTTACCAATGAATGGGTAGATGGAACTGTAGAGCAGAGAGGAGATGATAGTATACTTACCAATGAATGGGTAGATGGAACTGTAGAGCTGTGAGGAGATGATAGTATACTTACCAATGAATGGGTAGATGGAACTGTAGAGCTGTGAGGAGATGATAGTATACTTACCAATGAATGGGTAGATGAACTGTAGAGCAGAGAGGAGATGATAGTATACTTACCAATGAATGGGTAGATGGAACTGTAGAGCAGAGAATGGGTAGATGGAACTGTAGAGCAGTGAGGAGATGATAGTATACTTACCAATGAATGGGTAGATGGAACTGTAGAGCAGTGAGGAGATGATAGTATACTTACCAATGAATGGGTAGATGGAACTGTAGAGCAGTGAGGAGATGATAGTACTTACCAATGAATGGGTAGATGGAACTGTAGAGCAGTGAGGAGATGATAGTATACTTACCAATGAATGGGTAGATGGAACTGTAGAGCTGTGAGGAGATGATAGTATACTTACCAATGAATGGGTAGATGAACTGTAGAGCTGTGAGGAGATGATAGTATACTTACCAATGAATGGGTAGATGGAACTGTAGAGCTGTGAGGAGATGATAGTATACTTACCAATGAATGGGTAGATGGAACTGTAGAGCAGTGAGGAGATGATAGTATACTTACCAATGAATGGGTAGATGGAACTGTAGAGCAGAGAGGAGATGATAGTATACTTACCAATGAATGGGTAGA
This sequence comes from Azorinus chamasolen, assembly GCA_963576725.1. Classification (NCBI taxonomy): domain Eukaryota; kingdom Metazoa; phylum Mollusca; class Bivalvia; order Cardiida; family Solecurtidae; genus Azorinus; species Azorinus chamasolen. The sequence continues at coordinate 8,527,844 of OY755247.1, read as the reverse complement.
TGGAACTGTAGAGCAGTGAGGAGATGATAGTATACTTACCAATGAATGGGTAGATGGAACTGTAGAGCAGAGAATGGGTAGATGGAACTGTAGAGCAGTGAGGAGATGATAGTATACTTACCAGTGAATGGGTAGATGGAACTGTAGAGCTGTGAGGAGATGATAGTATACTTACCAATGAATGGGTAGATGGAACTGTAGAGCTGTGAGGAGATGATAGTATACTTACCAATGAATGGGTAGATGGAACTGTAGAGCTGTGAGGAGATGATAGTATACTTACCAATGAATGGGTAGATGGAACTGTAGAGCAGAGAATGGGTAGATGGAACTGTAGAGCTGTGAGGAGATGATAGTATACTTACCAATGAATGGGTAGATGGAACTGTAGAGCAGTGAGGAGATGATAGTATACTTACCAATGAATGGGTAGATGGAACTGTAGAGCTGTGAGGAGATGATAGTATACTTACCAATGAATGGGTAGATGGAACTGTAGAGCTGTGAGGAGATGATAGTATACTTACCAATGAATGGGTAGATGGAACTGTAGAGCAGAGAATGGGTAGATGGAACTGTAGAGCAGAGAATGGGTAGATGGAACTGTAGAGCTGTGAGGAGATGATAGTATACTTACCAATGAATGGGTAGATGAAACTGTAGAACTGTGAGGAGATGATAGTATACTTACCAATGAATGGGTAGATGGAACTGTAGAGCAGAGAGGAGATGATAGTATACTTACCAATGAATGGGTAGATGGAACTGTAGAGCAGAGAATGGGTAGATGGAACTGTAGAGCAGAGAATGGGTAGATGGAACTGTAGAGCTGTGAGGAGATGATAGTATACTTACCAATGAATGGGTAGATGGAACTGTAGAGCAGTGAGGAGATGATAGTATACTTACCAATGAATGGGTAGATGAAACTGTAGAGCAGAGAGGAGATGATAGTATACTTACCAATGAATGGGTAGATGGAACTGTAGAGCTGTGAGGAGATGATAGTATACTTACCAATGAATGGGTAGATGGAACTGTAGAGCAGTGAGGAGATGATAGTATACTTACCAATGAATGGGTAGATGGAACTGTAGAACTGTGAGGAGATGATAGTATACTTACCAATGAATGGGTAGATGGAACTGTAGAGCAGTGAGGAGATGATAGTATACTTACCAATGAATGGGTAGATGGAACTGTAGAGCAGTGAGGAGATGATAGTATACTTACCAATGAATGGGTAGATGGAACTGTAGAGCTGTGAGGAGATGATAGTATACTTACCAATGAATGGGTAGATGGAACTGTAGAGCAGAGAATGGGTAGATGGAACTGTAGAGCAGAGAGGAGATGATAGTATACTTACCAATGAATGGGTAGATGGAACTGTAGAGCAGTGAGGAGATGATAGTATACTTACCAATGAATGGGTAGATGGAACTGTAGAGCTGTGAGGAGATGATAGTATACTTACCAATGAATGGGTAGATGGAACTGTAGAACTGTGAGGAGATGATAGTATACTTACCAATGAATGGGTAGATGGAACTGTAGAGCTGTGAGGAGATGATAGTATACTTACCAATGAATGGGTAGATGGAACTGTAGAGCAGTGAGGAGATGATAGTATACTTACCAATGAATGGGTAGATGGAACTGTAGAGCAGTGAGGAGATGATAGTATACTTACCAATGAATGGGTAGATGGAACTGTAGAGCAGAGAGGAGATGATAGTATACTTACCAATGAATGGGTAGATGGAACTGTAGAGCAGTGAGGAGATGATAGTATACTTACCAATGAATGGGTAGATGGAACTGTAGAGCAGTGAGGAGATGATAGTATACTTACCAATGAATGGGTAGATGGAACTGTAGAGCAGAGAGGAGATGATAGTATACTTACCAATGAATGGGTACATGGACTGTAGAGCAGTGAGGAGATGATAGTATACTTACCAATGAATGGGTAGATGGAACTGTAGAGCTGTGAGGAGATGATAGTATACTTACCAATGAATGGGTAGATGGAACTGTAGAGCTGTGAGGCGATGATAGTATACTTACCAATGAATGGGTAGATGGAACTGTAGAGCAGTGAGGAGATGATAGTATACTTACCAATGAATGGGTAGATGGAACTGTAGAGCAGTGAGGAGATGATAGTATACTTACCAATGAATGGGTAGATGGAACTGTAGAGCTGTGAGGAGATGATAGTATACTTACCAATGAATGGGTAGATGGAACTGTAGAGCAGTGAGGAGATGATAGTATACTTACCAATGAATGGGTAGATGGAACTGTAGAGCAGTGAGGAGATGATAGTATACTTACCAATGAATGGGTAGATGGAACTGTAGAGCTGTGAGGAGATGATAGTATACTTACCAATGAATGGGTAGATGGAACTGTAGAGCTGTGAGGAGATGATAGTATACTTACCAATGAATGGGTAGATGGAACTGTAGAGCAGTGAGGAGAGGATAGTATACTTACCAATGAATGGGTAGATGGAACTGTAGAGCAGTGAGGAGATGATAGTATACTTACCAATGAATGGGTAGATGGAACTGTAGAGCTGTGAGGAGATGATAGTATACTTACCAATGAATGGGTAGATGGAACTGTAGAGCAGAGAGGAGATGATAGTATACTTACCAATGAATGGGTAGATGGAACTGTAGAGCTGTGAGGAGATGATAGAATACTTACCAATGAATGGGTAGATGGAACTAGAGCTGTGAGGAGATGATAGAATACTTACCAATGAATGGGTAGATGGAACTAGAGCTGTGAGGAGATGATAGTATACTTACCAATGAATGGGTACATGAACTGTAGAGCTGTGAGGAGGTAGAAACCGGGGCGTCCACATGCTACCAGCATCATATCCTGACAGAAAATATAAAATATAAATGTTGCTGAATGATAAATGAACAACACATCATATGATTAGGCAATTCCATTATAATTCTATGTATACACTGTAAAATTCATTTCATTTGAGACTCAAAACCTGAAGTTTGGACTAATTAACTATACAGTAGCTAATTGCAGGCTATAAATGGATTCATTACAACATTTGCAAACACTCAATATCTGGACTACATGCTTCGTAACGAGATGCTTCATTAGGATTTAAAATGCTTGATCCTTGTTTTAAAATGCAAAATGACATATGCTAAATGATTTATGCTAAGGGTGACCTGAATGACATAATTTCTTATGCTAAGAATGACCTGACTGACATAATTTCTTATTATGCTAAGGGTGACCTTAGTTTTGGAAAACAGACACAATACTGCAAAATGACATATGCAATGCTGCGTAACGATGTCTACGATCGCCATCATTTGAGAGGAGCACAGTGAGCGTTATGGGGCGGGGTGGGGGGGGGGGGGGGAATCTTGTTTATCTTGAGGGAGCTTGGAGGAATCATGATGAGTGCATGGATTGTGACAATACTTTTGACAGTCAAAGATTTTACCATGATTATTCCAATTGGTTAATCTTTATTATGCCTAGGGTGACCTGACTGGCTTTAATCCTTATTATAAATATGAAGAGTGACCTGGGGGACCTGACTGGCATTAGTTCTTGATATACAAAGAGTGATTTAACTGGCATTAGTCCATACTATACTAAAGGTGACCTGACTGGCATTAATCCTTATTATAAAGGTGACCTGACTGGCGTAAGTTCTTATTACACCAAGGGTGACCTGACTGGCATTATTCCTTATTATACTAAGAGTGATCTGACTGGCGTAAGTTCTTATTACACCAAGGGTGACCTGACTGGCATTATTCCTTATTATACTAAGAGTGATCTGACTGGCATAAGTCCGTATTATGCCAAGGGTGACCAAACTGGCATTAGCTCTTATTATGCTATGGGTGATCTGTCAGGCATTAGTCCGTATTATGCCAAGGGTGACCTGACTGGCATTAGTCCTTATTATGCTGAGGGTGATCTACATCTCATTAAGATCGAAGCTCTTTGACACATGGTCTGTAACTTCTAAAAAGCTTAAATGACTTTATGTAAAAATTGTTCCATATCTGAGATTGAGCAAACACATTTATTAATGTCTGTACTGTTTGGAATTCAACATTCTATAGTAAATTCAATCCTTTAGTACTGGATGCACATTTTTTAATTAACCCTTTACTCCATAAATACGCCTTTCTATGCCTCTGCAAACAGAGTAGACCCAGATCAGACGGCTCCTATAGGAGCCATCTGATCAGGGTCTGCTCTGTTTGCTTATGAAATAATATAGATATGAGTTTACAGTTTCTGTAATATAGATATGAGTTTACAGTTTCTGTAATATAGATATGAGTTTACAGTTTCTGTAATATAGATATGAGTTTACAGTTTCTGTAATATAGATATGAGTTTACAGTCTCTGTAATATAGATATGAGTTTACAGTTTCTGTAATATAGATATGAGTTTACAGTCTCTGTAATATAGATATGAGTTTACAGTCTCTGTAATATAGATATGAGTTTACAGTTTCTGTAATATAGATATGAGTTTACAGTTTCTGTAATATAGATATGAGTTTACAGTCTCTGTAATATAGATATGAGTTTACAGTTTCTGTAATATAGCTATGAGTTTACAGTTTCTGTAATATAGATATGAGTTTACAGTCTCTGTAATATAGATATGAGTTTACAGTCTCTGTAATATAGATATGAGTTTACAGTTTCTGTAATATAGATATGAGTTTACAGTTTCTGTAATATAGATATGAGTTTACAGTCTCTGTAATATAGATATGAGTTTACAGTCTCTGTAATATAGATATGAGTTTACAGTCTCTGTAATATAGATATGAGTTTACAGTCTCTGTAATATAGATATGAGTTTACAGTCTCTGTAATATAGATATGAGTTTACAGTCTCTGTAATATAGATATGAGTTTACAGTCTCTGTAATATAGATATGAGTTTACAGTTTCTGTAATATAGATATGAGTTTACAGTCTCTGTAATATAGATATGAGTAGATATGAGTTTACAGTTTCTGTAATATAGATATGAGTTTACAGTCTCTGTAATATAGATATGAGTTTACAGTTTCTGTAATATAGATATGAGTTTACAGTTTCTGTAATATAGATATGAGTTTACAGTTTCTGTAATATAGATATGAGTTTACAGTTTCTGTAATATAGATATGAGTTTACAGTTTCTGTCAACATTTCCTGTGTTCATTATACCATTATCAAAAATAAACTAATAAATATTCATGATGTCATTATTTCTTACATTCAAGGGTTAAACTATCATTTGATCATGCCACTTACATTAAAATTCATTGTTAAAAAGGATAATTAATGGATCAGTTAATTACAATAATTCCTCTAAGTTTTTTAACAAACATTGGCAAATAGTGCGGACCCAATTCAAGCAGGTCGTGCAGGAGTCATCTAATCAGGGTCTGCAATATTTATTACTATGTCAGTCTAATTTAAAGTTATCAAAATAGTCCTAAATTGAATTATGCAGCTGTACAAATTGGTGGAGAGAGAACATTGGGTATTCAAATACTTACTGTTATTAACCCTTTCACTGCTAATGTCGCATAAATGCACCACGACAAATAGTGCAGTCCCAGATCAGACGCAGCCTTTTCAAGGCCTCGTCTGATCAGGGACTTTATTTTTTGTCTCAAACTCTATTTCTATATCTGTGCTTTATTCCTTTGTTGAAGTTTGAATTTATTTATATCTCATTTCCTTATTTCACCACATGATTTAACAAAAGTGGCTTGCAGACAACAATTAGAAATTTTGCGCCGAAAGGGTCAAGGTACTGGCAATTTAGAGTCAAATATGGATAACAATAATGTACCTTCAGTTATTACGCACGTATCAGTTATTATCTAACAACATTTTAACCATTTACTCTATGAATATTTATATATGACATCATAAATATTAACTAGAATTGATTTTGATACAAAAACTGATGTCTCCCACACTTGTTATTTTCCATGTAAAAATTTCAAAGTCCCATAGCTCTGCCAAACATCACAAAACAAGGCATGGTGCTGATCAATGATACCAAGTGTTATCAAAATCCGAACCAGGATTTTGGAGAAGTCGCGCGAAGATTTTGGTAAAACCGTGCTGACAAAATATTTCATCTAAAATTTTCAAAGTGCCGTAACTCTAAAAATTATCATCAAACTGGAACAGAAATAAAATATGCACAACTAGGCATGGTGCTGATCGATCCTACCAAGTATTATCAAAGTTTCATGAAAACCTGAAGAAGGATTTTGGAGAAATTGCGTGGACAAAATTTTCCAAGTAAAAATTTCACAGGAATACGATATGCACAACTAGGCATGGTGGGGATTGACAGACGGACGGATGGACGTTCGCCACACACAAAAACAAAATGTCTCCCCAGTATACTAGGGGAGACATAATTAGATTAATTGTTATAATGGCACATGGGCAAATGTTTTTTTTGGCCATGGCAGAAACTGTAAAATTAATTCTACATGTATATTATACCATAAGCAAAACAGAACAGATCCTGATCAGGAGCCATCTGATCTGGGTCTACTCTGTTTACAAAGGCATTGAAAGGCATAACAATGGAATAAAGGGTTAAAAGCACTTCATAGAAATGCAAGTGTCTAGTAGCTTGGCAGTCCTCTATGTATTTGGCTCAAATCCTGCAGAACTCATTCCCCTGACAATAATCAGTTTCCATGGCAATAAATCCATCAGATGAGAGAAAATTCAAACAAGATATTAGCAAATAGCTTTGATCTCTAGAGCCCTTGCTGTTTGTCATTAAGATCACTTCACTTCACAGACCATGTTTACCTTCAGTCCTCATGGTTGTCATTGACAACTCCATTTAACTCATTCCTTCATAGGCTATTTTTAGACCCAACCTCTTTGAATAAAATCTACTGAAAAGGAGCATTTACTAGAGAAAAGGAAAATGTTAGAATTGTGTAGTATTGAAACTATTGTGATAAATATTTATCCCAATGGTTTCAAGACGTGACTATTACAGAGGCGTAAAAAGGCGTATTTATGGAGTAAAGGATTAATTAAAAATTATTATTCTCTGCACACTAATAATTTTTCCTCTGTAAAACTTGTCATCTGCTGCGATTCTGCTTGTTATGTCTTCCTTGATTTCTCTTCAAAACTGCAGTGGGAATGTCAAACAGTTCGGATCATGATAAGATGATGAGTTACTTGGCATCTCATCTGGATCCAAACTATTTGCATAAGTTAACCCTTTCCCTCATTTGACACCTTTTGACACCTCTGCAAAAGTCACCTTATGAAACCATTGTGATAAATAGAGCATTTGGTCCATAGGAGCAAATGCTCTTTTTATCACAATGGTTTCAAAACTACACAATTCTATTTTTTTTTCATTTCTCTAGTAAATGCTCCTCTTTGGTAGATTTATTCAAATAGGATGGGTCTTAAAATAGCCTATGAGGAAATGGGTTAATGACAAATCTGAACTAATAGCACCGATTGTGATTTATGATATTCTACACATTGTACTATTTCAGTGCAGGTAAGGAATTCATTTTTGTATTAGCAAACTGGTGAACATTGCAGAAGCTTGTTATCAGGGTCTGCACAGTTGTTCATTCAAAATGGTTTTGTGCTAATTTAGCCCTTTCATATCTAATGGATCATATTGCTAACCATTCCCTCATATAGACGACTTTTAGCATTTTTGCAAACAGAGTAGACCCAGAACTGACAGCAAATGTAGCCAAAGCCAAAGCATTTTACATTCATATTGTAACAGAATCACAGGTAAAATGATTGTGGCCCAACTGAGACTCAAACCTAGGGTGTCTGGCTGCACTCTAACCACAGGGTGTCTGGCTGCACTCTAACCACAGAACTAGCATGCAACATGATCCAGAACTTATAGATTTCCCACCAGTTATCTGTACCTTATTTAACTAAATCCGCATTACATTGCTCAACTTATCTCATCCCGTAACAATACACCATTATGAAAAGTCAGCTAAAAGTATTCATGATGTCTTACATGTATGGAAAGGGTTAAACAATAGTTTAACACATTCAATGTGTTAACTCTTTCCCTGTTCTAGGTTTATTTCAACTTTCAATACCTACTGATTATTCATGGACAAAATAGTTATAATGAATTATGGAAGGTGGAACATTGTAGCCATTTTAGAAAGTAAAGAATCAGATCTTTCAAATTCCAATAGCAAACAGAGCAGACCCTGATCAGACGGCTCCTCTAGGAGCCGTCTGATCTGGGTGTACTCTGTTTGCCAATGTGTGAAAACACGTTTATATGAGGGAAAGGGTTAAGTCAAAGTAAAAGGCAGTGATTGAACAGACAGAAACTGATGACATTTATTGACCAAGAACTTGAGCACTGAGATATCATTACAGTGAATGATTCCTGCCTTGATTGCATTCACAAGGGATGTCTGATCACATTTCTCCTGTTTTCATAGGTAAGGTATAAAAACCTCCAGCCTGGGTCAAGCTGAGATATAGAGTAACTTAGAGTCTCCTCAGGTCCAAAGCAGTATGCATCTTTGTCAATCACTTCATTTCCCCCACTCCCCCTTCCCCCACCCGTAACCTAGCAAGTCATAGGGGCATCTTAGCTGACTTAACCCTTTCCTCCATAACAAATTCATAGCTGTGCATTGTCGCGCATTAGATCACAATTAGGAGTTGAGATGTGGCGTCATTAGATCACAATTAGGAGTTGAGATGTGGAGTCATTAGATCACAATTAGGAGTTGAGATGTGGCATCATTAGATCACAATTAGGAGTTGAGATGCGGCGTCATTAGATAACAATTAGGAGTTGAGATGCGACGTCATTAGATAACAATTAGGAGTTGAGATGTGGAGTCATTAGATCACAATTAGGAGTTGAGATGTGGCATCATTAGATCACAATTAGGAGTTGAGATGTGGCATCATTAGATCACAATTAGGAGTTGAGATGTGGCATCATTATATCACAATTAGGAGTTGAGATGTGGCGTCATTAGATCACAATTAGGAGTTGAGATGTGGCGTCATTAGATCACAATTAGGAGTTGAGATGTGGCGTCATTAGATCACAATTAGGAGTTGAGATGTGGAGTCATTAGATCACAAGGTCATTAGGCCAAGTGATCTATTACCCACATCATAATGAAAAATGCTTCATCCTTCACATTACCCTCCAATCCCCCTTTGAACCACGATGAGAACAAATTGCTTTTATGCGTATTATTGCCCGCATTTTGATAGTTGCTAACGAAGTGTAATAGGTCAAATTTACTAAATGTTTACATCACATGAATTTTATTCATAAATTTCGTGTGTAGGGAAAATTAGGTTCAGAGTCGTGTTAAGAATTCAAACCTGTCAATTCCTTGATGTTATCTTCCCCTCTCTTCCTTTGTCTTCCTCGCCTTATTGTTCCATTAAATGTTCCCTAGAGAATTTTCTTGGTGAGGATCCTTATCTTAATTATAGTGAGAAGATCTTCATAGAGGCCAATCAGTACCAAAACCCGAATGCAGGGCCTATTCATTGGTAATGTGATCTTTGTAAGAGATGTTAAGGATCCTTCTGTAGATTCTTAAGCAGCTACTGATTGTGCAATTCTAGCTAAAACTTCGAGTTCAGAGCCTTCATCTGTCATGACAGATCCTAGGTACTTGAAAGCTGATAACATCTCAAGCCTCTGTCCATTGATCTCTATTCCATCTCTAAGGTCTTCTTTGGCGTTCCTCATGGTCTTGGTATTCTCAGCACTTATCACTATCCCAAACTTGGTGGATGCTTGGCTCAGGCATTGCATTAAGTCCTTGAGTTACTACAAAGTTCCGTCAATATCATCTGCAAAGCACAGGTTTGTGATGTTTCTACCTCCAATACTGACAGTTCCCTCATGTTCATCCAAGACCTCAAGGCTCAAACATGATTTGCTCCAAGAAGATGTTGAAGAAAGTTGGTGACAAAAGGCATCCTTGCCTGACTCCAATAGTGATTCTGAAACATTCACCTAGGTGGCCATTGATGAGCACTGCACTTTAAGCTTTGTCATACAGCTGATGAATGGTCTTGACTAGATTCTCACTGACATTGTAATTTCTCATAATTTACCACAATTCCGCATGTCAGACTCTGTTGAAAGCCTTCTTGAAGACAATGAAAACATGATGTAGATCTTACTGGTGTTGCAGGTATTTTTAACAAAGAAATCTGAGGTTAAATATCTGTTCTGTGGTGCTACATCCAGCTTTGAACCATGCTTGTTCTTCAGTGATGATCTCCTCTGATTGTGGTTTCAGTCTATTAATTATTTATGACTTTACTGTGAAGATTAACAAGGCTAATTGTCTGGTAGTTCTAGCACTGCTGAAGGTCTCCTTTTTGGGGGAAGTGTTATGACCAGCAATTGTGTCCATGGAATGGGTCAGGCCTCAGTTTTGCATATTTTGTTACAGATTGTTGTCAGTACATCTATTATATGCTCACCCCTGCCTGCACTTATTCAGCTAATATTATCAACTCCCAGTGCTTTTTCCTGTTTCAGTGCTTTGACAGCCACTTCAACTTCCTCTCTGAAGACTGGAAGAGAATCTTCAGAGGCTTCATGTGGGCAATTTAATACTGCAGGGTCCCCTGTTGTCTGATGGTTGTAGAGTTCGCAGCTATATTCAGTCCATCTATTTAGGATGTCCTGTTTCCCCATGAGACATTTACATGACTTGTCCTTCGGGATCATTAGTTTTGATGTTATTAGTTTTGAAAATTGAATACTGCTTAAGCCGGTGCTAGGGGGCGTGAGTAGTGTTGCACTTTTAATTACTACTCATGGAAAGACTCAATAAAACCGAGTCTGCAATATTCTCTTTTTATATTTCTACCCTTGCTTTCGAATGATCACCCATTTTCACAATATTTGTCCCTAACAGTTGTTGTCTTGGTGTACTTGTCTTTGGCAAGACTTTTCACCAACTGGGAATCCCTTTTGCTGTCATTTCTTGTCAGGCTGTTCTCAATGTTGCCACAACAGCTAACGATCCAGTACACTGTGCATTCCTGACTCAAATCGCTTGTTCTTCTGGGTCATTCTTTCATTGAATGACTCAAGTATAGTCATATATAGAAATTTAGCCCCTACCCCCCATGGTGGCTATGTACTTTCAACATGGTTTTAGCAATGTTAATAAGTAGCCACAAGGGGACTATTCCTGCCAAACACCATTTAAATTCTGAAAACAGGAGATCCTTTGAAAGCAAAATCAGCAATGCAAAAAGAGAAAATTGCAGACTTAGATTTATTGAGTCTGTACTTGAGCAATTATTAAAAGTGCAACACTACTCATGCCCTCTAGCACTGGCTTAAGAAGTATTCAATTTCCGTAACTATTGATATCAAAACTAAAGATCTCAAAGGACCAAAATCTATTCATTTTGATTTTTAAAGTTTTCTAAAACAGACATCTAAGGAATTCTAGCCTAACCCTTTGCGACCTTGTTATTTTGGTATATCAATTTGGTTTTAGCTTTTTTGGTATAGTATGCTCAGGTATGGTAAAAATCAGCTAATTAATATTCATAAAGTCATTATTTCTCACGTGAATATTCATTAACTTTATGCAGGCTAGCGGCAACTAAGTGATTAGCTATGCCAGCAGTTTAGATCCAGGTGAGATGTAAAGTAACTCAGCGCTGCTCACAATTCAAACTTTGTGCCTGATTCACTACATTTCTGACGATAAATTGAAATAAGAAACACATGCAGCACCAACACTCGTCTGATTTGGTGCTTGTCCAACTAAATTAAATTTTTATGAAAATAATAAAGGACCATAACTCCAAAATTTTTAAATCAACAGTTATGTTCTTATGTTGGGCCTTCTCCTTAATGAAATCTACCAGTTTCATGTTGATACCTCTTATACTTTTCAAGTAATAAGCTACATTAAAGTTTTTGCAGGCTGCCGCCGACGCTGCTACCAACACCTACTATTATGACCCAGTGATCACAATAGCTCAATGTTTCTTCTAAACAGACGAGCTAAAAATAATGACATTGAAAATTGTAGCAGACAAGTTTTGCAGACGACAATCTCTCAAAGTGCAACGAGTTAAGTAGGGGATTACCTCTTTGCATGCTAGCAGCAAAACTGTGATTACCTATGCATCTACTCGAAATCCACATTATATGGCATCTGATCAGGATCAATCTGTTTCACACTTTGATCATATTTTTAAATGGAAATGAGAGAAATTTTAACACTTTCCCTCATATAAATGTGTTTTCACGCATTTGCAAACAGAGTAGACCCAGATCAGACGGCTCCTATAGGAGCCGTCTGATCAGGGTCTGCTCTGTTTGCTAATGTAACTTGAAAGATCTGTTTCTTTACTTTCTAAAATGGTTACAATGTTTCACCTTCCATATTTCATTATAACTATTGTGTCCATGAATATTCAGTAGGTATTGAAATTTGAAATAAACATAGAACAGGGAAAGGGTTAGAATTAAGAATTTAAGCAGATGACAATTGTTGCAGATATTGCACCTACATGTATTTCAAAACGTTAAAGACCCAGAAATAGACTAAATATAACTTAACCATTTCCTCGATGAATATTCATGTAAGAAATAATGATATCATGAATATTAATCAGATTAATTTGTTGTAATATCACTTGAACACAGGAATGTTTGGCCATGGCAGATACTGTAGAATATCTTAAGCAAACAGAGCAAACCCTGATCAGACGGCTTGGCTCCTACAGGAGCTGGCTGATCTGGGTCTACTCTGTTTGCAAAGGTGTAGAAAGGCGTATTTATGGAGTAGAGGGTTAAAATGGTCAGTATATCATAACAAGACTTATAGAACCAGAATATTTGGTGCTTAAATTGTCTCCCTATAATTCCCTGGACACGTTAAATGTTCGTTCATTTTCTGTTTATTTTCTGAGAAACATTTCTGATCAATACAGAAAGATTGCTAGTTTATTGTCAACGCTTAGTATGATATTGGAGAAATCATAAAATGTCTTTCAAACTGTTCCAAAACAGATGAGGTGCCGAGTAACTCAGAATTCTTAAAAATTAACTGTTTGCACACGCACAGAGAATTCGTTATAACCTATGTCCACAATTTGAATCCAGATTAGATGTTAGTAACCAGGAATCTAAGAATTGACACTGTCTGTCTCCATGACTGTTTTATTGGAAGAGAAATGGTGCAAACATTAACTCCGGAGAAAGTAGCAGACAGTTTTTGCAGACTAGGAGTGCCAAGAGTTATAACTGTTGCACATTGTTGTTATGTTTATTGAGTGAAATGGGAAAGAAAATTATGCAGCTCACGGAATTTTCGCAACAGCCGACAATAAGCATTCAAAATGTATTTAGAAATCCCATAGGTAAATTAAACTGTCTGGGAATGGAAAATGTTGATTTACTTATCTTTAGCATGGTGAAAAAAACATGCTGGCAGAAATGCCATCTACATCGATGGTCAGCATGCAGTATCCCTACACCAGCTTTCAGTAAACAGTATACTCTACATTGATGGTCAGCATGCAGTATCCCTACACCAGCTGTCAGTATACATACAGTATACCTTACACCAGCTGTCAGTAAACAGTATACTCTACACAAGCTTCCAGTATACAATATACTCTACATCAATTGTCAGTATACAGTATACACTACACCATCTGTCAGTATACATACAGTATATCCTACACCAGCTGTCAGTATACATACAGTATACCTTACACCAGCTGTCAGTATACAATATACTCTACATCAATTGTCAGTATACAGTATACTCTACATCAATTGTCAGTATACAGTATACACTACACCAGCTGTCAGTATACAGTATACACTGCATCAATTGTGAGAATACAATATACACTACATGGATTGTCAGGTATACAATATACACTACATGGATTGTCAGTATACAATATACACTACATGGATTGTCAGTATACAGTATACTCTACATCAATTGTGAGTATACAATATACACTACATGGATTGTCAGATATACAATATATACTCTACATCAATTGCCACTATACAGTATAGTGTACATCAATAATTTATTGTCAGTTTACAGCATACTCTACATCAATTGTTAGTTTACAATATACACTACATGGATTGTCAGTATACAGTATACTCTACATCAATTGTGAGTATACAATATACACTACATGGATTGTCAGTATACAATATACACTACATCAATTGTCTGTTTACAATATACACTACATGGATTGTCAGTATACAGTATACTCTACATCAATTGTGAGTATACAATATACACTACATGGATTGTCAGTATACAATATATACTCTACATCAATTGCCACTATACAGTATAGTGTACATCAATAATTTATTGTCAGTATACAGTATACTCTACATCAATTGTTAGTTTACAATATACACTACATGGATTGTCAGTATACAGTATACTCTACATAAATTGTCAGTATACAATATACACTACATGGATTGTCAGTATACAATATACACTACATGGATTGTCAGTATACAGTATACTCTACATCAATTGCCAGTATACAATATACACTACATGGATTTTCAGTATACAATATATACTCTACATCAATTGCCACTATACAGTATAGTGTACATCAATAATTTATTGTCTGTATACAGTATACTCTACATCAATTGCCAGTATACAATATAGTGAATATGTCCTTTCTGATCTGGGTCTACACGTTTCCAAACGTGAGAAGAAGTGTTTATATGAGAGAAAGGGTGAATGCTTTACTCCATCAATATTCATGTAAGAAATAATGATATCATGACAATTCATTAAATAGAGGATCTTACATGAGTGTTCATTACACATTTTTTTTATGAAACGAGTTTACAATAATAATATGACACGAGCTTTTAGCTCGTGTCATATTCAGTATAGTAAACGAGTTTCATGAAAACAATTTGTAATGAACACGAATGTAAGATTCTTTTTATCACATAATCCTTAAAAACGCCATAGAAAATGAAACAGGGTATAGCTAACAGCTGTTTCGGCCATTGCTTACAGACAGCGAAGTAATACAACTGTCGACGAACATGGAGCGCTACAATTGGTTAACTCTTAAATGAGCTTTACGATTAGCTAACAATTGCTTATTTACATACAAAATGCACTAGTGCATTTCCGCTATTTACGGCACTCCGACAGGGCAGATTATGTGATAAATTGTATTTTATTATGATAAATTAACACAGGAATGTTTACCACAGCTGAAATGGTGGAACCAGATCGGTATTATTTCATAATCAAATAGAACAGACCCTGATCAGACGGCTCCTACAGGATCTCTTTTGAAAACAGTTGTGTTTGCAATGGCGTATGTATGGAGTAATCGGACAAGTATGAGTTCATTTTTAAAAGATTTTTAGAATTGAAGCAGATAAGAATATTTGCAGATGACAATTGCTGAGAGTACAAAAGGTTAACCCTTTCCTTCATATATAGGCCTTTCTACGTCTCTGTTATTCCATTGTAATAAATATAGCATTTGCTCAATAGGAGCAAATGCTCTATTTATCACAATGGTTTCAATACTACAAGATTCCAACATTCTTCTTTTCACTAGTAAATGTTCCTTTTTGGTAGATTTATTCAAAGAGATTAAGTCTGAAAATAGCCTATGAGGGAATAGCGCAAACTTGGGGTACGTCCTATGTGAGCAATTATGGTTTTGACTGGTACATTATGTCAACTATATGGTTTTGACTGGAACATTATGTCAGCAAAAAATAGTTTAAACTGGAACATTATGTCAGCAAAAATAGTTTTGACTGGAACATTATGTCAGAATATGGTTTTGACTGGTACATTATGTCAACTGTATGGTTTTGACTGGTATATTATGTCAGCAATAATGTTTATGACTGGTACATTATATCAGCAATACGGTTTTGACTGGCCCATTATGTCAGCAATATGGTTTTGACTGGCCAATTATGTCAGTGATATGGTTTTGACTGGTACATTTTGTCAGCAATATAGTTTTGACTGGCCAATTATGTCAGTGATATGGTTTTGACGGGTATATTAAGTCAGCAATATGGTTTTGACAGGTACATTATGTCAGCAATATGGTTTTGACTGGTACATTGTCAGCAATATGGTTTTTACTTGCCCATTATGTCAGTGATATGATTTTGACGGATATATTAAGTCAGAAATATGGTTTTGACTGGTACATTATGTCAACAATATGGTTTTGACTGGTACATTATGTCAGCAATATTGTTTTGACTGGTACATTTTGTCAGCAATATGGTTTTGACTGGTACATTTTTGTCAGCAATATGGTTTTGACTGGCCAATTATGTCAGTGATATGGTTTTGACGGGTATATTAAGTCAGCAATATGGTTTTGACTGGTACATTATGTCAGAAATATGGTTTTAACTGGCCCATTATGCCAGTGATATGGTTTTGACGGGTACAATATGCCAGCAATATGGTTTTGACTGGTACATTATGTCAACAATATGGTTTTGACCTGGTACAATGTGTCAGCAATATGGTTTCGACTGGCCCATTATGTCAGTGATATGGTTTTGTAGGGTATATTAAGTCAGCAATATGGTTTTGACTGGTACAATATGTCAGCAATATGGTTTTGACAGGTACATTATGTCAACAATATGGTTTTGACCTGGGTACAATATATCAGCAATATGGTTTTGGCTGGTACATTATGTCAACAATTTGGTTTTGACCTGGTACAATATATCAGCAATTTATGGTTTTGGCAGGTACATTATGTCAACAATATGGTTTTGACTGGTACAATATGTCAGCAATATGATTTTGACTGGTACATTATGTCAGCAATATGGTTTGACTGGTACAACATGTCAGCAATAATTATGGTTTTGACTGGTACATTATGTCAGTAATATGGTTTGACTGGCCAATTATGTCAGTGATATGGTTTTGACTGATGCATTATGTCAGCAATATGGTTTGACTGGTACAATATGTCAGCAATATGGTTTAGACTGGTACATTATGTCAGTGATATGGTTTTGACTGGTACATTATGTCAGCGATATGGTTTGACTGGTACATTATTACCTGGTAAGTATTGGTGTTTGACAGTTTCCCAGCTTCTATCAGTAGAATAATGGAATAGTCTGAAATACACACATCAGTATCATTAACCCTTTGCATTCTAAATTTTCAACAAGAAACCGCCAATGTCGGTATGGCCGGATTGCCGATTAAAGTGATACAGATGAACAGTCAATCATTATACATTTCTGCATCAGCAGATGCTGAAGACATAATAAATAGTTAAACATATTCCAATTGCATGTAATGAGGTCCTCATTATGACTCCACATGTTAAAAAGGTCAATCTAGAAATTCATTGAAGCATAAAAAACAAGAGATGTTTGTAAAACATGTATACCCCCAGACCCCCTGACCTTTGATCTAGTGACCTCAACTATAGAGGTCATCTAGTGGTCATGACTTATCACCACAGCAACTTTGACGATCCTAAGCCAAACCACTAATCATTTATTGATCTGAAAACATTTCACAAGTTAAGGTAATGGTGACCTTGACCTTTGACCTAGTGACCTCAACAACTATAGGGGTCATCTAGTGGTCACGACCAACCACCACAGCAAGTTTGAAGATCCCCAACCAAACCATTGAGCAGTTATTAATCGGAAACCATTTCACAGTTAAGGTCATGGTGACCTTAATCTTTGACCTAGTGACCTCAAAAACATTAGGGGTCATCTAGTGGTCATGACAAACCACCACAGCAAGTTTGAAGATCCTAAGCCAAACCCTTGAGCAGTTATTGATTGGAAACCATTTCACCTGTTAATGTCATGATGACCTTGACCTTTGACATAGTGACCTAAAAAACATTAGGGGTCATCTAGTGGTCATGACAAACCACCACAGCAAGTTTGAAGATCCTAAGCCAAACCCTTGAGCAGTTATTGACTGGAAACCATTTCACTAGTTAAGGTCATGGTGACCTTGACCTTAGACCTAGTGACCTCAAAAACAAGAGGGCTCATCTAGTTGTCATGACCAACCACCACAGCAAATTTGAAGATTATAAGCCAAACCCTTGAGCAGTTAATATAAGAAACAATTTTACCAGTTACGGTCATGGTGACCTTGACCTTTGACCTAGTGACCTCAAAAACAACAGGAGTCATCCAGTGGTCATGACCAACTACCACAGCAAGTTTGAAGATTCTAAGCCAAACCCTTGAGCAGTTATTGATCGGAAACCATTTCACCAGTTAAGGTCATGGTGACCTTGGCCTTTGACCTAGTGACCTCAAAAACATTAGGGGTCATCTAGTGGTCATGACCAACCACCACAGCAAGTTTGAAAATCCTAAGCCAAATCCTTGAGCAGTTATTGATCGGCAACCATTTCACCAGTTAAGGTCATGGTGACCTTGACCTTTGACCTAGTGTCCTCAAAAACAAAAGGGTTCATCTAGTTGTCATGACCAACCACCACAGCAAATTTGAAGATCCTAAGCCAAACCCTTGAGCAGTTATTGATCAAAAACCATTTTACTAGTTAAGGTCATGGTGACCTTGACCTTTGACCTAAAAAACAATAGGAGTCATCCAGTGGTCATGACCAACTACCACAGCAAGTTTAAAGATTCTAGGCCAAACCCTTGAGCAGTTATTGATCGGAAACCATTTAACCAGTTAAGGACATGGTGACCTTGACCTTTGACCTAGTGTCCTCAAAAACTATAGGGGTCATCTAGTGGTCATGACGAACCATCACAGCAAGTTTGAAGATCCCAAGCCAAACCCTTGAGCAGTTATTGATCGGAAACTATTTCACCAGTTAAGGTCATTGTGACCTTGACCTTCGACCTAGTGACCTAAAAAACAATAGGGGTCATCTAGTTGTCATGACCAACCACCACAGCAAGTTTGAAGATTCTAGGCCAGGTTGTTTATTAGTTATCGATCGGAAACAAAAAGGTCAACCTGGAAATTCTCTAAGTCAATGAAGCGTAAAAACTAGGTCAAAAAGGGGTCATACTAACCTACTAACCTATGACATGTAATGTGACCCTCATTATGAACCCACATGCCAAGTTTGGTTACTGTAGGTGTTATACTTTGGCTATAACTAACACAAACAAAAAGGTCAACCTGGAAATTCTCTAAGTCAATGAAGCGTAAAATCTAGGTCAAAAAGGGGTCATAGTAACATGCTAACCTATGACATGTAATGTGACCCTCATTCTGAACCCACATGCCAAGTTTGGTTACTGTAGGTATTATACTTTGGCTATAACTAACTTAAACAAAAAGGTCAACCGGACGGACGGACGGATGGACGGACGGACTGACGGACTGACGGACGGACGGCATTCGCCAATCTATAAGCCTGGATTGCGAGCAATCCGGCCAAAAATGGACTGGCCAATCAATGTTTAACCCATTACCTCATTAGCTATTTTTAGATCCAACCTCTTTGAATAATTCTACCGAAAAGGAGCATTTACTGGAGAAAAGGAAACTTTTAGAATTGTGTAGCTATGAAACCATTATGAAAAATAGAGCATTTGCTCCTATGGAGCAAATGCTCTATTTATCACAATGGTTCTAAAAAGTGACTTTAACAGAGGCATCAAAAGGTGTCAGTATGAGGGAATGGGTAAATGGTAAAAAATAAAAATAAGGTATACAACGGTGATAGGGGTTATTGAATGACAACCTGAGTACACATCCTGAGAAGAGGACTCAAATATCAGACAATTCTTAAAAATCTGCAATGGTGATTTTGAGTAGATGACATTCTTATAGCAAGATAAGGGTTAGACCTGCTATGAAAACAGTTGCTGGTTCAAACATTCCTTACTTCTGTTTTAATTTCTTAGCATTCATAAAAATTACTTGCTGCCAATTTGCCTAGTGTCCAGTGGCTCCAGACAGGTCATAGAACTATTTCTGATCTATTTCCAAGCAAATTCAAGTCACAGATTGTATGGTAAGGGTAAAATCACATTGGATGTTTGCCATTTAGCTCAATAACAGGAACACATGTTGCAAAGAGCATGAGTCACCTGCCAGAAGAACCATTAGAAGAAAGAAGGAAATACTAAAGGCATGGCCCTTATCGCATGTCCTTGTCAAAGTTGTCATTAATTCATGTGTGTTTGATTTCAACATCTTTGAGGATTACAGAGCAATGGCAAAGTAAATGCAAGTGTGATGAAAACCTGATGGACAGATAGATACACTGATAGACTGACAGGTGAACAGATGAAGGAGAGATGATCTCTAAATGTCAGTTTGCAAAAGCAGGGTGACATAAAAAATGGTTAATCTTGAATGAATCCTGTAATATTTGTACTGAGTGTTACAGGCACTATTTGTACTGAGTGTTACAGGCACTAGTTTCTGTAACCACTGACACACATTTACAAGATGTGTTTGTTAAACACTATGTCCTTGATATGACCATTGACCTTGATGTATGACCTTGACCATAATAAGTCACCCCTAAAAATATTCGCCACCATAAGTTGCACATGCATGCAAAGTTTGAAGTATGTACATGTATGTTGAATGGCGCCAAAAATTGTGGTAGTAAGTAATAACTTATCAAATCTCCAGAATACATGTATTCATTACCTGTTGTTATGGCAACCAGGATAAGCAGTATAATTCCAAGTCCAAAGCCTGCCTGCTTCATTGCAAATGGAACACCTGAAGATAAGGTTGGAAATCTTGAAATCGCATTGGTTAAACTAACAATGAAAACATACAGTAAAACTCAACTAATGCGACCGCCTAAAAGAGGTATAATTCTAGGTGCTAGATGCAGGTGGTAGCTTAATTCAGGACAAAAGTAACACATAGAGGATCTGTTGCGAGTTGTCTTTTAAGATCACATGTTCCTAAACGAGCCTCAGAAAATGTCATTAAGCGAGCCTTGGCGAGCTTAATAACATTTTCTTGGTGAGTTTAGGAACATGTGATCTTAAAAGACAACGAGCATCAGATTCTTTTTCTCACATATCAAACAAGAGTACCGCATACGGTACATAATACGCCCACTTGCAAACTTTCTCCAATTCAACATGCCTTATAAGTGTTGACATTTTCTAATCTGTGCTTCAGATCTTGATTTCCATATTAAGTTGGTACTATTTTTTTAAAAAATCAAGTGAATATCTTATTAAATAAAAAAGTTACAGCTAATCCTCATTTTTGCAGATTTTTGTAAAGTGCAACGGCCATAACTCTGTAAAGACAAACTGAATGAACCTCAAAATAAACTCAGCTTCAAATTTTGTTGCTTAAAACATTTGTGTTAAGTTGTTAAGTTTCATTTATATCAACCGACAAACTAAAAATTTACCGACTAACAAAGCAACAAACACACAAAGTTCAAGGACCATAACTTTAGAATAAAATGACATATCAAAACCCCCGCAATATATGTGAAAATTCACATTAAGGTTTAACCATATAAAAAAATTGAAGCAAATATCATTGTAAATGAAAAAGTTATGGCCATCCTCATATTTGCATAGATTTGCATTATTTTTTTAATTGCAAGGGCCATAACTCCGAAACATTTAATCAAATGATCCTCAGACTCGACCTAGCTTTAGGTCTAGATGCATTAAACATGTGTATGAAGTTTCAAAAATATCTGTCAAATAGTTTTCCCAGAAAACAGCGGACAAACTATTTGCATATTTTTCAAGCACAAGGGACATAACTCTGAAATGAAAAATCAAATGAACCTCAGAATCAACTCAGCTTCAGATCTTGAAGCATTTAACATTTGTGTGAAGTTTCATTAATATCTGTCATATAGTTTTCCCAGAAAACAGCGGACAAACTATTTGCATGTATTTGCATTATTTTTCAAGTAAAAGGGCCATAACTCCGAAATGACAAATCAAATGAGCCTCAGAATCGACTTAGCTTCAGACCTTGATGCATTAAACATTTGTGTGAAGTTTCATTAATATCTCTCAAATAGTTTTACCAGAAAACAGCAGACAAACTATTTGCATGTATTTGCATTATTTTTTTAAGTAAAAGGGCCATAACTCCAAAACGACAAATCAAATGAACCTCAGAATCGACTCAGCTTCAGATCTTGATGCATTAAACATTTGTGTGAAGTTTCATTAATATCTCTCAAATAGTTTCCCCAGAAAACAGCGGACAAACTATTTGCATATTTTTTAAGGACAAGGGCCATAACTCTGAAATGAAAAATCAAATGATCCTCAGAATCAACTCAGCTTCAGATCTTCATGCATTTAACATTTGTGTTAAGTTTCATTAATATCTGTCTAATAGTTTTCCCAGAAAACAGCGGACAAACAAAATGTTGACGGACGAACGAACGAACGAACGAACGAACGAACGAACGAACGAACGAACGAACGAACGAACGGACGGACGGACAGGGCCACGACAATATACGACCACCTTTATTAGGTGGGCGTATAAAAAGTGTATTTTCGCCGTTTAAATGACATGTAAACATCGGTTTCCATGGTTTGACGTCATATATATGACGTATGATGTCATATGTTCTTAAGTGATCTTACACGTGTTACAGATAAGGAAATCTTAACCCGTTGTTCCAACTCGGAGATAAGGGAAGGTATGTGAGAAAGAAAGCTCCTAGAGGAGCTTTCTGTATTACTTTTGTCCTGCATTAAGCCACCATCTGCTTAAAAAGACACCCATGTTTATTCATTAAGTGGTCGCATTAGAGGGTTCTACTGTATATGAACATTAGACTAGCAGAGTAACAGATAGTGTAGACTATATCCTTCAGCAACAGTTTGGGCTCGCTCTACACTGTTTGGGCTGGGTCTACACTGTTTGGGCAGGCTGGGTCTACACTGTTTGGGCTGAGTCAACACTGTTTGGGCTGGCTCTACACTGGCTATGACATTGGGTGTGCTTCTTGCTTTATCTCATCTGTTTGCTCCTACTGACACTTGATGTGCTACTTGATTTATCTCACATGTTAGCTTCTAATGACATTGGGTGTGCTACTTGATTTATCTAATCTTTTAGCTCCTACTGACACTGGGTGTGATACCAGATTTATCTAATATTTTAGCTTCTACTGACATTGGGTGTGCTACTTGATTTATCTCATAGTTTAGCTCCTACTGACATTGGGTGTGCTGCTTGATTTACCTCACCTGTTAGCTCTTACTGACATTTGGTGTGCTACTTGATTTATCTCATAGTTTAGCACCTACTGACATTGGGTGTGATACCTGATTTATCTAATCTTCTAGCTCCTACTGACACAGGGTGTGCTACTTGATTTATTTCATAGTTTAGCTCCTACTGACACTGGGTGTGCTACTTGATTTATCTTATCTTTCAGCTCCTACTGACATTGGGTGTGATACCTGATTTATCTAATCTTTTATCTTCTACTGACATTTGGTGTGCTACTTGATTTATCTAATAGTTTAGCTCCTACTAACTCTGGGTGTGCTACTTGATGTATCTAATATTTTAGCTGCTACTGACATTAGGTGTGCTACTTGATTTATCTCATCTTTTGTTAACTCCTATTGAAAATGTGTTCTACTTGACACCCAGTGTCAGTAGAGGCTAAAATATGAGACAAATCAAGTAGAACACCTAGTGTCAGTAGAGGCTAAAATATGAGACAAATCAAGTAGCACACCTAGTGTCAGTAGAGGCTAAACTATGAGACAAATCAAGTAGAACACCTAGTGTCAGTAGAGGCTAAAATATGAGACAAATCAAGTAGAACACCTAGTGTCAGTAGAGGCTAAACTATGAGACAAATCAAGTAGCACACCCAGTGTCAGTAGAGGCTAAACTATGAGACAAATCAAGTAGAACACCCAGTGTCAGTAGAGGCTAAACTATGAGACAAATCAAGTAGCACACCCAGTGTCAGTAGAGGCTAAACTATGAGACAAATCAAGTAGCACACCCAGTATATCCTGTTGTAAAACTGAGGTCTGATTAACCCGTTCAACCCAGGACACACACATATTGGCATTGCAAACAGTGTAGATCCAAATAAGAGGGAGACCATTGATCAGAGTCTGTACTGTTCCTCATTCGCAATACTCTTGCAAGTTAAATTAGACTCTATTGTTAACCCTTTCCCTAATATAAACGTGTTTTCACGCATTTGCAAACAGAGTAGACCCAGATCAGACGGCTCCTAGAGGAGCCGTCTGATCAGGGTCTGCTCTGTTTGCTTATAGAATTTGATAGATTTGTTTATTTACTTTCTAAAATGACTACAATGTTCCACCATACATATTTCATTATAACTATTATGTCCATGAATATTCAGTAGGTATTAAAATTTGAAATAAACATAGAACAGGGCTATTGTTAAACACTTATGGGCTCTTCAATACTGATATGGGCTAATCTCCAAGCTTTTGCCAGTTTTACTTACTGCCAATTATTCAAGCATTTACAAGATATTGATTAACCCTTTCCCAGTTCTCTGTTTATTCCAAATTGCAATACCTACTGATTATTCATGGACAAAATAATTATATACAAGAGGGCCAGAATGGCCCTGAAGCGCTCACCAGACAATCAGAGGAGAAGATTTTCAAAGTTTTCACTATATGCTTTTATAGAAAACTAGCAGGCCCTGGGGCAGGGCCAATTTTGACCCCAGGGACATAATTTATATAACTTTTGTAGAGGACTTGAACATGATGCTATGAGCCAAATATGAAAGCTGAGAACCTTTCAGTTTCAGAGAAGAAGATTGTCAAAGTTTTCTCTATATGTTTCTACTGAAAACTACCCACCCCTGGGGCGGGGCCAATTTTGACCCCAGGGCCATAATTAGTATAACTTTTGTAGAGGACCTGAACATGATGCTCTGTGCCAAATATGAAAGCTATGCGACTTCCAGTTTCAGAGGAGAAGATTTTCAAAGATTTCACTATATGTTTCTATTGAAAACTTCCCACCCCTGGGGCGGGCCAATTTGAACCCCAGGGCCATAATTTATATAACTTTTGTAGAGAACCTAAACATGATGCTATGTGCCAAATATGCAAGCTGAGAGCATTCCAGTTTCAGAGGAGAAGATTTTCAAAGATTTCACTATTTGTTTCCATTGAAAACAGCCCACCCCTGAGGCGGGGCCAATTTTGACCCCAGGGCCATAATTTATATAACTTTTGTAGAGGACCTGAACATTATGCTCTGTGCCAAATATGAAAGATGAGAGCCTTTCAGTTTCAGAGGAGAAGATTTTCAAAGATTTCACTATTTGTTTCTATTCTGAAAACTACTCACCCCTGGGGCGGGGCCAATTTTGACCCCAGGGTCAAAATTAATACAAGTTTTGTAGAGGACCTGAACATGATGCTCTGTGCCAAATATGAAAGCTGAGTGCCTTCTAGTTTCAGAGAAGAAGATTTTCAAAGATTTCACTATATGTTTCTATTGAAAAATGCCCACCCCTGGGGCGGTGCCAATTTTGACCCCAGGGGCATAATTTATATAACTTTTGTAGAGGACCTGAACATGATGATCTGTGCCAAATATGAAAGCTGAGAGCCTCCCAGTTTCAGAGGAGAAGATTTTCAAAGATTTCACTATTTGTTTCCATTGAAAACTGGCCACCCCTGGGTGGGGCCAATTTTGACCCCAGGGCCATAATTTATATAACTTTTGTAGAGGACCTGAACATGATGCTCTGTGCCAATAATGAAACATGAGAGCCTTTCAGTTTCAGAGGAGAAGATTTTCAAAGATTTCACTACTTGTTTCTATTGAAAACTTCCCACCCCTGGGGCGGGGCCAATTTGACCCCAGGGTAATAATTCATATAACTTTTGTAGAGGACCTGAACATGATGCTATGTGCCAAATATGAAAGCTAAGAACCTTCTGGTTTCAGAGGAGAAGATTTTCAAAGTTTTACTATATGTTTCTATTGAAATCTTCCAACCCCTGGGGCGGGGCCAATTTTGACCCAAGGGGCATTATTTATACAACTTTTGTAGATGACCTATAGGTGATGCTATGTACCAAAGATGAAAGCTGAGAACCCTGTAGATTCAGAGGAGAAGATTTTTAAAGGTTCAAATTGTTGACGACGAACGACGCACGCCGACGGACGACAGACATCAGGCGATCACAAAAGCTCACCCTGAGCACTTTGTGCTCTGGTGAGCTAAAAATATGGAAGGTGGAACATTGTAGCCAATTTAGAAAGTAAAGAAAGAGATCTATCAAACTCCCTCAGCAAACAGAGCAGATCCTGATCAGATGGCTCCTATAGGATCTGTCTGATCTGGGTCTTCTCTGTTTGCAAATGCTTGAAAATGAAAGGGTTAATTGTTGAATACTTGTAGTTTGGTTCCTGAGGAGAAGCCCTGTAATAAAGTTCTGTCATTGGACTCAAATTTCTAAAGTGCTACATTTTATCAAAATTATTTTTGTTACTAACACTCAGAGTATCCCATCTTTACTGAAAGACATAGTTAGAACCATTTTACCAAATTGCTTATTTGTTTCCTAATGCTATTGTATGTGGTTCCTAATGCTATTTGGTTTGCTTTCTGTCACATATGGTGTGATTCTCTATGCTATTTTGTTTTGTTCCTAATATTATTTTCTTTGCTTCCTAATAGTATTTTATGTAGTTCCTAATGCTGTTTTGTCTGGACCCAATATCGTATTTCGTGTAGTTCTTGATGCTACATATCTTTGGTGTGACCTATTTGATGCAATGAGATACCTTAATGGTGCAATGAGATACATGTTTGATGCAATGAGATACCTATTGATGCAATGAGATACCTATTGATGAAATGAGATGCCCACGATGCAATGAGATACCTATTGATGCAATGAGATAACTATTGATGCAATGAGATACTCCATGTTGCAATGAGATACCTATTTGATGCAATGATATACCTATGGTGCAATGAGATACCTTATGACACAATGAGATACATATTGATGCAATGAGATACATATGGTGCAACGAGATACCCATTAATGCAATGAGATACCCATTGATGCAATGAGATACATATATGATGCAATGAGATACCTATGGCGCAATGAGATACCTATGGTGCAATGAGATACCTATGATGCAATGAGATACCTATGGTGCAATGAGATACCTATTGGTGCAATGAGATACCTATGATGCAATGAGATACCTATGATGCAGTGAGATACCTATGGTGCAATGAGATACCTATGGTGCAATGAGATACCTATGGTGCAATGAGATACCTATTGGTGCAATGAGATACCTATGGTGCAATGAGATACCTATGATGCAGCGAGATACCTATGGTGCAATGAGATACCTATGGTGCAATGAGATACCTATGGTGCAATGAGATACCTATTGGTGCAATGAGATACCTATGATGCAATGAGATACCTATGATGCAGTGAGATACCTATGGTGCAATGAGATACCTATGGTGCAATGAGATACCTATGGTGCAATGAGATACCTATGGTGCAATGAGATACCTATGGTGCAATGAGATACCTATGGTGCAATGAGATACCTATTGGTGCAATGAGATACCTATTGGTGCAATGAGATACCTATTGGTGCAATGAGATACCTATGATGCAGTGAGATACCTATGGTGCAATGAGATACCTATGGTGCAATGAGATACCTATGATGCCAGAACCGATGATGGAGTTGATGAAGTTGAAGCTGGTCATCGGAACATTGCTCCGCTCTTTGTCCATGTGCCGATCATCTTCAAACAGGTGACGAGTCTCACTGACACTCGATGTGTCGGAAAAATCAGACTGGGTCTGAAAATAGAAATTTATCCATTTATAAGAAAGGCTTTTACTGCTATTCTGTATTGCCCACTTTGTTTATCTTGAAAGAATGGGCTGTGAAGAATTGTAATGTCTATAGCAAATAGTACATACCCAGACCATAGGACTAACAGTGTATACTGTATACCCACATCAGCAAACAGTATATACCAACAGTATATACCCACATTAGTAAACAGTATATACCAACAGTATATACCCACATCAGCAAACAGTATATACCAACAGTATATACCCACATTAGTAAACAGTATATACCAACAGTATATACCCACATCAGCAAACAGTATATACCAACAGTATATACCCACATCAGCAAACAGTATATACCCACATCAGCAAACAGTATATACCCACATCAGAGGACTTACAGTATATACCCACATCAGCAAACAGTATATACCCCCATCAGAGGACTTACAGTATATACCCACATCAGCAAACAGTTATATACCCACATCAGAGGACTTACAGTATATATCCACATCAGAGGACTTACAGTGTATACCCACATCAGAGGACTTACAGTATATACCCACATCAGAGGACTTACAGTATATACCCACATCAGAGGACTTACAGTATATACCCACATCAGAGGACTAACAGTATATACCCACATCAGAGGACTTACAGTATATACCCACATCAGAGGACTTACAGTATATACCCACATCAGAGGACTAACAGTATATACCCACATCAAAGAACTTACAGTATATACCCACATCAGAGGACTTACAGTATATACCCACATCAGAGAACTTACAGTATATACCCACATCAGAGGACTTACAGTATACACCCACATCAGAGGACTAACAGTATACACCCACATCAGAGGACTTACGGTATACACCCACATCAGAGGACTTACAGTGTATACCCACATCAGAGGACTTACAGTGTATACCCACATCAGAGGACTTACAGTATACACCCACATCAGAGGACTAACAGTATATACCCACATCAGAGGACTAACAGTATACACCCACATCAGAGGACTTACAGTGTATACCCACATCAGAGGACTTACAGTATATACCCACATCAGAGGACTTACAGTGTATATCCACATCAGAGGACTTACAGTGTATACCCACATCAGAGGACTTACAGTATATACCCACATCAGAGGACTTACAGTATATACCCACATCAGAGGACTAACAGTATACACCCACATCAGAGGACTAACAGTATACACCCACATCAGAGGACTTACAGTATATACCCACATCAGAGGACTTACAGTGTATACCCACATCAAAGAACTTACAGTATATACCCACATCAGAGGACTTACAGTATATACCCACATCAAAGAACTTACAGTATATACCCACATCAGAGGACTAACAGTATACACCCACATCAGAGAACTTACAGTGTATACCCACATCAGAGGACTTACAGTATATACCCACATCAGAGAACTTACAGTATATACCCACATCAGAGGACTTACAGTGTATACCCACATCAGAGGACTTACAGTATATACCCACATCAGAGGACTTACAGTATATACCCACATCAGAGGACTAACGGTATATACCCACATCAGAGGACTTACAGTATATACCCACATCAGAGGACTTACAGTGTATACCCAGACCAGAGGACTTACAGTATATACCCACATCAGAGGACTTACAGTATATACCTACATCAGAGGACTTACGGTATATACCCGCATCAGAGGACTTACAGTGTATACCCAGATCATAGGATTAACAGTGTATACCCATATCAGAGGACTTACAGTGTATACCCACATCAGACGACTAACAGAACATACCCAGACCAGGGGACATACAGTATATACCCACATCAGAGGACTTACAGTATATGCCCACATCAGAGGACTTACAGTATATACCCACATCAGAGGACCAACAGTATGTACCCACATCAGAGGACTTACAGTATACACCCACATCAGAGGACTTACAGTATATACCCACATCAGAGGACTTACAGTATATACCCACATCAAAGAACTTACAATGTATACCCAGATCAGAGGACTAGCAGTATGTACCCACTTCAGAGGACTTACAGTATATACCCACATCAGAGAACTTACAGTGTATACCCAGATCAGAGGACTAGCAGTATGTACCCACATCAGAGGACTTACAGTATATACCCACATCAGAGGACTTACAGTATATACCCACATCAGAGGACTTACAGTATATACCCAGACCAGATGACTTACAGTATATACCCACATCAGAGGACTTACAGTATATGCCCACATCAGAGGACTTACAGTATATACCCACATCAGAGGACCAACAGTATGTACCCACATCAGAGGACTTACAGTATATACCCACATCAGAGGACTTACAGTATATACCCACATCAGAGGACTTTGTGTATACCCACATCAGAGGACTTACAGTGTACACCCACATCAGAGGACTAGCAATATGTACCCACATCAGAAGACTTACAGTATATACCCACATCTGAGGACTTACAGTATATACCCACATCAGAGGACTTACAGTATATACCCACATCAGAGGACTATGGATAATGGCTGTCTGCAAATGGTTTACTTGGCTAGGGATAATTTGGCTCATTTTGTAACCCATTTCACAGGCAAAGATAAGATGTACAGTAAAACCTCCCTAAACCCAACATTCAATTTAGTATGAATATCGATCCTGGAGACAGGTTGCAGCTTAAAGCAGGGTGAAAGTCATGCAGAAAGCTTTCTGCATGACTTTCACCCTGCATTAAGCTGCCACCTGTCTAAAATTATGTACATTCTTCTCTATTAGAATTCCGGTTTAGAGGGGTTTCATTGTATATACATGTACATTGTATTTAAAATGTTTTTCAAGAATAACTCTATTTCTCCACTAAACTGGGACCCTATGTGTTGTTATCACTCTTTCAAATCTCTTCTTCTAGACAATCCTGAGGAGTGGCCACAACACCGGGTTTGGAAGGAGAAAAGACAATCCTAGTACAAGTTTTTGAAATATGCCTTGTCTAGTTCTGCCTATTTATTTGGTCATATTCCCAATTCAAAGCTGATTTTATTTCATATTGCTCCAAGTTATACATCCTTATTATATAAGATTCATTTCGTATGGAAATCAATTTGAACAAAAAACATTGCTGCACAAATACACAATGTACATCTTCAAATTGAACAAAACAAAATTGCTGCACAATAAATCTTCGTCTTTATCTAAAGGTCAGAGCATAAAACATGACATCTTAGTGTTTAAATGTGGAGAACTACATTATAATTTTCTCCAAACGTTTCAAAATGACGCACAAAGCAGGACGATAATAGTGAAATGGTAGAAAGTTGAACAAACACAAAATACTGTTCTTTCTCAAAATCTCATTCTGATCTGGATCTACACTAATTACATCCATTACTATTCAGCTTTTGAGTGAAGTAAATGAAGAAACAAACTTTGTTGAGACTGTTTTCTGACTGGCTCCTCAGACAGACAAGACACTAAACTGTGTCAGGATTATTTCTCAGAGAGACACAATACTAAACTGTGTCAGGATTGTTTCCTGACTGGCACCTCAGACAGACATGACAATAAACTGTCAGGATTATTTCTCAGACAGACATGACACTAAACTGTCAGGATTATTTCTCAGAGAGACACAATATTAAACTGTGTCAGGATTGTTTCCTGACTGGCACCTCAGACAGACATGACACTAAACTGTGTCAGGATTATTTCTCAGAGAGACACAATACTAAACTTTGTCAGGATTGTTTCCTGACTGCCACCTTTTACAAACATGACACTAAACTTTGTCTCGATTGTTTCTCAGACAGACACAACACTAAACTTTGTCTAGATTGTTTCCTGACTGCCACCTCAGACAGACATGACACTACATAAATGTGGTTTTACAGTGATTTGCACACCCAATCTCACATCTCCATGGCCCTGTAAAGCTAAATAAACCAATTGGCAGAATTTTTATAACTTTAAATTAGACTGACATTGTAGCAAATAGGTCTACACTATTTGTCTAGTTTTTTCTGTCTGAATACTCAGGGCAATTAGGACAGTCTGGATCCAGATCAGAGGCCTAGTATTGGTGCAACTCCCTGTATGATTATGATCCTAAATACATATACATGTACTTGACATTCTGATTTTGTTTTCAAATGAAAAGACAAAACTTGATTAATCCTTTCTCTGTTTTATGTTCATTTCAAATGTCAATAATTATGTACTACATATTCATGGACAAGATAGTTATAATGAAATACCGAAGGTGGAACATGGTAGCCATTTTAGTAAGTAAAGAAACAGATCTGTCAAATTCCATTAGCAAACAGAGCAGACCCTGATCAGACGGCTCCTATAGGAGCCGTCTGATCTGGGTCTACTCTGTTTGTAGATGGGTGAAGATGCGTTCATATGAGGGAAAGGGTTAATTCAATTTTAGAATAAGGGAAGTTCAAAGCAGACAACATTATCGCTTCCTCACAATTGAAATGGAAGACAAGGTTGACAGAATATCGAGAAAATTGATTTCTCAATTACACAGAATCCATTTACCCTTTCACTGCCAATCACGAATATGAGATCACATCAACAAACAGTTTTGATCCAGATTAGACGTGAAGTAACTTGGTCTCTCATCAGGATCCAGACTGTTTGGTGTAGTGGTTATGTTTTTTAAACTAAAAGGAAGAAAATGAAAATTGAAGCAGACAAAAAATGCAGCAGACGACTATGCTTTGCAGTGAAAGAGTTGGCAGTGAAAGAGTCAACCCTTCTAAGACAATATTTTCAAGAGTCAAGGTCTATGACTACTTAGTAAAATCCATTAAGTAAAATAATATGAAAAATGTTAGCAGATTTGAAATGACAAACAATGCAGACCTAGATCAGATGGCTCCTCCAAAAACTCTGAGTTTTGGGTCTACACAGTTTTACAAATGTCAGCTGTTTCTTTCAAAGCAGGTTACTGGCATCGACTAGCATAGTTGGTATCAATTTCAGAGTTGAAGTAATGCAATATTCCCTCAAGAAGAAGAAAACTTGATGCAGCAGAAAGTTTGAAGTGGTTTATTTCTTACCGACTTATTGTGCACTGCTTCGTGATGACCTTCGTAAACATTTTCCGACAGATGAGGCCCAGGGTAATTCTGCATTTAATCAACATCTCAAACTGTTTGACAGTCTAAAACTTTTTTGAAGAAATTTGAAGGAAACTTGATTATGACAAGTGAAGCAGATGACAACGTTTGCTGACATGACACTTTGCATGCTTTCAATACTTTCCTGATAGAAAAACCTTTTCACCTGTAGCAAACGGAATAATCCCAGATCTCCGTTTTGTTTATGAAATAATGTAAATCTGAGTCTACCGGTTCTGCCGTGGCGAAAAGAAAAATTATTAATATTTATGAAGTCATAAATTGTTCAATGAACATGTTAATTCTCATCCTCAGTTTTGTTTCAACTCTTTCTCATCCTCAGTTTTGTTTCAACTCTTTCCCTCATATAAACACATTTTCAAACAGAGTAGACCCACATAAGAAGGCTCCTATAGGTGTCGTCTGATCAGGGTCTGCTCTGTTTGCCTATAGAGTAGACCCACATAAGAAGGCTCCTATAGGTGTCGTCTGATCAGGGTCTGCTCTGTTTGCCTATGGCATGATATAGATCTGATTCTACAGTTTTTTGTCAAACCCATACAATTCCATGAAAGTTTTACCTGAAAAATGTTTTTAGCAAATAAATATTCATGATGTCATTATTTCTTTCATCAATATTGAACAGGGAAAGAGTTAATTCTCTTCAAGCATGCAGTAACAGTGTCATGCAGTTTGGATTCTGATAAGCTCTAAAGTTATTTGATGTTTCATCTGGATCCAAACTGTTTACAAGGTAATTATAAATACCATGCTACAGTCCAAAGTGTTAACTCTTCAAAATGCTGAATGGCTCATCACTGTTAACCCTTTCCTTCATATAGACGAGAAAGCGATATATATATATATATATATATATATATATATATAGAGAGAGAGAGAGAGAGAGAGAGAGAGAGAGAGAGAGAGAGAGATAGAGAGATAGATAGAGAGAGAGAGAGAGAGAGAGAGAGAGAGAGAGAGAGAGAGAGGACAGAGAGACAGAGAGACAGACAGAGACAGAGACAGAGAGACGACAGACAGAGATAGGAAGAGAGAGAGAGATAGAGAGATAGAGAGAGAGAGAGAGAGACAGACAGACAGACAGACAGACAGACAGACAGACAGATAGAGAGAGAGAGAGAGAGCAGACCAGATAACATGAGATTCTAGAAACCTGTAATAAAAACAACATCACAATTGTGGGAAAATAAATTGTAAACAGTGAAGACCCAGATCAGAGAGATCCTGGAAGGGTATTCTGATCAAGGTCTATTCCACTTTGAAATGTGAGCATTCATTGAGTGAAATTACCACAAATAGCTGTACTGCATAGAAGCTTACCTTTTTTGAAGATGCCACAGGCTGTAGTTCCTGAGGTGATGTGTCCATAGAGTGTTTCTCCGACATGTTTCCAGTCTTTATCACTCACTACACAGTCTACTTGCAAATGTTGTACACAACTGTGACACTGTTTTAGTACTTTATTTTATTCCTTTTAATCAAGCAAACAATTCCACACAGATCGATGGAATAGATAATCCCAATCGCCTTAACACTTTACTTAATGAATATTCATATAAGAAAGAATGACACCATGAATATTAATTAGTTTATAATGGCAATGCTGGATTTTGCAAATTAATGGACTATTCCAAAATTGAAACATGTCAAGCTTACCGTGAATATTTAGAAAGATATAACATTGCAAACAGTACAGGCCCTGATGAGAGGGTTCCTCTAGGAACCCTCTGATCTGGGTCTACACTGTTTGCAAAGGACATTAGTGACTCGTTTCGTGCATTGTAAGGGTTAAATTAGGTGCTTAAACTTAAAATTCATTTGATAATAAATGTGACATCCATGATTGTATTTTTCATGCACCATTCACAATCAGCAAAGACAAAGGCTTGTAGAGTTAAAAAGGCTTGTAGATTGTAATTCATGTGAAGTAATTATCAACATTCATGAAGGTTCAACTTGCATCATTACTCAACCCTTTCCTCCATGAATATTAATGCAATAAACAATTACACCATGAATATGAATTAGATTAATGTGTTATAATAGCACTTTGACTCATGCAACTTTGGCCATGTCAGAAGCTGTAGAATCATATCTCTATTATATCATCAGCAAACACAGCAGATCCTGATCACCTTTGCAAACAGAGTAAACCCAGATCAGACGGCTCCTATAGGAGCCGTCTGATCTGGGTTTACTCTGTTTGCAAATGTGTAGAAAGGTGTATTTATGGAGTACAGGGTTAAAAGCCAATATTATATTCTATATTTCTAATCCTTAATAATATGTGAGTATCACAGAGTTTGTGTCCTAGTGGGTCCACTGCATCACTCAGCATCTCTCTTAGGTGCAAACAGTCTCCAAATAATCCTTCCCTAATTACCATAAGTATTACCTAAGTATTTGGACAGACAAAGTTTGGCAAATAGTACAGACCCAAAGCATTTACGTGTCCTGAAGAAGCTGTATAATCTGGGACTGCACTATGCTTCTATGTCAGTCTAATTAAAAGTTATTAAAATGGTGCCAAATTAAATTCTCCAGCTTTACAAACTGGTGGAGAGAGAAGACTGTGGATCAAAATACTTAGTGAAATTATTTTAAATTTGACCTACTAAATGGTAAATTTGACCTACTGTAAATTTGACCTACTAAATGTTCAATCATCCTTCAATCATTGAAAACTATCCAACTGATGTCAATAAACTGCCGACAAGTATTCCAAACACATCACCGTAACAAGTAACGGAAAAACACTGCCTGTGGATCATGCCATGAATTATATATATAGCTGTATTGGAAAATATGAGAGGTATGTTCATTATTGTATATGGCATAATGCACGGAGGCAAACCTTAAAATGTGTCCTCAATAGGACTGAAAAATGTCACATTGATTTCATGACCAACAGCTGTCCATAGAATACCGTTAACTGTGGACTACAGCATCAGTAACTGACAGCCTTGTCACTAATCTCTTATAGCCTCATCACTGATCTCTTATAGCCTAGTCCTAGTCACTGATCTATGGGTGTGATAGTCTAGTCACTGATCTATGGGTGTGAAAGTTTAGTCACTGATCTATGGATGTGATAGTCTAGTCACTGATCTATGGATGTGAAAGTCTAGTCACTGATCTATGGGTGTGAAAGTCTAGTCACTGATCTATGGATGTGATAGTCTAGTCACTGATCTATGGGTGTGAAAGTTTAGTCACTAATCTATGGATATGAAAGCCTAGTCACTTATCTCTGATAGCCTCGTCACTGATCTCATGATCTACGGATGTGAAAGCCTAGTCTCTTATCTCATGATCTATAGATGTGTAAACCTTAAGTCACTGATATCATGATGTATGTATGTGATAGCCTAGTCACTGATCTCTGAAAGCCTAGTCATAGTTACTGATCTTATGATATATGGATGTGATAGCCTAGTCACTGATCTCTAATAGCCTAGTCACTGATCTCTGAAAGCCTAGTCATAGTTACTGATCTTATGATCTATGTATGTGATAGCCTAGTCACTGATCTCATGATCTTTAGATGTGATAGCCTAGTCTGATCTCATGATCTATAGATGTGATAGCCTATTCACTGATCTCTGACAGCCTAGTCATAGTTACTGATCCCCTGCTCTCTGATAGCATGGTCCTAGTCACTGATCTCATGATATATTTATGTGATAGCCTAGTCACTGATCTCATGATCTATGTATGTGATAGCCTAGTCGCAGATCTCATGATCTATGTATGTGATAACCTAGTCACTGATCTCATGATCTATGTATGTGATAACCTAGTCACTGATCTCATGATCTATGTATGTGATAGCCTAGTCACTGATCTCTGATAGCCTAGTCCTAGTCAATGATCTCATGTTCTATGTATGTGATAACCTAGTCACTGATCTCATGATCTTTAGATGTGATAGCCTAATCACGGATCTCTGATAACCTAGTAAGTGATCTCATGCTCTATGGACGTGATAGCCTAGTCAATGATCTCTAGATCTATGGATGTGAATGTCCAGTAACTGATCTCATGATCTATGCATGTGATAGCCTAGTCATAGATCTCTGATAGCCTAGTCACTGATCTCATGATCTATGAATGTGATAATTTAGTCACTAATATTATGCTCTATGGATGTGAAAGCCTATATCACTGATCTCATGATCTATGCATCTGACAGCCTAGTCATGGATGTGAAAGCCTCAGACACTGATCTTGATTCCCTTTTATTCTTATAAGACTATTATCAGATTCAGCATGGTTAACACATTATCCCCTAGTGAAGCATTTTTGCGCATCTATAGAAGTCACTTTATGAAACCATTGTGATAAATAGAGCATTTGCACCTATAGGAGCAAATGCTCTATTTATCACAATGGTTTCAAATTACAAAACTCTAATTTTTTCCTTTCCTCTAGTTAATGCTCCTTTTCGGTAGATACATTCAAAGAGGTTGGGTCTAAAAATAGCCTATGAGGTAATGAGTTACCTGTTAGCATGCTGGGTAAATATAATTATGCTCTTTGAAACGAGGCTATTTATGTAAGAGCACACCAGCCGGCGCTGAACAGGGACAGGGGCCTTTTCAGTCTGCCGCATGTGTAGGACACGGTGTTAACATCGCTCAGAACTCCCTCAAGCGATGTTAATTCCCAATAACACCAGTGTGCTGACGAAGGCCGAAGTACTCGGTTGAAAGCTCCAGGTATGCTTTCAACTTTAAATTGTGAGTTTCAAAAGTTTAGAAATTCAGTTATAATGGGACACTGACTACCACACATATGAACTTCCATCAATGTATCAGTTGTCTGTATTTACTACAAATCTGAAAGTTAAGTGTTCCTTCAGTTCTCTTAACCATTCCCTCATATAAATGCTTTTCACGCATTTGCAAACAGAGAAGACCCAGATCAGACGGCTCCTATAGGAGCCATCTGATCAGGGTCAGGTCTGTTTGCTAATGGAAATTGATAGATCTTTTTCTTTGTTTTCAAAAATAGCTAAAATGTTCCACCTTCAATGTTTCATTATAACGATTTTGTCCATGAATATTCAGTTGGTATTGAAATAAAAAATAAACCTAGAACATGGAAAGTGTAAAAAACAACTGCAGTGTCATTTTCTGATGAGACAAGTTCATTGGCATATCACACATTTGCAGCAATCATGTAATAGTTTGGTAACTTATCAATTATTATAATTGTACAGCCCCATTGCCTAAGAGAGCCAATTTTTGTATTCTTTGTGTAAGCAATATAATACAATGGTACAGTTTCTTAGGGTCGATCGCATTATATCCTTGCAGACCTGACAACTGCCATTCAGCAGTGCAGTATAATTAATATTATTGACATGCATTCCATGGATATGAAAGGAAATTAATAACATGGCATCTGGAAACAATCAAAGTATACTATTTCTGACATGAAAAGGCTATGAAAGGCTAGCTTTTGTTTAGTATGCACGAAATATAGCAATGTATAAGGTGAGTGCATGAATATACATATATCAGTCATGTGACCAAGTCATGTGACCATAATATGAATGCAAGTATTCTCCGAATGGCAGTTACTCAGTGAACAATGAAGTGCACGTTGGATAGCCTTATGAAAGTGCACGTTGGATAGCCTTATGAAAGTGCACGTTGGATAGCCTTATGAAAGTGCACGTTGGATAGCCTTATGAAAGTGATTAGGTAATCACACCAATATGTATAACAGCATGTATTCAAAATGATAAGAAGCATAACGAGAAAATGGCTGAAGTGTTGGCTGCAAATGAATTACCCACTGAAAAGATTGTTCATTATTTCTCTTTTGATATGCCATTTCATGCTCCTATCTATAGGACATTTCACATCCTTGTTTTATATCAACACACCTTAACCCATTCCCGCATATTGACGCCTTTTGACACTTCTGTAAAAGTCACTTTATGAAACCATTGTGATAAATGGAGCATTTGCTCCACAGGAGCATTAATGTTCTATTTATCACAATGGTTTCAAAACTACACAATTCTGAAAATTTCCTTTTCTCTAGTTAATGCTCCTTTTTGGTAGATTTAACCAAAGAGGTTAGGGCTAAAAATAGCCTATGTGGGAATGAGTTAAGCAGTTTCAGTGTTGATCACTAAATCCTCTCAAGTTAGATCATCGGCATCTATAAGCAAAAAAACAGGAAGTCACAATGTGTACGGGTCGGTTTTCACTAACAGAAGGAAAAACTGAAGCTCAGGAAGAATTGTGCTTGATGAATCACCTATGTGCTTCCTGACCTACAAAAACAGGAGCAAATAAGAATGCCACAAAATAGTTTGATGTTTACGAACAGGCGGCTATTTGACATTAAGACAGGTGATGAAATGTGGGTGTCATGACGTAAAAGTAAACAAGATTTGGGTAGGACAAAATGGCGAAAGGCCACAATTGCCAAATGTTCCAAAATCTCTATGCATTATTTTTTTTTGCACACCAATACTTTCTAAACACCTACCATTCAATTCTGAGTACCAATTTTTAGTAAAATCCAACAATATCTAAATTTCATCAAACAAGGTCTAAATATCAACCAATTAGAGCCCA
This sequence comes from Azorinus chamasolen, assembly GCA_963576725.1. Classification (NCBI taxonomy): domain Eukaryota; kingdom Metazoa; phylum Mollusca; class Bivalvia; order Cardiida; family Solecurtidae; genus Azorinus; species Azorinus chamasolen. The sequence continues at coordinate 8,488,110 of OY755247.1, read as the reverse complement.
CCATTCAGTTACCATGGCAACGAATACTCTCAAAACACATACCAATCAATTTGCAGTACTGAAATATCATGTGTTACCAATTTTCATCAAAATCCAACAATATCTAACCTCTTCAAACAATATCTAAATTTCGACCAATTTGGTTACTATTGCAAATTTAAAACAAATAAAATGTAGTATGCCCATCTGCATATAACCAGCAATGTTCATGTGAAGTTTCATTAGGATCAGACTATTACACATTTATTACTATAACACAATATGTCCCCCCCCCCCCACTTCGTTTGAGGGACATCAATATCATTATGGAAAGGGTAAAAATGAGATTTGTTTTTTTAAATGAATGTGTTAATAAAATGTTCATTCTCTTTTTCTCTGCATATATTTACCTCATCATTTCAATTCTGAGTGACGTACCTTTGCTTGCTAGATGCAAACTTATTGTAACCGGGTGTTCTTATAAAGAAACATATCCGCTCAGACCCGGGATCGAACCCGGGTCGCCAGGTTCGCAGTCAAACACTCTACCACGTCGCCATAAAAGCGCGCTTGTACAGCAAGGCCGTACAAGTGATGGTAAACCTACACACTGTGACATACTCCCCCAGCAAGTTGAAATTCGTCCCGAATTTCTTTGGGTATGAGAACGACTGGGAATCGAACTCGGAGCTCATACAGTCACAGCCCCACGTTGGGCGCCAAATGTAACCGGGTGATCTTATAAAGAAATATATCTGCTCAGACCCGGGATCGAACCCGGGTCGCCAGGTTCGCAGTCAAACACTCTACCACGTCGCCATAAAAGCGCGCTTGTACAGTAAGGCCGTACAAGTGATGGTAAACCTACACACTGTGACATTATGATTATAGCTCGAACATAATGAGAGAGATGACGCTGTATAAATAAAACCCGTGCATATGTAAAGTGTGTCCATGCATAGTTGCTTACCGGGACACGTGCCGAGGATAACCCTGTGCAATGCCGATGATAAAAATAGAAATGTTACGAATTTTTATTTATGCAAATTAAGTAGGTCAGGTTCAAGATCAAATTATTCAAACTATACCTATGCAAACAGTCTGGTTGCAGATGAGACACTTCAGTAATTCTTTGACACTTTGACTGCATTTTGAGGGAAACAAAACAATTTTTTTTATCAGTTGAACCTGTTGACAGACTACACTAATTGACAAATTGACAGACTACACTAATTGACAGTCTCCACTAACTAATAACTAGTAAAACACAAAATCACTCAACTGAATGCAAACGTCATCTGAAATTCATTTGCAACAATTTTTAAGCTAACTGTTGCTATTAGTTATCCCAAATACAAAAGAGTACCAGTATTGATTTGTCACATCTGCTTATCATCAGAGGTGAAACACAACACAAACCTACACACACTGTATCATATCTACATGTTTAACCCTTCTCTTGCTGAATTTCAAAACACATTTCTCCTTCTTTACCCATGCCCCGTTGTATAATTACATATATCTTCACTGTGTACAAGTATTTCACTGTGCAATCACTGCTGCGGAGTGCACTGGTTGCACAATCAACTTGTAAATAGTGCAGACCCTGATGAGACAGCTCTTGCAGGAGCTGTCTCATCTGGGTCTTCACTATTTACAGGTAGGTATATTGACACAAATAGCAAGCGAAGGGTTAACCCTTTCCCTCATATAAATGTCTTTTCACGCATTTGCAAACAGAGTAGACCCAGATCAAATGGCTCCTATAGAAGCTGTCTGATCAGGGTCTGCTCTGTTTGCTCATGAAACTAAATAGATCTGATTCTACACTTTCTGCGAAAATTCCTTTGTTAATAATGCTGTAAAATTCTTCAGTTCAACAGTATTACATGAATGTTCAACAGTAGCTAGACATTACATGGATGTTCAACAGTAGCTAGACATTACATGGATGTTCAACAGTAACTAGACATTACATGGATGTTCAACAGTAGCTAGACATTACATGGATGTTCAACAGTAACTAGACATTACATGGATGTTCAACAGTAACTAGACATTACATGGATGTTCAACAGTAACTAGACATTACATGGATGTTCAACAGTAACTAGACATTACATGGATGTTCAACAGTAACTAGACATTACATGGATGTTCAACAGTAGCTAGACATTACATGGATGTTCAACAGTAACTAGACATTACATGGATGTTCAACAGTAACTAGACATTACATGGATGTTCAACAGTAGCTAGACATTACATGGATGTTCAACAGTAACTAGACATTACATGGATGTTCAACAGTAACTAGACATTACATGGATGTTCAACAGTAACTAGACATTACATGGATGTTCAACAGTAACTAGACATTACATGGATGTTCAACAGTAACTAGACATTACATGGATGTTCAACAGTAACTAGACATTACATGGATGTTCAACAGTAACTAGACATTACATGGATGTTCAACAGTAACTAGACATTACATGAATGTTCAACAGTAACTAGACATTACATGGATGTTCAACAGTAACTAGACATTACATGGATGTTCAACAGTAACTAGACATTACATGGATGTTCAACAGTAACTAGACATTACATGGATGTTCAACAGTAGCTAGACATTACATGGATGTTCAACAGTAGCTAGACATTACATGAATGTTCAACAGTAACTAGACATTACATGGATGTTCAACAGTAACTAGACATTACATGAATGTTCAACAGTAGCTAGACATTACATGGATGTTCAACAGTAACTAGACATTACATGGATGTTCAACAGGGAAAGGGCTAACTCATCCACCACTAAGACATTTTCATCTGCAAAAACTGTTATATAGTCAAACAACTAGGTCTGACGGGTCACGGGTTTGCCGAGTCCATTTTTAAGGTAGATCAGCATTTTGGATATCCACGTGTCATTTATAAAAGAAAATGTTCAATTATAGGTATAAAGAATAAGCCCATTAGTTATCGGAAATATAGCGTAGTGGATAAGTGGTAGGTCCATAAAGAAGTATATGATTGGCGTACATTTTATTAGGCGTAGGTTCGAGTCTCGCATCAACCTAAAATATTTTTTTTGCTAAAAATATTAACGAAAGTTCCCATAAGAGAATTAGTTTTGTTGTGCATTAAGAAGCCACTTGTACAAGACATTTGCTAAAACTAATATTGATATTCATATTTTAGCATCGATTTCATTAATATCATTATTATTGAAAAATATGGCTAATATAGGACTCGAACTCAAACAAAGGCACCCTTCCCTAACATAGACGAACATGTGCATAAATGGCCATTACAATTATACAATATGACATAAAATAATACTCTACTATTAATTCAAAATTAAAAAAAGTTTAAGGTCGACACGGGATTCGAACCCACGCTCAATAAAAAACTACCCTCGCAATGTCTTCTGCAACCACTACCAAAACACCGATAGATCCCTTTCCTCCATGAATATTCATGTAAGAAATAATGACATCATGAATATTAATTAGATTAATAAGTTATAAGAGCCCATGGACACAGGAAGTTTTGGCCATGGCAGATTCGTTCTGTAGAATCATATCTATATTATATCATCAGCAAACAGAGCAGACCCTGATCAGAGGGCTCCTATAGGAGTCATCTGATCTGGGTCTACTCTGTTTGCAAAGGCATAGAAAGGCGTAGTAAAGGATTAACGGGGTTCAAATTCCACTAGCAAACAGAGCAGACCCTGGTCAGATGGCTCCTATAGGAGCCAGAAGCCATCTGATCTGGGTCTTCTCTGTTTGCAATTGCGTGAAAAGGTGTTTATATGAGGGAAAAGGTTAACTCCTTATTACCACATAAATATTCATGCAAGATGTCATGAATATTAACTAAGCGTTTATATGTGAGAAATGTTTAACTTAGACATCTTACATGGGTGCATAATAATGCCTCTCTGTGTATCCAGAATAATGCCTCTCTGTGTATCCATAATAATGCCTCTCTGTGTATCCAGAATAATGCCTCTCTGTGTATCCATAATAATGCCTCTCTGTGTATCCAGAATAATGCCTCTCTGTGTATCCAGAATAATGCCTCTCTGTGTATCCATAATAATGCCTCTCTGTGTATCCAGAAGATAGACGTTCACTGATAAGATATATAATGCCTCTCTGTGTATCCAGAAGATAGACGTTCACTGATAAGATACAGCTCTTTTCTATAGCTTAGTTGATTACTGGGGGCATTATCTGCTTTCAGATCAAAACTTCAATCTGTCATACCATAGAATATGCAATGTACATGTGTGTTTTCTGCATCTATAATCTCATTCATTTCAAACTAGAACTGTATGGCAAAGGTAATAGTAGTTGGATCCAATGGAAAACTGCAGACTAGAACTGTCTGGCAAAGGTAATACTAGTTGGATCCAATGGAAAACTGCAGACTAGAACTGTCTGGCAGAGGTAATACTAGTCGGATCCAATGGAAAACTGCAGACTGGAACTGTCTGGCAGAGGTAATAGTAGTTGGATCCAATGGCGAACTGTAGACTAGAACTGTCTGGCAAAGGTAATACTAGTTGGATCCAATGGAAAACTGCAGACTAGAACTGTCTGGCAGAGGTAATACTAGTTGGATCCAATGGAAAACTGCAGACTAGAACTGTATGGCAGAGGTAATACTAGTTGGATCCAATGGTGAACTGCAGACTAGAACTGTATGGCAGAGGTAATACTAGTTGGATCCAATGGAAAACTGCAGACTAGAACTGTATGGCAGAGGTAATACTAGTTGGATCCAATGGTGAACTGCAGACTAGAACTGTCTGGCAGGCCGCAGAGGTAATAGTAGTTGGATCCAATGGAAAACTGCAGACTAGAACTGTATGGCAGAGGTAATAGTAGTTGGATCCAATGGAAAACTGCAGACTAGAACTGTATGGCAGAGGTAATAGTAGTTGGATCCAATGGAAAACTGCAGACTAGAACTGTCTGGCAGAGGTAATACTAGTTGGATCCAATGGAGAACTGCAGACTAGAACTGTCTGGCAGGCCGCAGAGGTAATAGTAGTTGGATCCAATGGAAAACTGCAGCCTAGAACTGTATGGCAGAGGTAATAGTAGTTGGATCCAATGGAAAACTGCAGACTAGAACTGTATGGCAGAGGTAATAGTAGTTGGATCCAATGGAAAACTGCAGACTAGAACTGTATGGCAGAGGTAATAGTAGTTGGATCCAATGGAAAACTGCAGACTCACGGGTTCCCATCATAGTAACAGAATAACCCTTTACTCCACGAATATTCATGTAAGAAACAAGGACATGTTTCTGTTGCTATGGAAAACAGGAGCCCCCACTGGATTAAAAAAAACTCCCCTCCCAAAACCCCACCCACCCATGGTGTAGTTGACATGGTATATACATGGACAACCTGTATGTTTTTCGTAAAGACATACAATATGAAAAAAGGGGAATAACCCCAAAAGTATTGATGCTAGAGTTATGGCCCTTATGCATGACACTTTCTCTCATCCATGCTTGTTCTATATGTGAAGTTTCAAATCAATTGATATAGCAAATTTAACAAGAGAGTCATGCTGACCTGAGTCGCTCACCTGAGAATAAAGTCCCAAGGTAGTGACCAGTATTAACCCAGGAATAACTTGAAGAATCTTGGTAGAGTTCCTAAACATAATGATTCATACCAAATATAAGACATTATTCCTTTTCCTGTTCTATGTTTATTCCAAATTTCAATACCTAATGAATATTCATTAACAAAATAGTTATAAAAAAATATGTAAGGTGGAACATTGATGACATTTTAGAAAGCAAAGAAACAGATTAATCAAATTCTATTAGCAAACAGAGTACAGACCCTGATCAGACGGCTCCTCTAGGAGCTGTCTGATCTGGGTCTACTCTGTTTGCAAATGCGTGAAAACACATTTATATGAGGGAAAGGGTTAATTAGCGGCCTTCTGATTTCAGAGTAGAATTTTTCACTATATGCACAACTACATTTAGTATGCAGTTTGGTTGAAATCTATCGAGCAGTTTAGAAGAAGCATAGACAAAAGAAAACCAATAAAATCAAATAATTAAAGGCCCATAAATCCATCAAAATGAACCAGTAGATAAAGCGTTATTGTCTGGACAAGAAAATATGAAAAAAGGGAATAAACTCAAAAAATATTGATGCTAGAGTTATGGCCCTTGTGCATGTCACTTGAAATTTTTGGGAAGGACTGGGATTTGGGAAGGACCTCCGGATTGGTAGTAAAGTGTGTTACCACTCGCCCACCGCACCGCCACAAGTGGTCCTGTGGAGATAGCTGTCTATTCAGGGACAGCCCTGTTAACCCATTCCCTCATATTGATGCCTTTTGACGACCTTGTAAAAGTCACTTTGTGAAACCATTGTGATAAATACAGCATTTGCTCCTATAGGAGTGTATCCTACAGGAGCAAATGCTCTATTTATCACAATGGTTTCAAACTACAAAATTCTAAAAATTTCCTTTTCTCTAGTTAATGTTCCTTTTCGGTAGATTTATTCAAAGAGCTTGTATCTAAAAGTAGCCTATGAGGTAATGGGTTAACTCTATCCTCACTCATTAATTCTCTACTGTTTCACATGGTAATATTAATTCATTAACCCATTCCCTAATATGCTATATTTAGTTTCAACCATGTTGAGTCAATCTACCGTAAAGGAGCATTAACTGGAGAAAAGGAACATTTTGGAATTTTGTAGTTCTGAAACCATTGTGATAAATAGAGCATTTGCTCCTTAGGAGCAAATGCTCTATTTATCACAATGGTTTCAAAAAGTGACTTTTACAGAGGCATCAAAAGGCGTCAATATGAGGGAATGGGTTAACACGTTCCTTTGTAGAAACGCCTTTTCACGCATTTGCAAACAGAGTAGATCCAGTTCAGATGACTCCTAAAGGAGCTGTCTGATCAGGGTCTGCTCTGTTTGCTTATGGTATGATATGGATCTGATTCTACAGTTTCTGCCCAAGCCAAAACCTCCTGTGTACATATGCCATCATAAAAATTCAGCTAATAAATATGCATGATATCATTATTCCGTACATGAATATTAAACAGGGAAAGGTTTAATGTATTTGTAATGGTGGAGTCATCATGAATTTTTTTATATATTCATCAGATCAAGGATTAACCTGCCTGCTCGCTCATCTTGATCTATGTCATATAATATACTCCATAAATATGCATTTTCAAACAGAGTAGACCCATATCAGGCGGCTCCTATAGCAGCCGTCTGATCAGGGTCTGCTCTGTTTGCTTATGATATAATATAGATATAATTCTACAGTTTCTGCCATGGCCAAAAATTCATGTGTCCATGTGATATTATAACAATTTAATCTAAATAATATCCATGACATCATTACTTCTTACATGAATATTCATGGAAGGAATGGATTAGAGTTTACAAGTCCATTTGATACCAGACACATTGGTTTGACTCTTGTATGCTAAGCATTCATATCCTCTACAGTATTAGCAAGGGAAATGCTTAGAGAACAAGTACTCTTTGCATGCTGGGAAATTGTTGCTGCAAAAATTTACGTCTGCTTCAATTGTCAAATATGACTTTTTCTTACATTACCCTTTGAAATCATTGTCAAATAAGATAAGATGCAGAGTTACTCAGCATGGCCACTGGATCTAAACTACTTGCAAATGTCATCACAAATCAGTTCATAATTTTGAAAGGGTTAAATCTCAGTTCTGTAACAAATGAGATTAATCTCAGACATAGTGACTGCCAAAATTACACACACACAAGTCTAAGCCTTTGTGAAGTCCATTTTATACCAGACACATCCGATGCTTGGCAAGAACGGTACATTGTAAACATGCATGTTGAGCACAACTATTAACTGCAGAGTTTGCATGATTTTATGCCCCCCTCCTCGATCTGATCGGGGGGGGGGGGGGGGGGGGGGGAATATTGTATTTGCCCTGTCTGTTTGTTTGTTTGTAACCAACTTTAACATTGGTCATAACTTTCGAGCCAGTACAGATAGAGAATTGATATTTGGCATGCATGTGTATCTCATGAAGCTGCACACACATTTTGAGGGGTGACATGTCAAGGTCAAGGTCATCCTTCAGGGTCAAAGGTCAGATGTTTGTTTGTTTTTCAGCAACTGTAACATTGGGCATAACTTTTGAATCAGTAGAGATAAAGACCTGATATTTGGCAATCATGTATATCTCATGAAGCCACACATTTTCAGAGTGACATGTCATGGTCATCCTTCAACGTCAAAGGTCAGATATATAGCTCAAATCACTCACTTTCGAACCAATGCAGATAGAGACTTGATATTTTGCATGCATGTGTATCTCATGAAACCTCACATTTTGAGTGATGACATGTCAATGTCAAGTTCATCCTTCAAGGTCAAAGGACAAATGTATAGGTCAAAGTTTACTTTCGCTATACTATTTGATTTAGTACAGATAGAGACTTGATATTTGGCATGCATGTGTATCTCATGGAGCCACATGTATTGTGTGGTGACACGACATGTCAAGGTCATCCTTCAAGGTCAGAACTCATATATAAGTCAAATCACCAACTTCACATAGAGACTTCATATTTGGCATCTGATCTGGGTCTACTGCGTTTGTAAAGGCATGAAAGACATTTGTATGAAAGAAAGGATTAATGAATTTAACCCTTTCCTCCATAAATACACCTTACTACGCCTCTTTAAAAGTCTCTTTTTAAAACCATTATGATAAATAGACCTTTTGCTCTATTTATCTCAATGGTTTCAAAACTACACAATTCTAACATTTTCCTTTTCTCTCTAGTAAATACACCTTTTTGGTAGATTCATTCAAAGAGTTTGGGTCTAAAAATAGTCCATGAGGGAATGGGTTAAACGTAATTGTTCAACAACGTAGGACCTGAATATGCCAATTGATTTGATACACGTCAATCTAGATCTAATCTTGCTGTAATTTTCATTGGCAAGCTGAGTAAATAATGCATTGCTCATTTTATTTGTCTGCTCACTCTAAATGTAATTGGGAAACTTTGTGGTAACCTTTGCTGTTATCTGGATCATGATGAGACACCAAGAAGATCAGGATCTCATCTCAATTTTAGAATTGTGTGGTTTTGAAACCATTGTGACAGAGCATAAATTTTGTTCTTATGGAGCAAATGCTCTATTAATCACAATGGTTTCAAAAAGTTACTTTTACAGTGGCATCAAAAGGCGTCAATATGAGGGAATGGGTTAAAAACTTTCAGCATTACCAACCACACAATTTGAAATTCTTTAATTGTCACTAACCGGCAATGGCCATTACAGAGCTCCAGATAAGATGCGTAAATTAAAACATTTTCAAGAATAACTTCTCTGTTTCTCCACCAATCCCTATGTTGTAACCACTCTTTAGAATCATCTCTTTGAGACGATTCTAAAGAGTGGTCACAACATAGGGTTTGGTGTAGAAATGACAATTTCAGTATTTGAGTATGCACCTTTATCTGTAGCTCTGTATTTGAGTATGAACCTTTATCTGTAGCTCTGTATTTGAGTATGCACCTTTATCTGTAGCTCTGTATTTGAGTATGAACCTTTATCTGTAGCTCTGTATTTGAGTATGAACCTTTATCTGTAGCTCTGTATTTGAGTATGCACCTTTATCTGTAGCTCTGTATTTGAGTATGAACCTTTATCTGTAGCTCTGTATTTGAGTATGAACCTTTATCTGTAGCTCTGTATTTGAGTATGAACCTTTATCTGTAGCTCTGTATTTGAGTATGAACCTTTATCTGTAGCTCTGTATTTGAGTATGAACCTTTATCTGTAGCTCTGTATTTGAGTATGCACCTTTATCTGTAGCTCTGTATTTGAGTATGAACCTTTATCTGTAGCTCTGTATTTGAGTATGAACCTTTATCTGTAGCTCTGTATTTGAGTATGAACCTTTATCTGTAGCTCTGTATTTGAGTATGAACCTTTATCTGTAGCTCTGTATTTGAGTATGAACCTTTATCTGTAGCTCTGTATTTGAGTATGAACCTTTATCTGTAGCTCTGTATTTGAGTATGAACCTTTATCTGTAGCTCTGGCCATTATTTCAAGCATACAAAATGAAACTGCATAAAAATTAACAGGGGCACAACTTTACATGTTGATCAACATTCTTGTAAAAAATCATAGCTGTAGCTGAAATATTTTTTTCATTTAGGCATTAAAAATTGCAAATTGCCAAAATTTCAAAATGTTAAGGGCCATAACTCTTCAGATACTGGCTGCATCTGCTTTATGAATTGACATGTGCACTTTCATATACAGTTGAATATCTCGACCTCGAATAACTCGAACTTCGAGATAACTCGAACTAAAAGTTCAATCTTTCCAAAACTTACAATGCAGAATTGTAAAATGTATAAATGTAACATGGTGAAAAAGTTGTGACTCGACTGGGACTCGAACCCAGGGCCTCGGGCTTACCATGCCAACACTCTACCGACTGAGCTACCAAGCCACACAGTAAAGCCTATCAACTTTTTTCACCACAATCTCTACCCGGCTACACACACCCCCTCTACACAAGAATTCGTCCCGAATTCTTACTCAAAGAACACTCCATGAGTTTCTTATTATTACATATTATCTTCATTTAATCTTCTTACCTTACATAACTATGCATACGGTATCTAGAAATACGTGTGACAGCTTATTGCAGGTCTAAAGTAATGCTTAAAGCTCCTACAGGAGCTTTCAGCATTACTTTAGACATGCATTAAGCTATGAACTTAAGAAATTATCAAGATCAGAATTCGGATGACTCAAACTTCTGTTTTCTGTTTTCTCGAACTAATTTGTATGGTCCCTTGAATTTCAAGATATCGAAGTTAAATGTACAGTTGACAGATATTACTGTAAAGTTTCATGACTCCAGGAAAATAATTTTGGATATAAAGAAGTGTGATAGATGGCCATACAATAGCTATCCGATTGGTTAAATGATGTCACGGGAAAGCCGTGTATTTTCGCTCCACTGCCTTCAGCAACCTAGTATAAGCCATTTGGGGGTAAACATGACGCTGTTGAGGGTACAAATGATGTCGTTGAGGGTAAATATGACGATGTTGAGGGTAAACATGACGTCGTTGAGGGTAAACATGACGTCATTGAGGGTAAACATGATGTCGTTGAGGGTAAACATGATGTCACACATTTATGTTCAGATAATGGTGATGTCCTAATTATCATCTTCAATGACAGCGGTCGCCTTAATTCTATTTCGTCAAAAATGATGATATTCGACCATTGTTTAGTGAAGATGACCATGACTTTAAGTATTTTTGTGTGTCCGTCAAAAATAAAAGGTAGTCGGTAGGATAAAAATGTTACACAGTGTTCAGGTTACCTAATAAGGAATATACATTACCAGTAAATTCCATAATTTTAGCTTTGCCATATGGAATTTACTGGCAGTGTATATTCCATATTAGGTAGCCTGAAGACTGTGTAACTTAAAACGCCCACCCCCCACACTTACAGAAGACGAACCTGATTAAAATTGTGTGCAAAGGTTATCCAGTTCATAATGGTTCTATTTTCAAAAAGCTTCTCAATTTGAAATTTGTTTTCAAGTGCAAATTATATTGCCACAGGTATTCAACATTGGCTGTAATCGAAAACTAAAGTTGCAAATTTAATCTTGTACCAGAGCTCCAGATAAGATGCGTAAGTTTAAACATTTTCAAGCATAGCTGCTTTATTTCTCCCATAAACCCTATACTGTGACCACTCTTCAGAATGTCTCTTTAGACTATTCTAAAGAGTGGTCACAGTATAGGGTTTGGTGGAGAAATGACAATTTTAGCATTTGAGTATGCATCGTTATCTGTAGCTCGGTTGTACAGAACTTGTTATAGAAATAAAATCATTTTAACCCTTCGCTTGCCATTCGCGTCAATATACCTACATGTAAATAGTGAAGACCCAGATGAGACAGCTCCTGCAGGAGCTGTCTCATCCGGGCCTGCACTATTTACAAGTCGATTGTGCAACCAGTGCACTCCATAGCAGTGATTGCACAGCGAAATACTTGTACACAGTGAAGATATATGTAATTATACAACATGGCATGGGTAAAGAAGGAGAAATGTATTTTAAAATTCAGCAAGAGAAGGGTTAAAACAAATCTCAAGCTGTGTATTTCTGGGAGAGTAGAGTCTCAGTGGGCGCGTGTATTTCTGGGAGAGTAGAGTCTCAGTGGGCGCGTGTATTTCTGGGAGAGTAGAGTCTCAGTGGGCGTGTGTATTTCTGGGAGAGTAGAGTCTCAGTGGGCGTGTGTATTTCTGGGAGAGTAGAGTCTCAGTGGGCGCGTGTATTTCTGGGAGAGTAGAGTCTCAGTGGGCGCGTGTATTTCTGGGAGAGTAGAGTCTCAGTGGGCGATACAGGAAGTTTAGCCAAGGGGAATTGAATTAGTCTCTTTGATTGAACTGTTCTATCAAGTGTTCCCTGAAAATCTAATCACCTTAGGTGTTATATTCTGATGGGATTGATTTGTTAAGCCTATGATCACTATGTAACTTTCAGCAGTGCGAACTGCTGTATGCTTCTGCTGCTATAGACAGAATGTAACAAACAGAGACAGATATAAGTATGGACAGACAGAAACAATAATGATGTAAAGTAAAGTACCTAGTTATAGTCTACTTTCAGTCCGAATGACCGCTCAGCCGACTGTATATTTACTCCCCTGGTCATTGAGTCATTGGCCTACAATATTGAGCACTGCTAACATATGGCGCAATCATGCAGCCGCAGTACCGGCGAGTGACCCTCACAGGTACCCATTTTAACCCCTGGGTGGAGAGGATGTGCGGGTGGGAGACACGGAAAAGCGTCTCTGAAATTTGCGGGTGGGACCGGGATTTGAACCCCGGACCTCCGGACTGATAGTCAAGCGCGTTACCACTAGACTATCGCCACCTACGTGATGTGTTTGTGAAACACTATGCCTTTGACCTTGAAGGATGACCTTGACCTTTGATCCCATGGACCAAGGGAGTTGAACGCGACACATCGTCTTTGTGTGGTGGACATTTGTGCCGAAATTTGGGATGGACGGACAGATGGACAATGCGATTACTACATGCTCCCTTTGGGGGGCATAAAAACAACAGAAAAATAGACAAACAAACTGAAATATAGGTGTATACTGAAAGATAACAAGAGTACCGCATACGGTACATAATACGCCCACTTGCAAACTTTCTCTGATTCAACATGCCTTATAAGTGTTGACATTTTCTAATCTGTGCTTCAGAACTTGATTTCCATATTAAGGTGATACTATTTTTATAAAAAATGAAGTGAATATCTTATTAAATAAAAAAGTTAAATAAAAAATATCCTCATATTTGCAGATTTTTGAAAAGTACAACGGCCATAACTCTGTAAAGACAAACTGAATGAAACTCAAAATAAACTCAGCTTCAGATTTTGTTGCTTAAAACATTTCTTTTAAGTTTCATTTATATCATTTTAGTAGTTTTCCCAGAAAACAACAGACAAACTAAAAGCTGACCGACAAACAAATCAACGAACACACAAAGTTCAAGGACCATAACTTTATAATGAAATGACTTACCAAACACCCCGCAATATATGTGAAAATTCATATTAAGGTTTAACCATATAAAAAAAAATTGAAGTAAATATCATTTCAAATGAAAAAGTTATGGCCATCCTCATATATATTTGCATATGTTTGCATTATTTCTTTTAAGTGCAAGGGCCATAACTCCAAAACGGCAAATCAAATGAACCTCAGAATTGACTTAGCTTCAGGTCTTGATGCATTAAACATGTGTGTGAAGTTTCATTAATATCTGTCAAACAGTTTTCCCAGAAAACAGCTGACAAACTATATGCATATATTTGCATTATTTTTTAAGTAAAAGGGCCATAACTCTGAAACAACAAATCAAATGAAGCTCAGAATCGACTCAGCATCAGATCTTGATGCATTAAACATTTGTGTGAAGTTTCATTAATATCTCTCAAATAGTTTTCCCAGAAAACAGCGGACAAACTATTGCATATATTTGCATTATTTTTAAGTAAAAGGGCCATAACTCTGAAAGGAAAAATGAAATGAACCTCAGAATCAACCCAGCTTCAGATCTTGATGCATTAAACATTTGTGTGAAGTTTCATTAATATCTCTCAAATAGTTTTCCCAGAAAACAGTGGACAAACTATATGCATATATTTGCATTATTTTTTAAGTGAAAAGGCCATAACTCTGAAATGAAAAATCAAATGAATCTCAGAATCGACTCAGCTTCAGATCATGATGCATTAAACATTTGTGTGAAGTTTCATTAATATCTCTCAAATAGTTTTCCCAGAAAACAGTGGACAAACTATTTGCATGTATTTGCATTATTTTTTAAGGACAAGGGCCATAACTCTGAAACAAAAAATCAAATGAACCTCAGAATCTACTCAGCTTCAGATCTTGATACATTAAACATTTGTGTGAAGTTCCATTAATATCTCTCATATAGTTTTCCCAGAAAACAGCGGACAAACTATTTGCATTTTTTAAGGACAAGGGCCATAACTCTGAAACGAAAAATGAAATGAACCTCAGAATCAACTCAGCTTCAGATCTTGATGCATTAAACATTTGTGTGAAGTTTCATTAATATCTCTCAAATAGTTTTCCCAGAAAACAGCGGACAAACTATTTGCATGTATTTACATTATTTTTTAAGTAAAAGGCCCATAACTCCGAAACGACAAATCAAATGAACCTCAGAATCTACTCAGCTTCAGATCTTGATACATTAAACATTTGTGTGAAGTTCCATTAATATCTCTCATATAGTTTTCCCAGAAAACAGCGGACAAACTATTTGCATTTTTTAAGGACAAGGGCCATAACTCTGAAACGAAAAATCAAATGAACCTCAGAATCAACTCAGCTTCAGATCTTGATGCATTAAACATTTGTGTGAAGTTTCATTAATATCTCTCAAATAGTTTTCCCAGAAAACAGCGGACAAACTATTGCATATATTTGCATTATTTTTAAGTAAAAGGGCCATAACTCTGAAAGGAAAAATGAAATGAACCTCAGAATCAACCCAGCTTCAGATCTTGATGCATTAAACATTTGTGTGAAGTTTCATTAATATCTCTCAAATAGTTTTCCCAGAAAACAGTGGACAAACTATTTGCATGTATTTGCATTATTTTTTAAGGACAAGGGCCATAACTCTGAAACAAAAAATGAAATGAACCTCAGAATCAACCCAGCTTCAGATCTTGATGCATTAAACATTTGTGTGAAGTTTCATTAATATCTCTCAAATAGTTTTCCCAGAAAACAGCGGACAAACTATTTGCATGTATTTACATTATTTTTTAAGTAAAAGGCCCATAACTCCGAAACGACAAATCAAATGAACCTCAGAATCTACTCAGCTTCAGATCTTGATACATTAAACATTTGTGTGAAGTTCCATTAATATCTCTCATATAGTTTTCCCAGAAAACAGCGGACAAACTATTTGCATTTTTTAAGGACAAGGGCCATAACTCTGAAACGAAAAATCAAATGAACCTCAGAATCAACTCAGCTTCAGATCTTGATACATTAAACATTTGTGTGAAGTTTTATTAATATCTGTCAAACAGTTTTCCGAGAAAACTGCGGACAAACAAAATGTTGACGGACGAACGAACGAACGAACGAACGCACGAACGAACGAACGAATGAACGAACGAACGAACGAACGAACGGACGGACGGACAGGGCCACGCCAATATACGACCACCTTTATTAGGTGGGCGTATAAAAAGCAGAAAGACAGACAGATAGACAGGCAGAAAGACAGATGAATAGATTGACATACAGAAAGACAGACTGATACATAGAATGACACATATAAGAAATACAGACAGACAGACAGTCAGACAGACAGGCAGAAATACTGACTGATAGGTATGCAGGCAGAAAGACAGACAGATAGGTAGATAGGCAAAAAGACAGACATGCAGACAGGCAGAAATACTGACTGATAGGTATGCAGGCAGAAAGACAGACAGATAGGTAGATAGGCAAAAAGACAGACATGTAGACAGGCAAAAAGACAGACAGATAGGTATACAGGAAGAAATACTGACATATAGGTAGACAGGCAGAAAGTCAGACAGATAGGTAGACAGACAAAAAGACAGACAGATATACAGGCAGAAAGACTTTACAGATAGGTAGACAGACAGAAAGACAGACTGGTAGATAGACAGGTAGAAGAGCGATAGACAGGCAGAAAGACTAATTCTAAGTATGCAAATAATTAAGATGTTAATGATCAGAACAGTCACCCTGGTGGTTTTATCAGGTGTTTACACGACACATGAAGCTGTAACATTGATCTGTATAGTCGGCTGATACATTTTCCAGACAGTGTCCTGGGATTTGGGAATAGAAAGTGAACCATTCTTCTACTCAGCACAACCTTCCCGGCAGTTACAAATAGACTGGTTCCAAATGAGATACCAAGTAACTCGGCATCTCATGAAGATCTAAGCTGTTGGCATCTCAAAAAAATTTAACCTTTAGCATACTGGGGTAACATAATATGCACCAAGGGTCATAATATTTGCAAACAGCTTGGATTCTGATGAGTTACTCGGCATCTCATCAGATCCGAGCTGTTTGACACTCAGATTATATATTTACAAAGAATGACAGGAAAAAAGTGACATTTTAATATTAGTACAGATGAAAATTTGTTGCAGACGACAATTAACGTAGCATGCAGAAGGTTAATGAATCAGAAGAAAGTGTAAATTGTAACTGATTGGAGTTTCAAAAGATGGCAGAAGAGTTGATTGTCAAGATGATCAATGGCGTACATTGAAAGACCTTAGAAAACATTCATCTGCAAATTTGTCGTCTGCTTTATTACTCAATATACATTTTTCTTGTGTTGAAAGAAAGACAAAGAATGTAATACCATTGAAGGTAAAAAGATCCACTATTTTTAACAATCATTTAGTGCATAAACACTCTCATTTTCTTTTGATCCTAAATAACCCATTCCCTCATAGGCTGCTTTTAGACCCAACCTCTTTGAATAAATCTTCTGAAAAGGAGAATTTACTTGAAACAAGAAATGAGTCACAGTAGGTGACACATGCCCCCAAAGCAAGCAATAACATTGAAATGTGTGTTGCACAGTGTAACCTGAATTCCTAAGATGTACTCACACACCATATTTAGCATTAGTATAATTATGGGAGAAACACTCCAAACAAGGTTTTTCTATAACGGAGGTAAGTGGTGAAGGTTAAGGTCACAGAGACTTGAAAACTGTTGTGTTGCACTTTTTTTTGTGTAGCAATGAATACAAAGGTGGCGTTCCACCCTCAAACCCATGATAAACTCGCCTACCTAACAACTGCCATTGCCCAAAGCAGTCTAGTGCAATTTATTGACCTGCATTCCAAGGATACAAAATGCAATTAATAACATGATATCCTGAACCATCCATGATATACTATTTCTGACATGAAAATGCTTGGTAACATTAGCTTCGGCTTAGTATGTACAACAAAATATAGCAAAGTGTAAGAAGGGGGCACGTATATACAAATATCAGTCTCATGATGACGAAATCATGGGGTCATATTATGAATGAAAGAGAGGCAGCTACTCAATGAATAAAGAAGTGATAAGTTAATCATGGCCATAAACTGTGAGTGGTCAGTTTGATAATAAGCATAGCGGGGGGGAAATGGCTGAAGAGACAGCTGCAACTTAATTACCCACTGGAAAGTGTGTTAATCCTTTCCCTTACAGATACGCAATTACATGCCAAAGCGAACTTATTCGATATCAGAAATTTTATTTTCAACACATTGATGCCATGCAAAGAATACTGCAGCGTCTGCAACTCTTTGATTATAACTGCTGGTTGCGACTTTTGCTTTCGAAGGATCTGCTACTTTAAGAATTTACTGAGGTGCCAAAAGGGAATCGGTTAAAGGGTGTGCAACAAGGCTGAAAATATATTCTAACAAGGCCAATGTGCTGTTCAGTCATGTTAAATATATTCTAACAAGGCCAATGTGCTGTTCAGTCATGTTAAATATATTCTAACAAAGCCAATGTGCTGTTCAGTCATGTTTATATATTCTAACAAGGCCAATGTGCTGTTCAGTCATGTTTATATATTCTAACAAGGCCAATGTGCTGTTCAGTCATGTTTTAACCCCTTCATCGCCAATGTTGCATGAATGTACCATGACAAATATTGCAGTCCCAGATCAGACACCACCTTCTCAAGGCGGTGTCTGATCAGGGACTTCACTTTTTGTCTCAATCTCTATTTCTACATCTGTGCTTTATTCCTTTGTAATGTGCATTTATTTATCTCATTTCTTTATTGTACCGAATGATTTAATAAAAATTGGATTGCAGACAACAGTCAGAATTTACAATGGCTTGAACATTTATAGTAGAGGTTTACTTAACCCTTTCCCAGTTCTGTATTTAGGCCAAATTTCAATACCTACTGAATATTCATTAGTTATAAAGAAATACGGAATGTAGAACATTGTAGCCATTTTAGAAAGTAAAGAAACAGATCTATCAAATTCTTTAAGAAAGTTTGCCAACAGAATTTGATATATATATCTGTTTCTTTACTTTGTAAAATGACTACAATGTTCCAACTTCCATACCTCATTATAACTATTGAAATTTATAATAAACATAGAACAAGGAAAGGGTTAATGCATTACAATGGCTTGGGCAATTTTGTAAGTAAGACACATCTATAAGCAACATTCCTGCAAAATTATATTGAAATCTGCCAAACAGTTCCAGAGAAGAAGGCTTTTGGATTTTTCACCATTAGGCACACCTATGGTATATGGAAAATTAGCCCCACCCCTGATGGCCATATTACTTATTGATTTACTTAAGAAATGAATGACGTGCTCCCGGTGTTCATGAGGTTATGCAACGCATAGCTTTACGAGCAAAGTTAGTGAAGCCCAAAGGGCTTCACGTGAATCTTTGCTCGTAAAGCTATGCGTTGCATAACCTCATGAACACCGGGAGCACGTCATTTATTTCTTATATTTATATTCCATTGTATTTCTTATATTTCAACGGATTTTTTTTTAAATATTATATACCGGTCACGTAATAGCCGCTATCTAGGTCGTTGCCAGGTTCGTTTCTAACGTAGTAGGATTGTTGGAGATAACGCTCCTTACGTCACGTGTACATAACATGGAAGTGACGTTACGTCGCTTGGGAACAGACGTTGATTAATAGAGTTTGAATGTAGTACGCAAAGAGAGAATTGAGAGAAGTAAATTGTGAAAGAAGAAGACGTGTCAATCATCTATTCCCGTCCCATATAGACAAAGACCTCTATATATGGTATGAAAAATAGTCCCAAACACATATTATAAATATAGAATGAATACAAGATTTTAATCAGTAAATTGTCCAGCGGAATTCTGGGAAAAGGAGAACCGACTCAAACCGGTATTGAAATGAACGTTCATGGGAAAATGCAACTTTCTTTTTAGAATAAGGTTATATAAGGACGTTGCAGGGCGAATGTAAATATATTGACTTTAACAAATTGGATAGTCTGTATCCTGAACAATATTCCTGCAAACCCCTATTTAAATCTGCCCAGTAGTTTCAGAGGTCAAGATTGTTTAATATTAGCCCTGCCCCTGGCAGTGATGTTTTTTAAAGAATCAAAATGGTCATTAACCCTTTACTCCATAAATACGCCTTTCAATGCCTAGGCAAACAGATTAAACCCAGATCAGCTAGACGGCTTCTATAGGAGCCATCTGATCAGGGTCTGCTCTGTTTGCTTATGATATAATATAGATATGATTCTACTGTTTCTGTCATGGCTAAAATTCCTATGTCCATGTGCTATTATAACAAATTAATCTAATTAATATTCATGATGTCATTTTTTCTTACATGAATATTCATAAAGGAAATGGTTATACGTAAGTATTTAGGTTGAAGGTTGTCAAAGTTGTGTCTTTGCCATGGAAACCAGAGTTCTACATGGATTTCATTTCTTTAAAAAAAATGAAAGAGGACCTCAAAAAGACAATTTCTGTGAACTTTGATGACAATTTGTCAAGCTATTTTAGGAGATATTTTGAATAAATTGTTGACAATATTGGATGACAGACACAGCACCATCATAATAGCTTACCTTAAGCACTTCATGCTCAGATGAGCTAGAAAGCAAGTGACAGAATGCAGAATGAAATTATTACTGAAAGCTTCCATGGGAGCTTTCTTCATTTACTTTCTTACTGCATTAAGCTACCCTTTGTCTAAAGAATCTAGAATCATTAGACTTCTGTTCTGGCTCTTATAGAATTTCTACTTTTGTACTCCAGTCGCTGGTAATAAACTCGAGATCTCACCATGAAAAAAACACACCAGAAATTTAAACAAACTGACAAATAATCTCCCAGTAATCACACAGCAGTTCCAGAATAACCGTCTTAATTGTTCCTGTTTAAGATCACACCCCTGTGACAACTAGATATGGCTGACCAAATCCTGTGCCGAGAAACGATGAAAACGATCGCAACAAGTTCTGCTCTGCCAATATTAAACAATCTGAGAGAAAATTGTCATTCCCCTGTGTCTGCTAGTCTGATTGATCAAGTCTGCCCTTGTTTAACTCATAAAGAGTGGGACACGAGTCCCTAATGTCCTTTGCAAACAGTGTAGACCCAGATGAGACAGCTCCTATAGGAGCCATCTCATCTGGGTCTGCGCAGTGTGCCATGTTACACCTTTCTTTAGAAATATCCCTAAATATTCACTATAAACTTGACCTGTTTGAATTTTGGAATAGTCCATTTGACAATTCAGTGTTGTAAGGGTTAACCAACTCCCTGTTCTATGTTTATTCCAAATTTTAATACCTACTGAATATTCATAGTCAAAATAATTACATGTATAATGAAATATGCAAGGTTGAAAATTGTGGCCTTGTTAAGAATTAAAGAAACAGACATACCAAATTCCAATTCCATTAGCAAACAGACCCGTTAGACTCTCCTATAGGAGCTGTCTGATCTGGGTTTGCAAATGCATGAAATGTGTTTATATGACGGTTGTTGTCTGATAGCACACCACTCTGAGTTGTTGTCTGATAGCACACCACTCTGAGTTGTTGTCTGATAGCACACTGATAAAACTCTTATTTAATCTGGCCCCAAAATGTTTTTGTATGTTTGAAACAAATTGTTTTTGTAGGTTTTGAAACAATTGTGATAAATAGAGCATTAATTTTTGCTCTCATGGATCAAATGCTCTATTCATCACAATGGTTTCAAAAAATAACTTTTACAGAGGCATCAAAAGGCGTCAAAATGAGGGAATGGGTTAACCCTTTCCTACATTAATATGCCTTTCTATGCCACTGTAATAGTCACTTTATGAAACCATTGTGATAAATAGAGCATTTGCTCCTATAGGAGCAAATGCTTTATTTATCACAATGTTTTCAAACTACAAAATTCTGAAATTTTCCTTTTCTCTAGTTAATGCTCCTTTTCGGTAGATTTATTCAAAGTGGTTGGATCTAAAAATAGCCTATGGAGGAATGGGTTAAAGGGCATTATGTACATCTAGCATGTCTCAAGTTTACTATTTCAGCGCCGACTTATCACAGTGGAACAGCCCGTCAGTGTTTAACGATAGACTCCACTCGGTATGAAAAGACTGAAACTTAGAATATTGAATAATAAGCAAGCAAGCAAAGAGTTTTATCCAGTCACCAGGCTTCTCTAGTGACATAATATAGGGGGTGCAGATAAACTTCTAGTTTATTAGGTTACTTCCGGTAGCAGAAGGTTTATTAGGTTAGTAGATAGGCGTAATGATTCTATAACTATGGAACTATTTTAATTTTCTGTACGTACATGTATGCATAAAAATATGTTGACGGAATAGATCTAACAGAAAATTCACCAAAAGAATTATTGAAATAAGAAAAAAGAAGGAAAAAAAAAATGCTATAGATGGATTCGAACAGCGCCTAATCCTACAAAAGCCAGTACTAATCACTGTAGAGACGTCGTGCTTACCGATTACGCCACTGAAGCCACATACAAAGTAACGTTGATTTATCAGTTTTATTCATTTAATTCACCACTGGCGAAACACGTTTTTGATAAAAATCAAGTCAGGGAGCAAAGATTTACAGATAAATAGTAAATGGTTTCTTTTCACTCTCATGATAATTTGATTGATAAACTCTCACTGGGGCGGTGATTGTCATAGATCTAAATATAGCCTGTTTAGTTTATGAGTGACGTTAGCCCTATCTAAAAAGAGACGACGGAACTTGTGAATTTGACCAGAGAGCCTCTGGGAGAATATAATCATGTCTGTTTGAATAAACATATCGACTCTCGATTCAAATGATCTTATTTTTCAAATTCAACCACGTTTTCCCCTCTTGTAATGTAAATATCGAAACTATTTTCCTCTGTGGTAGCTCATTATTTACGTCTAAATGGAAATGAAATGAGGTCCATTGATCGAAAACCCGCATTTTCAATGCAAATTACATGTATTTCAAAATTGTTATGTTTAATGAGTCTATGAAAAAAGATAAGACTAAATTGATTGGATAATACCGGTAATCTACAGTAAAAACTCTAAACTACGAAATTTTAGTAATGAAGAATTTATGTTTTTGTGGGCAAATGGCTACTTAATGCAGGGTGAAAGTCATGCAGAAAGCTCCTAGAGGAGCTTTCTGCACGACTTTCACCCTGCATTAAGCTGTCATCTGTGTTAAAGATCAATAATGGTATGTATTAGAGTGTTTGTGGTATCAAGTTTTTACTTTTAACCCTTTCCTCCATAAATACGCCTTCCTACGCCTCTGTAATAGTCACTTCTTGAAACTATTGTGATAAAAAGAGTATTTGCTCCTAAGGAGCAAATGCTCTTTTATCGCAATGGTTTCAATACTACACAATTCTGACATTTTCTATTTCTCTAATTAATGCTCCTTTTCGGTAGATTTATTCGGTTTGTTCTCACTTTCCCCACATTTCTAAATTCACACCTATTAGGGTAATTGGGTCCAATTAGCAAGTGCTGCAAAATGAGACCTTACCTGTATAAAAATTAAAGGTAGCTTACCGAACAAAATGCTAAAATTTTCATTATTTCACTATTAAATAGTATAAAGATTTATTTATTTCAATATGTGCAAGTAACATGGTTACAATAGCAACACACTGAAAAAAGAATAAAAAAAAAAGAAGAAAAAATTATCAACATTGTGATAATTAAAGAAATGCATATATTGCTTTATAGTTTTAGAAAGTGGAATGTAGTTATAGAATTTAATATAGTTATAGCAATTGTAATAAAACTAATAAACATAATACAGCATATAAGAAACAGAGCAGACCTTGATCAGACGGCTCTCACAGGAGCCATCTAATCTGCTTCTCTTCTGTTTGCATAAAGTTTAAATATTAATATACTTGCAATTCAATGTCATTTAACCCTTTACTCCATGAATAATCAAACAATAAGTAATACTGACATGTCATAAACTGTAGATTCAGATCTGTATTTCAAAACCGAGCAGAGCAGACTCGGTCATGATCAGATTGCCCCAATAGGAACCATATGATCTGGGTCTTCTGTGTTTACAAAGATGCATAACGGCATAGTTATGCAGTAAAGGGTCAATATAAACGTGGGTCATGTATTATAAGCTGAATACTTATAATGTAACAATTTCAGAACACTAGATGTGCAGATTTGCTGTTTTATGATCTTTATATACATTATGTATTTACTACATCACTGTTTTGCTTTAAAAATTAAAATTTGCTAATATTTCATTGTATGTTAATGAATAATATCAAAATTGTATTGTGTTTCGTTTTACATGTATTTATAATTCAGAAACAAGACAATTTTTTTCATCTGTTAAATTTTTAAATAATCTTCAATTTTAATATGTCCATTTGTTTAACCCTTTCCCTCATATAAATGTGTTTTCACTTGGTTGCAAACAGAGTAGACCCAGATCAGACGACTCATATAGGAGCCATCTGATCAGGGTCTGCCCTGTTTGCTTATTTGTCCATGAATATTTGGTAGGTATAATAAACATAGAATAGGGGAAATAGTTAAAGTGAAAATCATTCATTTTATTTCACAAATAAGATAATTGTCATGTTATTTTCCTTAATAATTCTGGGAAAACATTATATCAGATCTGTTAATATATTGCATTTACATGATCTGCATTTTCAGAATCTGAGTTAAAGATTTTGTTACAGAATAATTAAGTAAATTAGGGAAATACAATAACAGTTTTCTAATTTATGAAATAAATTTTCACAAAGCAGAATATGGTCATTATATTTTCCAAGTTTTCTTAAATTCTGGTACGAAATTTTAAAGTAAAACACTTTTCTTCATACTCCATAATCTGACACAAATAAGAAAAAATAGGAAAATACAATGGCCATTTTCTAATTTTACAAAATTTATAGTAAAACATTTCATCTTCATACTCCACAATCAGACAAAAATAAGACAAAATTTGTGATACACCTTTAAACTTCCAATAACACCTTTTAGTCTATTGTTACCCTACACAATAGATTCCCCAATTCCCCACACCAAACACCCCAATTACTTTACCAATTAAAAAAAAGTGGGGAAAGTGGGAACACACCATTTATTCAAAGAGGTTGGGTCTAAAACTAGCCTATGAGGGAAAGGGTTAAACATGTAGCAGGCAGCAATTTTTGTAATAGCTTACTGCGCTAAAAGTTAAACAGCTCATTCATTATCAATTCATTTAATTATTTGTTCATTCATTATATCATTATTTATTTTAACAGTCAAGGTTAAAAATAAATTTCAATAATCACTCTCTGAAATTTTAATTGGCTCATAGTTTCCAATTAGCAGCAGCAGGGTATGGATTTTTGTGTTGGTGGTATAATTTTTCCCAATAGTTTCAAACAGAGCTCAAGATAAGATGCATAAATTATAATATTTTCAAGAATAACCCCATTATCTCTCAAACAAACCCTATACTGTGACCACTATCTAGAATCGTCTCAAAGAGACGATTCTAAAGAGTGGTCACAGCATTGGGTTTGGTGGTGAAATGACGATTTTAGTATTTGGGTACACACTGTGATCTGTAGCGCTGAGTTGAAAAACACTTTGCATGCTGGCAGCAAGTTTGTGATAAACTATCCCTTTCCCTGTTCTATGTATATTCCAAATACCTACTGAATATTCATGGACAAAATAATTATAATGAAAGGTGGAACATTGTAGCCATTTTAGAAAGTAAAGAAACAGATCTAATCAAATTCCATCAGCAAACAGAGTCGTCTGATCTGGGTCTACTCTGTTTTCAAATATGTGGAAACGTTTTTATATGAGGGAAAGGGCTATTCAAACACTTTGCATGCTGGCAGTGAGTTTGTGATAAACTAAACATTTTGCATGCTGGCAGTGAGTTTGTGATAAACTATACATTTGCATGTTGGCAGTGAGTTTGTGATAAATTATACTTTTTGCATTTTGGCAGTGAGTTTGTGATAACTATACATTTTGCATGTTGGCAGTGAGTTTGTGATAAACTATACATTTTGCATGTTAGCAGCGAGTTTGTGATAAACTATACATTTTGCATGCTGGCAGTGAGTTTGTGATAAACTATATATTTTGCATGTTGGCAGTGAGTTTGTGATAAACTATACATTTTGCATGTTAGCAGTGAGTTTGTGATAAACTAAACATTTTGCATGTTGGCAGTGAGTTTGTTATAAACTATACATTTTGCATGCTGGCAGTGAGTTTGTGATAAATTATACATTTTGCATTTTGGCAATGAGTTTGTGATAACTATACATTTTGCATGCTGGCAGTGAGTTTATGATAAACTATACATTTTGTATGCTGGCAGCGAGTTTGTGATAAACTATACATTTTGCATTTTGGCAGCGAGTTTGTGATAAACTATACATTTTGCATTTTTGGCAGTGAGTTTGTAATAAATATACATTTGCATGTTTGCAGTGAGTTTGTGATAACTATACATTTTGCATGTTAGCAGCGAGTTTGTGATAAACTGTACATTTTGCATGTTGGAGCGAGTTTGTGATAACATTTTGCATGTTGGCAGCAAGTTTGTGATAAACTATACATTTTGCATGTTGGCAGCGAGTTTGTGATAAACTATACATTTTGCATGTTGGCAGTGAGTTTGTGATAACTATACATTTTGCATGTTGGTAGCGAGTTTGTGATAACTATACATTTTGCATGTTGGCAGCGAGTTTGTGATAACTATACAAACATTTGGATCCTAATGAGATGCAAAGTTATAATTCACTGATCAATCAGATGCTAACTGAATAACATTCCACAGGGGTAAGACAAATTTGAGTCAGTATATGGTATACATATACTGACTCAAACGTGTCTTACCCCTGTGTAACATTCTGGCTATATTCATTTTACATGAAATAGAGGGAAAATTAATTTCAAATTTTTTAAAAATAATATTTCTGAATAGCAACTGATGACATTGATTGCTGACTTATTACATAGCTAATATGATCAAAACCAATATGTGTATAAAACTGGGCTTGGTGCAAAACAATTTAAGAGATTGTGTGTCCGATAAAGTAGGGTAAATACTGTAGCCCATGTGGGTGAGTGTTCATTGTGGGTGACAGAGGAGACTGGGTGTCTGAATTGTACGGGAAAATATGGTATCCCATGTGTGTTAGTGTTCGGTGTGAGTGACAGAGCAGATCGGGAGACCAAATAGAGGAGCCGTCTGATCCGGGTCTGCTCTGTTTGCTAATGGAATTTGATAGAATTTTTTTTTTTTTCTAAAAATGTCTACAACGCTCCACTTTCTATATTTCATTATAACTATTTTGACCATGAATATTCAGTAAGTATTGAAATTTGGAATAAACATAGAACAGGGAAAGGGTTAAAATCAATAACATATCACGAAAGTATTTGAGATCATAATTGGTAGAATGAAAAAAAACTGTTTGTCTAGTATTGATTTATCATTGGCAGACAGTGAAAGTATGATAACGGTGTAATAAGACTATACAAACAGCTCTTATACACAGGATTACAACACTAAATAAAGAAATATATGTTTTTTAAATACTGGTGGTAGCTTAATGCAGACTGATAGCAATGCAGACATCTCCTCTAGGAACTTTTGCCACTGTTTTAATTCTGCATTAAGTAACCACCTTTATGCAAGAAACTCCTATACATTTTATCAAATGTAAACCCCCCCCCCCACACACACACACACCCACCCCACCCCCCTATACACACAATAGAGAGGGTGATATTGTTGATTGGTGATAAACTAATTCTGAGTTTTTAAGACAGGTGGTAGCTTAATGCAGAATAAAAGTTGTGCAGGAAGCTCTTCTAGTACTGCATGAAGCAAGTACCTGCTCTTACTGATTTCCATGTTCATTCACTGCGGTTGCAATAGGCAAGTTAAACTGTATAAGCGGTATTGAGAGTATTTTAGGAATTGACACTCATTCTTTTAACCCTTTCGAGACCTCATATAAACACCTTTTCATGCATTTGCAAACTGAGTAGACCCAGATCAGACGGCTCCTACAGGAGCCGTCTGAACTGGGTCTGCTCTGTTTGCTAATGGAATTTGATAGTTCAGTTTCTTTACTTTCTAGAATTGCTACAATGTTCCACCATCCATATTTCATTATAACTATTTTGTCCATGAATATTCAGTAGTCATTGAAATCTGAAATAAGCATAGAACAGGGAAAGGGTTAAGCATTTGCAAACTGAGCATTATACTTTAGACATACAATGTAACATCATTGTACATGTAATATAAATTACAGTTCTCCCTAGACATACAACTGAAACTTTAATTAATTTGCAATCTAATGCAGTACTAAGTACATGTATGTGTATATATGATGATACTTGCAATCTAATGCAGTACTAAGTACATGTATGTGTATATATGATGATACTATTCTAAGTGTTGTGATACAAAGTAAAACATTGTCCAAGTTATAAATTTTCTTTAACCCTTTACTCCATATATATGCCTTTCTGCGCCTTTGCAAACAGAGTAGACACAGATCAGATGGCTCCTATAAGAGCCTTCTGATCAGGGTTTGCTGGTAATAGGATATATATATATATATTAATATAATTATATGACTCTACAGTTTCTGCTATGGCCAAAATTGCCAATGTTCATAATTATGCCATTATGAAAATGAATCTGATTAATATTCATGACGTCGTTATTTCTTACATGAATATCGGAAAATAGCTATAAAGCTAATGTTACAGTAAAACCTCTCTTAACCGGAATTCTAGTAGAGAATAATTTAGATATTTTAGGCAGGTGACTGCTTAATGCAGAGTGGAAGTCATGCAGAAAGCTCCTATAATAATGCATGACTTCCACCCTGCATTAAGCTGCCACCTGTCTCGAAGACCGATATTGATACTAAAATTTACGTCCGGTTAAGAGAGGTTTTACTGTATTATGTTCTACATAACCGACTCTAAATATAGCTTCTTGTATCTTGTATATTCATTGAGGAAAGAATTAAATGCCAGTAATTGTGATGTGAGGGATACTAATCATATATACTATAACTTGCATGCACTTAACTCTTTACTCCATGAATATTCATGTAAGAAATAATGACGTCATAAATATTAATCAGAATCATTTTTATAATAGCATATTAACAAAGGAAATGTTAATGATTACATGTACAGAAACTGTATAATCATATCTATATTATATCATAAACGAACAGAGCAGACCCTGAGATTTTTGGCCATGGCTGAAACAAAAATAGACACTGTAAAACACAGGAGCAAGACACGTTTGAGTGGGTATATGTATACATATACTGACTCTAGTCTCATCAACGAGCTGTAAGACAGCATACTAGTTATGTGATGGTTGCCGGCTTACAATCTGCCGGGATATCGTTAAAACCGAAAGTAGCTCGATACATTGTATCACCATTTAGAGTACACAAATGTGAACTAATACTGACTCAAACGTGTGTTGCCCCTGTGTTGTAAAAGCATAGCTCTCTTTTATGTAGCCATGTAAGCGAATAGAACAGTCTCCTAGGGGAACCGTCTTGTCAGGGTCTACTTTATTGTAAATGAATTAAACTGTGTATTTATGCAGTAAAGGGTTAACTTACCTTTTATCTTTTCAAAACGACTGTAATATCGAACTAGTTTTGACGTATGCGCGGGACTTGTAAGGGAGATCACTACACGGTACAAATTGTAGAATGTGCTATTCAGTTGTTTCCCCTGTATCTCATCTTGTAGGACGGTGATTTGTTACGCTGCTTATCCACAATAATATACTTCCTGGAAAAGCCTCCTCTAGCAGATATATTGCCTTGATAATTCAGTTATATTGTACCGGTATATATATCACTAGAATATTAACATTTTACTAAGATAAATGTAATCAAATTTTCGATCCAAGAGAGAACTTATGCGAAAAGCTGTAGGTTAGTATATTGTTAATCGAGGCCTTGCATGCTTTATAAACAATTTGGATCTAGACGAAACGCCGAACAGGCCGGTGGTATCTCGGCGTGTCATCAGAACCTAGTCTGTTTGTTTGACACTGGTCAGTGGTATGTCGGCGCCTCATCAGGGTCCAATGTTTGAAACAGGCCGGTACGTGGTATCTCGGCGTGTCCTCAGGGCCAAATCTGTTTGAGAGAGGCCAGTGGTATGTCGGCGTGTCATCAGTGTCCAATCTGTTTGATACAGGCCGGGAAATCTCGGCGTGTCACCAGGGCCCAATATGTTTGAGAGAGGCCAGGGGTATGTCGGCGTGTCATCAGTGTCCAATCTGTTTGATACAGGCCGGGAAATCTCGGCGTGTCACCAGGGCCCAATCTGTTTGAGAGAGGCCAGGGGTATGTCGGCGTGTCATCAGTGTCCAATCTGTTTGATACAGGCCGGGAAATCTCGGCGTGTTATCAGTGTCCAATCTGTTTGATACAGACCGGGAAATCTCGGCGTGTTACCAGTGTCCAATCTGTTTGATACAGGTCGGGAAATCTCGGCGTGTCATCAGTATCCAATATGTTTGATACAGACCGGGACATCTCGGCGTGTCACCAGTGTCCAATCTGTTTGACACAAGCCTGAGGTATCTCGGCGTGTCATCAGTGTCCAATCTGTTTGATACAAACCGGGACATCTCGGCGTGTCACCAGTGTCCAATCTGTTTGATACAGGCCGGGAAATCTCGGCGTGTTACCAGTGTCCAATCTGTTTGATACAAGCCTGAGGTATCTCGGCGTGTCATCAGTGTCCAATCTGTTTGATACAGGCCGGTGTATATCGGTGTGTCATCAGGGCCCAATCTGTTAGATACAGACCGGGACATCTCGGCGTGTCACCAGTGTCCAATCTGTTTGATACAGACCGGGACATCTCGGCGTGTCACCAGTGTCCAATCTGTTTGATACAAGCCTGAGGTATCTCGGCGTGTCATCAGTGTCCAATCTGTTTGATACAGGCCGGTGTATATCGGTGTGTCATCAGGGCCCAATCTGTTTGATACAGGCCGGGAAATCTCGGCGTGACATCAGTGTCCAATCTGTTTGACACAAGCCTGAGGTATCTCGGCGTGTCATCAGTGTCCAATTTGTTTGACACAAGCCTGAGGTATCTCGGCGTGACATCAGTGTCCAATCTGTTTGACACAAGCCTGAGGTATCTCAGCGTGTCATCAGTGTCCAATCTGTTTGACACAAGCCTGAGGTATCTCGGCGTGACATCAGTGTCCAATCTGTTTGACACAAGCCTGAGGTATCTCAGCGTGACATCAGTGTCCAATCTGTTTGACACAAGCCTGAGGTATCTCGGCGTGTCATCAGTGTCCAATCTGTTTGACACAAGCCTGAGGTATCTCGGCGTGACATCAGTGTCTAATCTGTTTGATACAGGCCGGGAAATCTCGGCGTGTCACCAATGTCCAATCTGTTTGATACAGGCCTGAGGTATCTCGGCGTGACACCAGTGTCCAATCTGTTTGATACAGGCCGGGAAATCTCGGCGTGTCACCAGTGTCCAATCTGTTTGATACAGGCCGGGAAATCTCGGCGTGTCATCAGTGTCCAATCTGTTCGATACTGGCCGATGTATATCGGTGTGTCATCAAGGCCCAATCTGTTTGACACAATCCAGTGGTAGATTGACGTATCATCGGAGACCCAATATGTTTGTTTGACATAGGCCGATTTATGTCGGCGCCTCATCGGGATCCAAGCTATTTGACACAGGCATGTGATATTTCGGCGTGGTATCAGGGCCCAATCTGCTTGACACAATTCAGTAGTATTTTGGCGTGTAATCATTGCCCAATCTGTTTGACACACATCAGTGGTATTTTTTTCCCAAATCAGGGCCCAATCTGCTTGACACAATTCAATAGTATTTTGGCGTGTAATCATTGCCCAATCTGTTTGACACACATCAGTGGTATTTTTTCCCAAATCAGGGCCCAATCTGCTTGACACAATTCATTAGTATTTTGGCGTATAATCATTGCCCAATCTGTTTGACACACATCAGTGGTATTTTTTCCCAATCTCTTTGACACACATCGGTGGTATTTTGGTGTGTCATCAGGGCCAAATCTGTTTGACACAAATCAGGGTCATCGTTACTATATAACTAGTTTTCCATTGCTTTCTTCACGGTGCTCTTTATCAAGTACTTGTCGTTTCTGTACTGTGCTGCCCCGTTCTCAGTGTTCTCTCCGTTTGTCACATATGCCAAGGGTACCTGTGGTGATCAGGGAGTAATTCTTCATTGTTTGGTGTTTTCGCTAGTATCTGGCTGGTCTCTATCACAACCATGTCTATATCGTTCATATCAGAGTTCATCACACAGGATGGGAAGTAGTACAGACCTTCCACCTACCATATTCATGAAGAGTTGATGGACCACTCAGTTTGCTTAGGTCAAAGTTAAAATTTGCGCCATTCGGCTTGTTGATTGTGTTTAGGGGTGGCGGAAGATGATAATACATGTACATCTACATTAGATAAACGACAAATTACAAAACACGTCGACATTAATAATAGAATTGCCCCAGAGGAGTTTGGATACAAATTAACACTTCCCTCATTCTGGCGCTTTTTGCGCCTCTATAAAGTTAGTTTATGAAACCATTGTGTTAAATAGAGCATTTGCTCCTATGGAGCAAATGCTCTATTTATCACAATAGTTTCAAAACTACACAATTCTAAATTTTCCTTTCCTTTAGTAAATACTCCTTTTCGGTAGATTTATTCAAAGACGTTGGATCTAGAAATAGTCTAGGAAGGAATGAGTTAACAGTCTGTCATTGCCAGCTATTTCATTTGTTGGTAAGTATATTTTCAATGGAAACTCATTTGAAAGAAGAAGTATAACATTTATAATACTGAAAACAAGAAATTTTGTTGACACATAACTATTATCTGAGAACAACAATCGTCTATCCACGTGTACAATATAGGGAGTGGCATTATCACATTTAACTGTCTACTCCATATATGCATTTACGCATTTTAACGAATAAAACCCATATCAGACGGCTCCTGTGGGTTCAGTGAATTATAAAGATATCATTGTACAGTATTTATGCCATGGCCAAACTTTCCTGAGCCATTATAAACGAGAATATAAATGATATTCATGATGAATCAGGCAAGAAACAATTCCTAATTAACTAACATTTTATTATATTGGCACTACGAAAAGGGAGAACTTTCTTGACAGAATTTGTAGAATTATATCTATATGGCGGTGGTCTAGTGGTAACGCGCTTGACTATCAGTCCGGAGTTCAAATCCCGGTCCCACCCAGAAATTTCAGAGACGCCTTTCCGTGTCTCCCACCCACACATCCTCTCCACCCAGGGGTTAAAATGGGTACATGTGAGGGTCATTCGCCGATACTGCGGCTGCATGATTGCGCCATATGTTAGCAGTACTTAATATTATAGGCCAGTGACTCAATGACCAGGGGAGTAAATGTACAGTCGGCTGAGCGATCATTCGGACTGAAAGTAGACTATAACTAGGTATTTTTACCTAGATACTGATCTTGGAATTTTCTGTGTTTGCAAAGGTGCATAAAGGCATATGTATCAAGGGAAAAGTTTAACTGCAAATGCAGTCAATGGCCATTGTCCTCGTCTATACTTAAATTTGAAATATTAAATTTTGACAAGTGTTCCGGTAAAGAATGAGTGACGCATTTTGGCGCTTCTCTAAAAGTCACATTTTGAAACCATTTTGATAAATAGAGCATTTGTTCATACGGAGCAAATGCTCTATTTATCACAATGGTTTAAAAACTACACAATTCTGAAATGTTCCTTTCCTCTAGTTAATGCTTCTTTTCGGTAGATTTATTCAAAGAGTTTGGGTCTAAAATAGTCTAGGAGGGAATGAGTTATCGATGCATATACAGTAAGTTTGCTTTAAGCGACCATGGGCTAATTAAACATACTGTAGATATTTTAAAAGTTCTTTCAATGAAAGACAAAGTAATTCAGAAATTTATTTTGGGAACCGCGCAATCCATACAACAAATAGCTAGCTCCCTGACACTTAGGTTATTAGTTATATGAATTAATTAATTACCCGAAATAACCATTTGGACAAATCCATCCTCACTTAAATATATGAAATATATGGATTAAATGAATGCACAAAACAATCATTTGGACAAGTCCATGCCCGCTTACAATAAGTGGAGGCTAGATTGTCTTTGAAAATAAGAACTGTGAGCTTGTTACTAAGTAGCAGGCTAGCAATTTTGTTCTCATTTTCTGTGCTGTAAAGAAAACTCTTCAAGCATCTCGTATATAAGTGTCGCGGTGTAGTTTAACCCAGTCCCTTATAGGCTATTTTTATACCCAACATGTTTGAATAAATCTACGGAAAATGAGCATTTACTAGCAAAAAGGAAATGTCTTGAAACCATTGTGATAAATAGAGCATTTGCTCCACATGAGCAAATGCTCTATTTATCATAATGGTTTCAAAAAGTAACTTTTACAGAGGCGCCAATATAAGGGAAGGGGTTAACACATCCCATTCTATCATTCACTAACATCTGCAACTTCTGTCTAATTTACTTTGAATCGAAAAATAAAATCCTAATTATCTCCGCAAATATATGACGTGCATTTGTATTTAGAAAAATCATGAATTGTTCTACCATAGCTTGAACGTTACAAGTGCATTATTTTGATTGATGCATCGGCCATTCAAATTCAATTTCGCATCAGTCTAGAAACTCGTTCATCAGAGTGTCATACGCAATGTATGACAGAATCACATGCAGCACACCCATCTAAAACACACACACATACTTATAACACACATTTCCAATAACACTAGAGGGCCAGTTCGCTGGTAAAATAATACAACAAGCTGGTATGAGAATGCTCTGGTTTTAAATCTTTTAGATCAACATTAAAAATAGAATGCCCAGAATGCCCTGAGGTAATGTTTGTCAGCAATGGTGATCAATTTATACTGTTCGAATATTCTAGGTTTGTTTGAAGCCATCCTTTAACCCTTCACCAGAAAACCCACCTTTTACACATTTTCAAGCAGAGTAGAACCATATGAAACAGCTTAACCCTTTCCTCCATTAATACGCCATTCTACGTCTTTGCAATCAGAGTAGACCCAGATCAGACGGTTCCTATAGGAGCCGTCTGATCAGGGTATTCTCTGTTTGCTTATGATATTTTATAAATATGATAATACAGTTTCAAAAATACACGTGCCCATGCGCTGTTATAACAACTTAATCTAATTAATATTCATGACGTCATTATTTCTAGCATGAATATGTATGGTGGAAGCACAGGGTCAATAGTAAGAATGGAATCTGTTTAATATTTCCCACGTTTAAAGTTAATAAAGAATGTTAACCCCGTCCTCTATGAATATTTGTTTAAGAATAAATTACTGCATGAATATTCATGAACTGGGAATTTTATAATTACACATGAAACAAGATTTTTTACATAGGGACCGAGAGTCGTCTATATGAGAGATGTGCTTAAAAGGATTAGAATAAACGTACTGAGAGTGTCAAACTACGGATAGTGATGATATAACGAAATAATAACGGCTAAGTGCCTCAGAACTATAATACCGAGTTACACGAAATAATAACGTCTAGGTGCCTCAGAACTATAATACCAAGTTACTCGAAATAATAACGTCTAGGTGCTTCAGAACTATAATACCGAGTTGCTCGAAATAATAACGTCTAGGTGCATCAGAACTATAATACCGAGTTGCTCGAAATAATAACGTCTAGGTGCCTCAGAACTATAATACCGAGTTGTACCAGGAAAGTTACAGACCTATTGGTAAACACAATACATGTAATTGTAAAATTATAATAAAGATGACTTTCAGCAATCTCTCTTAGATGTAGACTGGAATTCAGCTCTTCTCTGTGATCATGTGTTAAAGAAATCCATGTGAAGCAACGTATAGGACCATGGATCAATTCTGATATCATATTTTAAAATGCATCAATGAAAGAAACCAAGCTTTTAATTTGTACAGTGTATAAGAAATCTAGATCTGAAGAGAATTTTAATGCTTTTAAAGTTCTTAGAAGCAAAGCTCAATCTGTCATTTTTAATGCAAAGAAGCGTTATTTTAATGAAGAGCTTGAACATCATAAAATGACTCCAAATCGCTATGGAATTCTTTAAAATAATAATATGAAAACTCATTTTACGTAAATGTTGCTTCATATCTCGTTGAGAAATTACCACAGTGTCTTAACAAGTACAGAAAGAGTTTTGTGTCTAAGTTTTACTTATCAAAAGACACTGTACCAAACAGTTTTGTATTTTCAATTGTGAATGAAAATAGAGTTTTAACATATTTGAACAACTTAAGTACCAACAAGGCAACCGGTTTAAATGGTATTCCAGCAAGATTTGTAAGGGATGGCGCTTCCATTATTACAGCCCCCACGACTCTTGTAATAATGTTTTCAATAATTCATGGAGCTGTCTCAAATGATTCAAAACTAGCACGGGCCATCCTTTTTTTTAAAAAAAAAAATGACAAGACAGAAGTAAGTAATCATCGCCCAGTTTCCATTCTTTGTATTTGATCTAAAGTGTTTGAAAAGGACATTTTTGATCAGGTTGAAAGTTACTTGAATGGTAAAAACCTCCTGTATAGTTTCCAGTCTGAGTTTAGACATATTTTTTCTACAGATACCTGTTTAATTTATCTTTCTGACTTCAACATATTTCAAATGGACAAAAGTAACATGGTGGGGATGTTACTTATTGATCTGCAGAAAGCTTTTGACACAGTTAACCATTGTTTTCTAATAACGTCTTGTGATTGCAATGCAACAGTATTAACATGTTTACATGCTACTTGTCAGACAGACAGCCACCTGTTGATGTTTCTGGTACCTTTTCCACACGTGCTGGTATCAGTTGTGGCGTTTCCCAAGGCTCAATCTTTTGTCCACTACTGTTTTTATGCCCCCAGATCTGTATTACAGACACATCCCTCTATAACAACCAAGTTCATTTTGCGGTAAATAAATTTCGCCTGCAAAAGTTGTAGTCTGACTTCGATACATATGAACATGTACTTTCCTTCAATTTCTTCTCAAAAACAAATTTGGAGTTTGGATCCTGATGAGACATCGAATCACTTTGGATCCAACCTGTCTGAAAATGTTATCACATATTGTATCTTTGTAGTACTGGTCAGTGGCTTCCGGTAACTATGGCGGTGAAAGTGTCAACAATCTCTTCTTAGCCCTTACAACGCTGACTTTTGGATTGGACTATTCCAATAGCCAAACAGGTCAAGCTTATTGTGAATATTTGGGGATTTTTCTAAAGAAAAGTGTAACTCCTCTAGGAACCATCTCATCTGGGTCTACACTGTTTGCAAAGGACATTAGTGACTTGTGTCCCGCCCAGAGGGGTTAATGCAGAAAGGTCTGATGGGAAACCCGCCTTGCATTACACTAACCTGCTTTACAGATCCAGAAGTCTACTTAGTTTGACTGGTCGATATAGATATGTTTTATTGTACTTCTTTTGACTGGTCGATATAGTGATGTTTTATTGTACTTCTTTTGACTGGCTGATATAGAGATTTTCTACTGTCCTTGTTTTGACTGGTCGATTTAAAGATGTTTTATTGTTCTTCTTTGGACTGGTCAATGTACCCACTGGTGGATATAGAGATGTTTTATTGTACTTCTTTGGACTGATCGTTATAAAGATTTTCCATTGTTCTTGTTTTGACTGATCGTTATAAAAAAAATTCCATCGTTCTTGTTTTGACTGATCGTTATGAAGATTTTCCACTGTTCTTGTTTTGACTGGTCGTTATAAAGATTTTCCACTTTGCTTGTTTTGACTGATCGTTATGAAGATTTTCCACTGTTCTTGTTTTGACTGGTCGTTATGAAGATTTTCCACTGTTCTTATTTTGACTGGTCGTTATGAAGATTTCCCACTGTTCTTGTTTTGACTGATCGTTATGAAGATCTCCCACTGTTCTTGTTTTGACTGATCGTTATGAAGATCTCCCACTGTTCTTGTTTTGACTGGTCGATGTTGATATGTTCTACTGTACTTCGTTCCATCATTGTCTTTAATGAAAAACCTCTGACATAGTTCTGAACAAATGTGTCTTCAGCGATGTTTTATTTGTGCCATTAGCAAATTGCAATATGTCCATCCTTGAGAATACTGTATGAGTGTGTTTGTAATTGTACTCACAAGCAATTTTGGACCCAGATTAATTGCGGATAACACAATTTAAACCAGGATCCAAACGGTCTCCCACACATATTAAAGTTTTCAACAGGCGTTTTCCAAGAATGCAGCAGACGCTAGTTTTAGCAGACACAGTGTGTGATAAAGGATGGTTTGATCGATCATTTATTTACGTAAACTTCAATTTTCGCAATGGCGGCAATTCATGGGGGCTGTGTTCTCCATTTACTCAAGCTAATTAGATATAACCATCGAGACAGATATTTTTATGGTGTTACACAGCAGTCGATATGAGAGAGCTTTACTTTGAATTAATGAAAATATCTAATCAACACAAAGCCATTTATATTATTCTCTTTGCACGATACTTGTGAATTTGTGATATATACGACAGACTCTCTATCAAGCGGTCATTTATTGATTGGACGTAGAAGTCTCTCACAAAGTAGGTGGTTGCGAAATGCTGGACAAGATAATACAACAAACCAATATAGGAACCTTTTTGGTTCTTGTATTACTTTCGATCTGTATTAACACACCTCCTAGTGATGCATTTTGGCACCTCTGTAAAAGTGACATTTTGAAACCATTGTGATAAATAGAGCATTTGCTCCATAGGAGCAAATGCTCTATTTATCACAATGTTTTCAAGAAGTGACTTTTACAAAGGCGTAGAAAGGCGTATTTAAGGCGGAAAGGGTTCAAGTATAAAACTCTTGAATCTTGACGTGAAGCTTATTCATTACCATGTGTCTCAACTGGGTCCAAACTGTTTGCAAAAGTAATCGTCCATGGCGGCTAAAGAGTTAGCAAATGGTATTATCGAATGGCTACTGTCATCATTAGTAAGGGCATTACTTACTAAAAGCGATGTACATCTCTATCAACCGCCATGTTAACTCATTCTCTCATAGGCTATTTTTAGACCCAACCTCTTTGAATGTATCTACCGGAAAGGAGCATTAACTGGAGGAAAGGAACAATTTAGAATTTTGTAGTTTGAAACCATTGTGATAAATAGAGCATTTGCTCCTATGGGAGCAAATGCTCTATTTATCACAATGGTTTCATAAAGTGACTTTTATAGATGCGCAAGAATGCGTCACTAGGGGAATTATGTAAACTCACGATCAAACCTCGTACAAATGTATAACAAAAGCCAAAAACTAGAACAATAACAACATAACACCAGTCCTGAAATAAATACCATAATATTACAAACTGACTATCATTATATCTTGCATCTACTGATATAATATCCTTGCAAACTTGACAATACGGAATTGCTCTAAAATGTATTACTACGCATATCTAGAATCACGTGTGACAGCTTAATTCATGTCTAAAGTAATGCTATAAGCTCCTACGGGAGCTTTCAGCATTACTTTAGACCTGCATTAAGCTATCAACTTAAGAAAATACCCAGGTCAGAAATCGGATAACCCGAATTCCTGTTATCTCGAACTTATTTGTTCG
This sequence comes from Azorinus chamasolen, assembly GCA_963576725.1. NCBI lineage: Eukaryota > Metazoa > Mollusca > Bivalvia > Cardiida > Solecurtidae > Azorinus > Azorinus chamasolen. Next base: position 8,448,647 of record OY755247.1, on the reverse strand, counting down.
GTCCTTTGAAGTTCGAGATATCGAAGTTCACCTGTATTGGTATGTCTATGAACAAATAATGACTACACTGGAAATACAAATAGCTGAAAGAAAACTCGTTGTGGAATACATACCACACGAGATAAAATTGAATCTCCTGGACCATGAGACCCTTTGAATACGGAGAAAGAATAATGGTTACTGTTGAACTTCGATATCTCGAACTTAAAGGGACCAAACAAATTAGTTCGAGATAACAGGAGTTCGAGTTATCCCATTTCAGATCTTGGCAATTTCTTAAGTACACATCTTAATGCAGGTGTAAAGTAATGCTGAAAGCTCCTGTAGAAGCTTTTAGCATTACGCTGTACTTTAGACCAGCATTAAGCTGTCACACGTGATTCTAGATGTGCGTAGTAATACATTTTAGAGCAATTCTGTATTGTAATTTTGGAAGGACTGAACTTTTAGTTCGAGTTATCCCGAAGTTCGATTTATCCGAGTTCGAGATATCGAAGTTCAACTGTATTTGCTAACAATGTAAAACATATTAGATGGTCCCTGTATGACCCCCCCCCCTGGCAAGGGTCATCACTGTTTGTCGTTCTAAATTATTTTCAGTACAGTTTACTGTAGTAAATTGTTATATTGTGATATATCATTCTCCTCAAAAATCCCTGATTCAAAGATTTAACCCTTTCCCTCATATAAACGTGTTTTCACGCATCTGCAAACAGAGTAGACCCAGATCAGACAGCTCCTAGAGCTGTCTGATCAGGGTCTACTCTGTTTGCTAATGGAATTTGATAGAACTGTTTATTTACTTTCCAAAATGGCTACAATGCTCCACCTTCCATAGTTCGTGATAACTACTTTGTCCATGAATATTCAGTATTGAAATTTGGAATAAATGTAGAACAGGGAAATGGTTAAGTCGTACAAAATCATCCATGTGTTAATGGTAGCATGTGACGATATTTGGGACAACAGATAGCAAAAACAGTGGACAATCGATGAACAAATATCATTAACCCACTTATGTCACAAACATCTAGATAGACTTGGCCGCATCTGTGTTGTTTTGAAAGATTTGATACATATCCAAGGGATTGTTTCTGTAATAAAAGTCAAATACGATAGTGATCACTTTTACTGTCAGTTCTGGTCTGCCTAAAATAATTCGGCATTTTAGTATGATCCGATTTGCTTGTCGTTATGATCGTTATTTGAAATACTGTAAAACCTACTTATATTAATTGGACACAAGGCTCAGGTGGTAGCTTAACCCATTTGCTCCCAGTGAATTCTTCCATGCTTATATATTGGATTAGTCTATATTTTGTCTAAGGGTTGTCCGGTCTAAATTGTCATTTTTGTTTTGTTTTATATTGAATTTCCTATCAGCAAACAGTGTAGACTGATCAGACACCGCATTATGCGGCGTCTGATCAGAGTCTACACTGTTTTCCCACGGCCCATATATGGGATCCTGGGAGCAAATGGTTTAATACAGGTCAAAAGTAATACAGAAAGCTCCTATAGGAGCGTTCTGCATTACTTTTAACCCGTATTAAGCTACCACCTGCCTTACGGAACCATAATTAGACCTCTTTCTGACAATCGCTTAAGACAGGTTCTACTGTAAATGAATAAAGAAAACGTATTTTATAACTGAAGTACATCGCAATCAGTGCTTTTCACTGGACATCTAAAGAACCAGAGAAACTCAGTCGATAATAAGAGTAGGGCATCGCGCCCGGGTTTCTCTGTATCCTCTCCCCTCTCTCTGGGGCGCCCAATTATCCCATAGTGAGCAGAAACGGACGTTAATCAACACATACAAACAAACATCGCAATTTATGTTCGTTGAATTTGCTCATTACCTTATCCTGCTATACTCGAGTTTAGTCGAATTTGCAAAGAGTTGGCTCCAGCTGAGGTACCAAGTAGCTCAGCATCTCATCGGGATCCAAGCTGTTTGACGTTGGAACAAGAGTGTCTCAACTGCTTGTGCCATGGCACCTAGACAGCTTGATCGAATGGTAAGTAGTCAAATATGAGATCATTGGTTTTTTCACAGCGGGGCAACGTCTGCACTATTTGCCTTTGCACTGTTAACCCATTCCCTCATAGGCTATTTTCAGATCCAACCTCTTAGAATAAATCTACCGAAAAGGAGCATTAACTAGAGAAAATATATTTTTGGGGGAGTTTGAAACTATTATGATAAATAGAGCATTTCCTCCTGTTGGAGCAAATGCTCTATTTATCACAATGGTTTCAAGAGGTAACTTTTGCAGAGGCGTCAATATGAGGGAATGGCTTAAGGAACGCTAAGTATAAACTATCGAAAACAAGCATTAACTAGAGAAAATAATTGTTTTTGATAATTTTTGTAGTTTGAAACAATTGTGATGAATAAAGCACTTGATCCTGTTGGAGCAAATGCTCTATTTATCACAATGGTTTCAAGAGGTAACTTTTGCATAGGCGTCAAAAGGCGTCATGTGGGAATGGGTTAATGAACGCTTAAGCATAAATGGGTTAACACGCCCTTCAATTTAATGAGTCATTCTAGATATGTAACTGTCCTACCGACACAGATCTTTTTAGAAGAAATATTATGGCATGACATTACAGGGAATGTGTTTACGTTCAGAAACTAGAAACGACATGCAAAATGGTGATTTCATCGTCTAAAGCAAGTAAACCGATATAGCTGTATAAACGGTGAGTGTGTGAGAGATGTATCAGAAAAGAGAAACAGAGTAATGGCCTGCAATTGCAAATATATGTGTATAAATAGTGCGTGTGTGAGAGATGTGAGAGGAAAGAGAAACATGGAAGTGGCCAGCAATTGCAAATATATGTGTATAAATAGTGCGTGTGTGAGAGGTGTGAGAGGAAAGAGAAACATGGAAATGGCCAGCAATTGCAAATATATCTGTATAAAGGATGAGTGTGTGAGAGATGTGAGACAAAATAGAAATAGAGTTATGGCCTGCACATGCAAATATAGTTGTATAGATAGTGAGTGTTTGAGAGATGTAACATAAAAAGAGAAACAGACCATTAATTGCAAATATAGATGTGTAAAGGGTGTGTGTATGAGAGAGATGTGAGAGAAAAGAGAAACAGGCCAGCAATTGCACATATAGCTGTATAAAGGGGGAATATGTGAGAGATGTAACGACGAAATGACCAGCAATGACAAACAGTTCGTATAGCTGTATAAAGGGAGAGTATATGAGAGATTTAACCGAAAAGAGAACCAGCGCAATGACGAACAACTGCAAAAAGTCGTAACGCAGGATAAAGGGAGATTGTGTGAGAGTTGTGAGAAAAAAGAGAAACAGTGATGACCAGCAATTGCATATATAGCTATATAAAAGATGAGTATGTGAGAGATGTACTATATAAAAGATGAGTATGTGAGAGATGTACTATATAAAAGATGAGTATGTGAGAGATGTAACAGAAAATGAGAAACATCATTATGATCAGCAATTGCAATCATATCGTATAGCTGTATACAGGGAGAGTGTGTGAGGGGTGTGAGAAAAATGAGAAACAGAGTAATCACCTTTGCCAGCAATAGCTAATAATAATAATACAGTAAAACCTCTCTATAACGACCACTAAATTACGCCAAGTATTCTGTGTTAAAGGCAGGCGGGTGCTTAAAGCAAGGTGAAAGTAAAACAGAACGCTCCTATTGGAGCGTTCTGTTTTACTTTCACCTTGCTTTAAGCAACCACCTGCCCAAAATACCAACAAATTAACGCAATTTAGTGGCCGTTATTGAGAGGTTTTACTGTATTAATAATCTTTATTTGCTCCAATATAAGAGAGCATATCAAAATACATACATACATATAATAGACATGTGAACAATGGCTAACGGTTACAATTAGACAGACATACGTTGAACATTAACCACACAGCGTTATAAACACTAGCTAATCACGGTAAGAATTTAAACCATTCATATCATACATTTGATCAGAAAAGAGAAACAAAATAATGGCCAGCTCGGAACCTGGATCAAAACATGTTATAACCTTGTGGCCTGGACCAGAACGTTTATAACCGCGGGACCTGGATCGAAATCCGAATTACAAGACATTTTTCTATCGACGAACAATTGCTCAGCGGTCTATCTGAGAACACCGAGTAATTGTCAACAAACTGGGTCATGAGTTAACTCTTTCCTCCATGAATATTCATGCTAGAAAAAATGACGTCATGAATATTATATTAATTTGTTATAATAGCACACGGACACATGATCTTTTGGCAATGGCAGAAACTGTATAATCATATCTATATCATATCATTAGCAAACAGACCAGACCCTGATCAGACGGCTCCTCTTCTTAGATCCGTCTGATCTGGGTCTACTCTGTTTGTAAAGGCGTAGAAAGGCGTATTTATGGAGTAAGGGGTTAACTCATTGTCACACATCACCATGTAAACTGGTCGCAAAAGTCATTACACATTTCGTAAATAGAGAAATACCCCACTCACCCGAAAACTCAATAAGCAGCCATCTGTCTAACAAGTTCTCGATTCTGTTTTGTACTACAAGTTGGGATGAGCGATGTTTTACATTACGAGAATATGCTTTTAATCCTTTCCTTCATATAAACGTGTTTTCACGCATTTGCAAACAGAGTAGACCCAGATCAGACGGCTCCTATAGGAGCTGTCTGATCTGGGTCTGCTCTGTTTGCTTATGGAATTTGAAAGATCTGTTTCTTTACTTTCTAAAATGGCTACAATTTTCTCCTCCTTTCATATTTCCTTATAATTGTTTTGTCCATGAATATTCAGTAGGTATTGAAATTTAGAATAAACACAGAATAGGGAAAAGATTAACTTAAAAAGCTGGGATTAGTGATGTTTTACATTACGAGAATATGCTTATAACTAATAAAGCTGGAATTAGCCACGTTTTACTTTGTGAGAAAGGCTTATAACCATGAATATTCAGTAGGTATTGAAATTTAGAATAAACACAGAATAGGGAAAAGATTAACTTAAAAAGCTGGGATTAGTGATGTTTTACATTACGAGAATATGCTTATAACTAATAAAGCTGGAATTAGCCACGTTTTACTTTGTGAGAAAGGCTTATAACTAATGAAGTTGAAATGATTAACTGAGTGTAATAAAGCCTTTTTTAAGGATATTTGATAAGATTTAATTTAACAGCTCTCCTATGAGCTGTCTAATCTGGATTTTAATCTGTGTAACTGGGTAAAAGTTAGGTCTTAGAAATAAATTGTAAGACAAAAAATAATGGTTTTCAGAAAGACGATGACATGTTGGTTTATGGGGCGGCTGCTTCGTGTTTGTTTCTCTACTCTAGTACAGTTGAACTTCGATATCTCGAACTCGGATAACTCGAATTTCGGGACAACTCGAACTCGAAGTTTGGTCCTTGCAATACATAATTGTTCTAAATGTATCACTACGTATATCTAGAAACACATGTGGCAGCTTAATGCTGGTCTAAAGTAACGCTGAAAGCTCCTGCAGGAGCTTTAAGCATTACTGTAGAACTGCATTAAGCTGTGAACTTGGGCTATTGGTCTGATTATAAATAGGATGACTCGACCCTCTGTTATCGCGAACTAATTTGTAAGGTCCCTTGGAGTTCGAGATATCGAAGTTCAACAGTATTTTGAAACCTGAGTTAAAACGTTCATCCTGCTCTCCAAAACCTTACCCATTGTTTAAAATCTGAAGGAACCAGCCAGTTGATTTATGTTATCCTTTAATATCTAACGGAACCAGTCAGTTGATTCAAGTTATCGTTTAATTTTTAACGGAACCAGTCAGTTGACTAATGTTATCATTTAATATCTAACGGAACCAGCCTGTTAAGCCATGTTATCCTTTAATATCTAACGGAACCAGCCAGATGACTCGTGTTATCCTTTAGTATCTAACGGAACCAGTCAGTTGAACCATGTTATCCTTTAATATATAACGGAACCAACCAGTTGATTGACGTTGTCCTCTTTGAGAGGACTTATGTTGCTGATGCTGTGCGCTTCATGAAGAGACATGTCACCTGACAATGCCATCTTATCTACTGTGTACAATGTCATGTTGGAAGATTGTCTAATATTACTGCTGTAGAAGGCAACAAATGAGAAATCAATTCTGAGAAAAAAGCCTAAAAAGCAATTAATTCCTGTCTTTCGAAAACATTACAATAATTATTTCACTCACAAAAAAACGAACACAGAAAATGAAAAGCAATCACTTTCTTTTATAAAAACTGAATAATTCATTTGAAAAGGCGTGAAATTCAAATTAAACTACACACATAAAACGGCTTAATCCTTTAACTACGGGAAACGAGTGTGCTGGCATTTGGGTATATATTATTATTATACCACATTTATATAGCGCTCTTTTCACACAGAATATGTGCGTTCAAATTTGTGTATATGATTGTATCCAGGTACATTCGCTAAACGAGTGTACTGGTACAGTTGAACTTCGATATCTCGAACTCGGATAACTCGAACTTCGGGATAACTCGAACTCGAAGTTTGGTCCTCCCAAAATTTGCAATACTGAATTGTTCTAAAATGTATCACTAGTCTACATGTACGTATAACTAGAAACACATGTGGCAGCTTAATGATGGTCTAAAGTAGCGATGAAAGCTCCTGCAGCTCCTGCTGTTGGTCTGATTATAAATCGGATGACTCGAACCTCTGTTGTCGCGAACTAATGCGTAAGGTCCCTTCAACAGTTACTATGTTTACATATATACAGGTACAATCACTTACGAGCGTACTGGCATTTACGCATATACAGGTACAATCACTAAACGAGTGTACTGGCATTACTGTATAAACAGGAACATTCACTGAATGAGTGTACTGGCATTAATGTATATACAGGTACATTCACTGAATGAGTGTACTGGCATTAATGTATATACAGGAACATTCACTAAACGAGTGTACTGGCATTTACGTATATACAGGTTCATTCACTAAACGAGTGTACTGGCATTACTGTATAAACAGGAACATTCACTGAATGAGTGTACTGGCATTAATGTATATACAGGTACATTCACTGAACGAGTGTACTGGCATTAATATATATACAGGTCCATTCACTGAATGAGATTACTGGCGTTAATGTATAAACAGGTAGATTCATTAAATGAGTGCACTGGCATTAATGTATATACAGATACATTCACTAACCGAGTGTACTGGCATTTATGTATATACAACTACTTTCACTAAACGAGTGTACTGTCATTTATGTATAAACATGTACATTCACTAAACGAGTGTACTATCATTATTGTATATACATGTACATTCACTAAATGAGTGTACTGGCATTACTGTATAAACAGGAACATTCACTAAACGAGTGTACTGGCGTTAATGTATAAACAGGAACATTCACTAAATGGGTGTACTGGCATTACTGTATAAACAGGAACATTCAGTAAACGAGTGTTCTAGCATTAATGTATAAACAGGTCACTTCACTAAATGAGTGTACTGGCATTACTGTATATACAGGTACATTCACTAAATGAGTGTACTGGCATTACTGTATAAACAGGAACATTCACTAAACGAGTGTACTGGCGTTAATGTATAAACAGGAACATTCACTAAACGAGTGTACTGGCATTACTGTATAAACAGGAACATTCAGTGAACGAGTGTTCTAGCATTAATGTATATACAGGAACATTCACTAAACGAGTGTACTGGCATTACTGTGTAAACAGGAATATTCACTAAACGAGTGTTCTAGCATTAATGTATAAACAGGTAACTTCACTAAACGAGTGTACTGGCATTTATGTATATACAGGTACATTCACTAAACGAGTGTACTGGCATTTATGTATAAACAGATACAGTAATGGCAGTTGGTACATTCGCAAAACGAGTGTGCTGGTATTTGTGTATGTACAGGTACACTCGTTTAAAAAATGGTTAAACTATTTGCTGGTTGTGCTTTTGTTAAGAAATACAGTAATATCTCGATTATTCGAACACCACTAAAATACGTATCATTGTCGATCTTTAAGACAGTTGGCAGCTTAATGCAGTGTGAAAGTCATGCAGAAAGCTCATCTAGGGGCTTTCGGCATGGATTTCACCCTACATTAATTTAAGCAGTCACCTGCCTAAAACGGTCTAAACTATTCTCTACTAAAATTTCGAATAATCGAGGTTTTACTATATACATGTATGACAAAAGCGTTAACTCCTTGAATAAACATGTTAGAAATAATGAGATAATACATATTAATTAGATTATTTATATAGCGACAAATGAAAACACAGGACATTTTGACCATGACAGAAAAATGTATATAATTCATTCCATAGGCAAACGGGGCATATAGTCCTGATCAGATGATTCGTGCAGGATGTTGGTCTTCTCTGTGTGCAATGGTGTTATGTGTGTTTATTGAGTAAATGGTTAAGAGGTTTTAGTGTACTCTTTATATGGACCTAATATCTAGCAACACTGAAAACTTAACCAGACATTACAATACTAAACTCTACTCACAAGATAAAAAACAAAGCAATTTCATGTTTTTGTATTCAACTATTTCATATAAGTCATATAAATTCAGTTTGAATGAACTGTTAATTCAGAGGTTTTAAGCATAAGAACTATGTCGGGCAAACATCGGGGGAAAAGTGTCACTGATACATGTAGCAATGTTAGTTTAATTCATATATCATTTTAAGTCTTTCGGCGCCACATTTCTAATTGTCGTCTGCAATCCATTCTTTTGTTAAATCATTCGGTACAATAAGGAAATGAGATAAATAAATGCAAATTTCAAAGGAATAAAACACAGATATAGAATTAGAGATTGAGACAAAAAAAAATGAAGTACCTGATCAGACGTCTTGAAAGGGTGGGGTCTGATCTGGGACTGCACTATTTGTATTGGCGCATTTATGCGACATTGTCGGTGAAGGGGTTTTAACATGGTAGAGAAGAAGGATCGGCTAACCAGAGTATCACGGTTTTCTTTTAATTTTGAAAAAAAAATCACAATTCTTGCAACACGATAGAGAATTTCAAAGAAGTCTGGAGAAGACATTGACATTTACACAAAACAGCTGAAGTATTGTTTTTCCTGGCAAGGGTAAGACTTAATACGATTCGTATTTGTTTGTACTTTAAACGAAGCCTTAAACAGAATATAGGCAAACAGCATAGACCCTGATCCGAGGGTTCTAGAAGAGAAACACGAACAGAGTCGACCCAAATCAGAGGGCTCCGGAAGAAGAGTATTAACAGTACAGACGCCAAATCAGGGGGCTCCAGAGGAAGAGCATTAACAGTACAGATCCAAATCAGAGGGCTCCGGAGAAAGAGCTTTAACAATATAGACCCTGATTAAAGGGTTTAAGAAGAGGAGCATGAACAGTGTAGACCCTGATCAGAGGGCTCCGGAGGAAGAGCATTAACAGTAAAGACCCTGATCAGAGGGCTCCAGAAGAGGAGCATTAACAGTGTAGACACTGGTCAGAGGGCTAAAAAACAGGAGCATTAGCAGTGTAGATCCTGATCAGAGGACCCCTGAAGGAGCATTAGCAGTGCATATCACAGGGCTTTAGAAGGAGCATTAACAGTGTAAATCCTGATCAGAGGACTCCAGAAGGAGCATGAGCAGTGCATATCACAGGGCTTTAGAAGGAGCGCATTAACAGTGTAAATCCTGATCAGAGGACTCCGGAAGAGGAGCATTAACAGTATGAACACTGATCAGGGGACTCCAAAAGAGGACCATTTACAGCGTAGACCCTGATCAGAGGGTCCTAAAAGGAACATTGACAGTGTAGACCGTGACCAGAGGGCTGCGTAAGAGGCGCATGAACAGTGTAGACCCTGGCCAATGGTTTTCAAACTACAAAATTCTAAAACTTTTCATTTTCTCTAGTTAATGCTCCTTTTCGGTAGATTTATTCAAAGAGGTTGTATCTAAAAATAGCCTATGAGGTAATGGGTTAAGGAATTATATACATTCTGCCAATGCCAATATTCTTGTTTCATTGCTTATTATAAAATTCATTTAATGAGTATTCGTGACGTCATGAAGTCCAAACATTTATGACGTAAAGGGTTAATGTTTTATCAGCAACTGTTTCAAACAGTGTAGACACGACCAGATGTCCCGTTTTCAACGCTACATCAGGTTTGGGACTACGAGTTTGCAACGTTTAATCATTTCCCTCATAAAAACGCATTTTTACGCCTTTGCAAACATAGTAGATCCAGATCAGAATGCTCCTGTATGAACTGTCTAACCATGGTCTGCTCTGTTTTCCTGACCAAATAAAATAGATATGATCATAGTTTCTGCCATGGCAATATATTCTCTTGTTAAAAATGCCATTATAAAAATTCCGTTAATAACTATTCGTACAATTACTATTTCTTACTAAATTATTTTAAACGTAATATTCCAAAAAAGGGAATTAACCCTTCGCTTGCTATTCACGTCAATATACCTACCTGTAAACAGTGAAGACCCAGATGAGACAGCTCCTGCAGGAGCTGTCTCATCAGGGTCTGCACTATTTACAAGTTGATTGTGCAACCAGTGCACTCTACAGCAGTGATTGCACAGCGAAATACTTGTACACAGTGAAGATATATGTAATTATACAACAGGACATGGGTAAAGAAGGAGAAATGTATTTTATAATTCAGCAAGAGAAGGGTTAATGTAATACAGACATACTTAAATAGCTCGTATAAGCGTTACTTGTTGGATTTCTTATAGCGGGCTTATTTAGACTTACGAAAATAATTGTGCAAGTAGCACCCTTGATCGCAGAGAAAATACAGACAATACCGGGTCGCTTCGGTAATTACGAACAACTAACACAGAGTCGGCTTGGGAATTACAAGCAACAGATAAGATGTGTACATTATCATTATTATTATTATTATACCACATTTATATAGCGCTCTTTTCACACCGGATATGTGCGTTCAAAGGCGCTTCACATGGATGAAACACTAACCGGAACGAGCCGTATGATTATCTATCCAGGCAATGAATGATATACAATAGATATACAATATATATTAAATCACTGGCCGGAAGGAACCACATGATTGTCTATCCGGTCAATGAAAGATGTGCAAAAATATGTACAAATAGATATGAAATCACGAACAGGAAGGAACCGCATGTACTGTATTAACAAACTTGATACAAACAAATTGACTGAAAGCCAATAATCTGTATTAACAAACTTGATACAGACAAATTGACTGAAAGCCATGCTCATCAATATCATAAATTAGAATAAACGGGCTGGCTGAAAATCATTCCATTTATCTGACTATTAAAACATTTTCAAGAATAACTCATTTATTTCTCTACCAAACCCTATACTGTGACCGCTCTTTAGAATCGTCTCTAAAGAGTGGTCACAGTATAGGGTTTGGTGAAGAAATGACGATTTTAGTATTTGGGTATGCACCCATATCTGTAGCTCTGAAATTTAACAACTAATGTTTTCCCTGACGTCTAGTCTGAAGTAGAGCGCAAAAAGAGTCTTACCTGACTGCGGAACAGGCTGTACTTTCCTGTAACTGGTGAATCTGCCCCTGTTGCCATGGTTACGTATAACAATCCTTGTTAGCACATCGGCTGAAAAGAATGAATGGTATAACTGAAATAAGACATAATAATAATTGCCCTGACCGGATGGTTACTTTTAATATTCAACAACATGTAAACGAATACATGATAGCCCCTGTAATCAGTTTTGATCCAGATGAGACCTTGAATCAGCATCCAAACTCTTTATTTAATCCTTTCGGCGCGAACTTTCTAACTGTCGTCTGCAATCAAAGTTTGTTAAATCATTCAGTAAAATAAGGAAATGAGATAAATAAATGCAAATTTCAAAGGAATAAAGCATATATATAGAAATAAGAGATTGAGACAAAAAGTGAAGTACCTGATCAGACGCCACCTTGATCTGGGACTGCACTAGTTGTCGTTGTGCATTTATGCGTCTGCGGCGGTGAAAGGGTTAAACGATAAAATTTGAAGCTGACGGCATGAATATTCATATCAGAACTAATTACTGTATGAATATTATTACGCTAACTTTTACAATAGCCTTATTAACCTTTAGCCTGCTATGGGCGAATGGTTGAATACCTTTGCAAACTGTTTGGATCCAGATGAGACGCCGAGTAACTCGGCGTCTCATCAGGATCCAAACTGTTTGACATCCTGATTGCATTTTGGTAGACACATTGATTATAACTTGATTTTTAAAAATGCAGTAGGTTAAAAAATCTGCAAAACTAATTTGCTCAGTAGGCTAAAAGTCGACAAGGGAATTATTGACCACGATAATTCTAACGGTAGAATCAGGTATTTATTATATCATAAGCACACATATTAGACCCTGATCAGCCAGTCCCTACAGGAACTGTCTGATCTATATCTGCTCTGTTTGCGTAAAATGTGTCTTTGTATGAAATATAAGGTTGAGAGCGTTAAATGTGCTACACGACGTCATTAAAATATGCTGTAGTATACCGAAGATAGCATTATCAGAATGAATCCAAATGACGCTGAGTGACGTCATTAAAGTATGATGTAGTATACTGTGGGTGATATTATCAGTATGGATCCAAATGACGCTTGAATCCATCTTTAAATAAAGATTTCATGCATAAAAACAATGTTTTCCCATTGTAAACACGTTCCTCGATTGACGTCGAGTGGAACGTTCGAATTTAACTAAGAGTAATTATAGCTCTTAAAAGTTGACGTCATACACGAAATTACGTCATTTATTTCATATCAGTATGCAATTCACCCCTGTTGAAAATTGATACGCTCCACGATCCATACATACGGCGGCCATTTGCAAAGAAACAGCTGATCGAATTAGCATGTAGAAAAAGCATTTTCGGCATTTTATTCCGTGTTACTGCGTGATATTGAGGGATATTTAGCATGGGAGTTCCTGAAAAACGATGAAATCAAATGAAGTATATTTACACTCAGTCTGATTCCAAATGAAAATAATATCGACTAAAATTCAGTGACAAAGTAAATTGAAATGGACAGTAATTAAAGTATGATTAGAATACTGTGGGTGATATTATCAGTATGGATTCAAATGACCCTGAGTGACGTCATTAAAGTATACAGTTGATGATATTAGTATGGATCGAAATGACGCTGAGTGACGTCATTAAAGTATGATTTAGTATACCGTAGATTGCATTATCAGTATGGATATCAAATGATGCTGAGTGACGTCCTTAAAGTATACAGTGGATGATATTAGTATGGATCCAAATGACGTCCAAATGCGTGACGTCATTAAAATATGTTGTAGTATACTGCGGATGGCATTATCAGAATGGATCCAAATGATGTTGAGTGACGTCATTAGAGTATGCTGTAGTATATTGTGGATGGCATTATCAATACAAATGTTTAATTCAGCATTAAGCAAAACACGTTGCTTTATCCATCAGAAAACATCTGCACATAGCGAAAATACATGAAAAGTAATGCATGTACAATGAACAAGGTAGATAAGCCAGAAGATTCCAGAAGAGTTGTCCTTATTGTGAAGAACTTATTCTATGTTATTCAAATTAAATTGTTCTGGTAATAGCATACATTAACAGGCAAATTGTACTTAATTTCATGAATTAGCTTATTACTTATGTAAATTGATTGTGAATCTAATTATCCTGGTAATATCATAATTTAATATGCAAATTATGATAAGCTAGATTATCAGTATGGATCCAAATGACGCTGAGTGACGTCATTATGTTGTAGTATAGTGCGAATGACATTATCAGTATGGTGTTGTGGTGTGTTGTTGTTGTAGTTGTGTTGATGTTGTGGTTGTAGTTGTATTGTGTTGTTAGTTGTGTTGTGGTTGTAGTTGTGTTGATGTTGATATTGTGGTTGTAGTTTTGTTGTGATTGTAGTTGTGCTGCAATGATGTGTTGTGTTATGTTGTAATTTGGATGTGTTGTTGTGGTTGTGTTGTGGTGTGGCTGTGATTGTGTTGTGTTGTTGGTGTGTTGTGTCGTAGTTGTGATGTTGTTGTGTTGTAGTTGCGGTGTTGTGTTGTTAGTGTGCTGTTGTTGTTTTGTGGTTGTTGTTGTTGTATTGTTGTGTAGTGCTGTGTTATAATAGTAGCTCACAGTGTAACCTCTAGCATGCTACAGACCAGTCTGTGATGGTGTTCGCGAAAGGTATTAAGTTCGATGTAGTGCCAAACAACTTGACATCTAATCAGCTTCAATAAGAAAGTCTGCTTCCAAATCTGAATTTTCCATCGACGAAAATTGTCTTAGAATGTTGGGGCTCTGTTTAAAATTAGTTGTTCAGAAATATGAGCCGATAATGATGTACGTACTGTACCGAAGAGTCAAGGAAAGTTGCCTTAGTTTATGATATTAGAGAAATATGAACCTGGAGTGAGCTGCTGTGGAAACAATATCTGGTAATAAACTTTTATTAAAATGAATCTGTAGTATTTGTAAGAGAAAACTGTAATAAAAAACGGTCATTATCAGAATAATTGGTCATTGTTCACAATAATAAAATAAAGATGGCATCACACGGAATATGGAATTTCAGATTGTATCTATAATACTAAGGAGTAACCATGATTTATGTACAACTACAATGTGGTAGAACTTTTACCACTTTTGAGTCTAAGTAGTTGTCGTATTTAGAAATTTTCCTAGGCTACATTATTCAAAGTAACATTTTCTTCCATATTTTTTAAAAAAGGAAATAAACTGCATCAAACGTCGAGAGGTCGAGCTATTCGGTATCTTATCTGGAGCTAAACCATTCATAGAGGAGGTTATCAAACACTCGCTCCTGATGTGAAAAAAACCCAGGCGCACCAAAATCAAAATTCGCTCCTGACGTGCAAAAAGACAGGCGCACCAAACCAGGCGCACCAAAACAGACACACCAAACAGACGCATCAAAACACACACCAAAGCAAACGCACCAAAGCGAACGCACCAAAACGAACGCACCAAAACGAACGCACCAAAACAAACGCACCAAAACAAACGCACCAGTTCCGATGTCCTGCTGCAGGTCATTAACCTTTTACCAGGTAATTTTTACATAACATTCCGTCCATCTCATTTTGAAATACAATGTGTGTTGAACAGCTCTCCCGATAAGATGCGTAAATTAAACTATTTTCAAAAATAGCTTTATTACTCCACCAGACCATATACTGTCACCACTCTTTAGAATTCTACAATTCTAAAAAGTGGTGACAGTATAGGGTTTGGTGGAAGAGATGATTCTAAAGAGTGGTCGCAATATAGGGTATGGTGGAAGAGACGATTATAAAGAGCGGTCACAGTATAGGGTTTGGTCTCTGCGAGACGATTCCAAAGAGTGGTCACGGTATAGGATTCGGTGGAAGAGACGATTCTAAAGAGTCGTCACAGTATAGGGTTTGGTGGAGAAACGACGATTATAGTATTTGGGTACGCACCCTTATCTGTAGCTCTGGTTGAAGCTACTAACAAAATGCCAACAGGGTGTCAAGCAGTTTAGTTTACTGGATGTCTCATGCGGATACAAACAGTTGGCAAATGTTATCACCACACCGCTTGTAGCCTTCTCAGAGTAGGCGTGTGTTTACAAACAGTTGGCAAATGTTACCACCACACCGCTTGTAGCCTACTCAGAGTAGGCGTGTGTTTACAAACAGGTCGCAAATGTTATCACCACACCGCTTGTAGCCTACTCAGAGTAGGCGCGTGGTTACAAACAGGTCGTAAATGTTATCACCACACCGCTTGTAGCCTACTCAGAGTAGGCGTGTGTTTACAAACAGTTGGCAAATGTTATCATCACACCGCTTGTAGCCTACTCAGAGTAGGCTTGTGTTTACAAACAGTTGGCAAATGTTATTATCACACCGCTTGTAGCCTACTCAGAATAGGCTTGTGTTTACAAACAGTTGGCAAATGTTATTATCACACCGCTTGTAGCCTACTCAGAGTAGGCTTGTGTTTACAAACAGTTGGCAAATGTTATTATCACACCGCTTGTAGCCTACTCAGAGTAGGCTTGTGTTTACAAACAGTTGGCAAATGTTATCACCACACCGCTTGTAGCCTACTCAGAGTAGGTTGTGTTTACAAACAGTTGGCAAATGTTATTATCACACCGCTTGTAGCCTACTCAGAGTAGGCTTGTGTTTACAAACAGTTGGCAAATGTTATTATCACACCGCTTGTAGCCTACTCAGAGTAGGCTTGTGTTTACAAACAGTTGGCAAATGTTATTATCACACCGCTCGTAGCCTACTCAGAGTAGGCTTGTGTTTACAAACAGTTGGCAAATGTTATCACCACACCGCTCGTAGCCTACTCAGAGTAGGCTTGTGTTTACAAACAGTTGGCAAATGTTATTATTGCACCGCTTGTAGCCTACTCAGAGTAGGTTGTGTTTACAAACAGTTGGCAAATGTTACCACCACACCGCTTGTAGCCTACTCAGAGTAGGCTTGTGTTTACAAACAGTTGGCAAATGTTACTATCACACCGCTTGTAGCCTACTCAGAGTAGGCTTGTGTTTACAAACAGTTGGCAAATGTTACTATCACACCGCTTGTAGCCTACTCAGAGTAGGCTTGTGTTTACAAATAGTTGGCAAATGTTATCACCACACCGCTTGTAGCCTACTCAGAGTAGGCTTGTGTTTACAAACAGTTGGCAAATGTTACTATCACACCGCTTGTAGCCTACTCAGAGTAGGCTTGTGTTTACAAACAGTTGGCAAATGTTATTATCACACCGCTTGTAGCCTACTCAGAGTAGGCTTGTGTTTACAAACAGTTGGCAAATGTTACTATCACACCGCTTGTAGCCTACTCAGAGTAGGCTTGTGTTTACAAACAGTTGGCAAATGTTACTATCACACCGCTTGTTGCCTACTCAGAGTAGGCTTGTGTTTACAAACAGTTGGCAAATGTTACTATCACACCGCTTGTAGCCTACTCAGAGTAGGCTTGTGTTTACAAACAGTTGGCAAATGTTACTATCACACCGCTTGAAGCCTACTCAGAGTAGGCGTGTGTTTACCTCTTGAATAGTCGTTCGGGAAAATATATAAATATTGAGTAGCTGAATAATTATCATGGCATCACGAACAAGCATTTGTTTTGACTCGGGCACATTCTGTAGCATCAAAAACAAGCATTTATTTTGACTCTGGCACATACTGTCGCATCAACCCAATTTTATTCATAAGCAAACAGAGCAGACCCTAATGGAGTAGAGGGTTATTCCAAGAGGAATAGGTAAGCTGTGTAGGTCCAAAGTCTTTGTAATTTCTCCACCAAAACCTTTGTTGTGACCACTGTTTATATACGTCTCGAAGAGACAATCTAGGGACTAGTAACACCAAAAAGTATGTTAACTGAGATAGACATGTGTATCTCTGACTCTGGTTTGAGATAAGCCTGTGTATCGTTTGACTCTGGTTTGAGATAAGCACGTGTATCTCTGACTCTGGTTTGAGATGAGGCTGTGTATCTCTGACTCTGGTTTGAGATGAGCCTGTGTATCTCTTACTCTGGTTTGAGATAATCACGTGTATCTCTGACTCTGGTTTGAGATGAGCCAGTGTACCTCTGACTCTGGTTTGAGAAAGGCCTGTGTATCTTCTGACTCTGGTTTGAGATAAGCACGTGTATCTCTTACTCTGGTTTGAGATGAGCCTGTGTATCTCTGACTCTGGTTTGAGGTAGACATGCGCATCTCTGACTCTGGTTTGAGATGAGCCAGTGTACCTCTGACTCTGGTTTGAGAAAGGCCTGTGTACCTCTGACTCTGGTCTTTGGTAGGCCTGTGTATCACTGGCTCTGTGTTAATAATTTACGTCTAGCAGAATAGTACAAAAAGTTAGAGATTTCCGTATTATGAAAATGTCTGTTAACCCATTCCATAATATTGACGACCTTTGACGACTCTGTAATAGTCACTATGTGAAACCATCGTGGTAAATAGAGCATTTGCTCCTATAGGAGCAAATGCTCTATTTATCACAATGGTTTAAAAACTACAAAATTCTGAAATTTTCCTTTCCTATAGGAGCAAATGCTCTATTTATCACAATGGTTTCAAAACTACAAAATTCTGAACTTTTCCTTTTCTCTAGTTAATGCTCCTTTTCGGTAGATTTATTCACAGAGGTAGAATCTAAAAATAGTCTATGAGGTAATGGGTTAAGTACAGTTGATAGAGCAGAGCCAATCAAATGTATAACACAGACACACTGACACTTTTCGCTGTTACATGGTTCTTACCTTAGGTCTTCAATTCTTCAATCTACCCGCTATACAATGTCGTTGATTTAAACTTTAGATGCAATTTCGCTACTCATCAATATTTTAAAGAGCATTTGCCGAAATCAAACCTATTTTGGAGGGTATCATAATTCATCAAACTTAGACTGGTGGAGCCAAACATTTTATAGATACCATCGTGGCTACATGACTGTGATCAATCAATAGCCTCCACCACGAAACTTGTTATCGAGTGTAACACTGTCCTCAAATGTTGCATTAATACTTTCATATACAGAAAAACCTCAAATAACCAACCCTCATCCTGCTGTGAAAAAATAATGTCTGCACAAAATTTGAAACTATAGTAAAATCTCAATTATTCGAAATATTTTATAGAAGAATTTAGACTCTTTTAGGCAGGTGGCTGCTTAATGCATGGTGAAAGTCATGCAGAAAGCTCCTAGAGGAGCTTTCTGCATGACTTTCACCATGCATTAAACTGCCACCTGTCTTTTAGATCGATAATGATACGTATTTTAGTGTTCGAATAATCGATAATGATACGTATTTTAGTGTTCGAATAATCGATAATGGTACGTATTTTAGTGTTCGAATAATCGAGATTTTACTGTATTCAATGTTGACCATTTCCGATTCAATCATGTTTCTGAGAAGTATTGCCAAAGAGTCATGACAAAACCTTTCAGAAACAATTGACCAAGTATCAAACAGCTTTGATCTTTGTGAGACGCCGGGTCACTCGATGTCTCATCTGGATCCAAACCATTTGCAAATATATGTCTGGTCAGGTGAGTTATATCAGGTGAGTCAATTGAGGTGAGTCAGATCAGATGAGTCAAGTCAGGTGAGTCAGATCAGGTGAGTCAATTGAGGTGAGTCAGATCAGGTGAGTCAAGTCAGATGAGTCAGATCAGGTGAGTCAAGTCAGGTGAGTCAGATCAGGTGAGTCAATTGAGGTGAATCAGATCAGGTGAATCAAGTCAGATGAAACAGATCAGGTGAGTCAAGTCAGGTGAGTCAGATCAGGTGAGTCAATTGAGGTGAGTCAGATCAGATGAGTCAAGTCAGGTGAGTCAAGTCAGGTGAGTCAGATCGCGGATAGCGAGATACAGATTTACTTATTATTTTCAAAAATAATTGATTACAACGATACGTATATACCTTGAAAATAGCCTTGAGAACAGCCAGTCAAAAAAGCCCAAAATCTTAATCTTTGGCCTCAGACGAAAAGTATTAACCCTTTTACCGCCGAAGTCGCAAAAATGTACCACGACAAATAGTGCAGTCCCTATCAGACGCCGCCTTTTCAAGGCGGCGTCTGATTTGTCTCAGTCTCTATCTCCATATCTTTATTCCTTTGAAATTTGCATTTATTTATCTCATTTCTTTATTTTACCATATGATTTCACAAAATTCGATCGCAGACGACAATTAGAAATTTGGCACCGAAAGGGTTAACTTCAGAGACATATATTCATTAACGGCCGAATATACTGAGTAATGTTTAATCTATGATTCAGGGGCCCATTGTGTGTCAGAGATTATCGTAAGTAATAACATAGGACAATCGCAACGATCCAGCAACCGACACTGATAAACACAAACACGTAACGATCCAGCAACCGGCACTGATAAACACAAACACGCAACGACCCAGCAACCGACACTGATAAACACAAACACGCACCGATCCAGCAATCGACACTGATAAACACAAACACGCAACGATCCCGCAATCGACACTGATAAACACAAACACGCAAACGAACCCGCAACCGACACTGATCATAAGCACAAACATGCAACGATCCAGCAACCGACACTGATAAACACAAACACGCAACGACCAAGCAACCGAAACTGAACAACACAAACACGCAACGATCCAGCAACCGATACTGATAAAGACAAACACCCAACGATCCAGCAACTGACACTGATAAACACAAACACGCAACGACCCAGCAACCGGCACTGATAAACACAAACATGCAACGACCCAGCAACCTGCACTGATAAACACAAACACGCAATGGCCCAGCAACCGACACTGATACACACAAACACGCAGCGACCCAAGCAACCGACACTGATAAACACAAACACGCAATAACCCAGCAACCGAAACTGATAAACACAAACACGCAACGACCCAGCAACCGATACTGATAAACACAAACACGCAACGACCCAGCAACCGAAACTGATAAACACAAATACGTAACGATCCAACAACCTGCACAGATAAACACAAACAGGCAACGATCCAGCAACCGACACTGATAAACACAAACACACTATGATCCAGCAACCTGTACTGATAGACACAAACACACAACGATCCAGCAACCGACACTGATAATCACAAATACGCAACGATCCAGCCACCGACACAGATAATCACAAACACACAACGATCCAGCAACTGTCAATGATAAGCACAAACACGCAACGATCCAGCAACCCTTCACAGATAAACACAAACACGCAACGATCCAGCAACCGACACTGATAAACACAAACACGCAACAATCCAGCAACCTGCACAGATAAACACAAACACGCAACAATCCAGCAACCGACACGTATACACACAATCACACAACGATCCAGCAACCTGCACTGATAAACACAAACACACAACAATCCAGCAACCGACACTGATAAACACAAACAGCCCCTTTCCCTGTATTAAATAATGACATCGTGAATATTTAGTAACCCATTCCCTCATAGTTGACGCCTCCGTAAAAGTTACTTTTCGAAACCATTGTGATAAATAGAGCATTTGCTCCTACGGAGCTCTATTTATCACAATGGTTTCAAAACTACACAGTTCTAAAAGTGTCCAATCTGTAGTACCGGTATATGATCCTTTTCGTTAGCTTTGTTCAAAGGGAATGGGTCTAAAATAGCCTATGAGGTAATGGATTAATATAATTTATTAATAAGAATAACGGCTTATGACCGCATGACGTTTTGGCTCAAGCTGATCTTGTATAATCAGAAGTATATTACATGTATACCATAAGCAAACAGATCAGACACTGATCAGACGTCTCCTACAGGAGCCGCCTGATCTGGATCTACTACCTATGCAAAGGCGTGAAAAGACATGTATATGAGGGAATCGGTTAAATCACATGTTCATTACTTTCAGTTCGTTTAAGAGATTTACAGGTTACAGAGATACAGATAAATGTGCGTACCCAAATACTAAAATCGTCATTTCTCTACCAAACCCTATACTGTGACTACTCTTTAGAATCGTCTCTCAGAGAGTGGTCACAGTATAAGGTTTGGTGGAGAAATAAAGGAGTTATGGTTGAAAATGTTTACATTTACGCATCTTATCTGAACCTCTGTTTGATTATTGACTTTTTGCCTGTAACAAGAAATCACCACACTAGCCTCGTCATCATCATTAGCATCATCTAGTTTTGTGTTACCCTTTATTCTGTTCAAATTCTGGTCGGTCGCATTTCTTCAACACATTTTCGGGTTCGGTTTTGGGAAACGTTGGCCCGAGTACAGACGGTTAGGATCAACCCGTGAGAGACTCAGCGTCTCATCTAGATATGTCTACAAATATCAGTAGGAACGCGCTTATAAAGATATATTCTACCCAATGACGTTTTAAAAGTTTTTGACGTCATCGTCAGTCTTTCTTTCTTTCACAATTTTCTGAAAATTGAAACAAAATAGACTAACAGTATGTAAATATCACATCCTATGGAAGGCGACATCACGTATTGCCAACCCGAGATTGGTAATGTGGACGTTACCATACCGAGGGTTAACACTATGTAACCAGGGTTTCATATTGCTAAAGTGTAGTCTGCTTTAACTACGTGTTGTCGCAATAAACAATAAGCAGTTTGAAACAAAAGTTATAGATCTATACCGGTACTCGATGTTAAAAACATCACTGAAAAGCTTCACACATCCATTCATTACACGCTTAATACTAGCGGAGTCCTTTTCACTGACATACCATCCTTCGACATTTCTCAAATTTTAAACAAGAACAGAATAACTGTCAAAATGAAGTTTGGTGATCAAATTGCAAGCGTCGGATGACGTCAGTCCGATAACGCAGATGACGTCAGGCACACAATTTGATAAGCGCTCAGGATCCATGCTTATAAAGCTTTTTAGTTGAGTCTGAGTTCGTTTTCAAGCCTTTGATTGGTCAGATTTGAGTCCTCAAGCTTTTGATTGGTCAGATTTGAGCCAAAGGCTCAAATCTGACCAATCAAAAACTTGAGAACGAACTCAGACTCAACTAAAAGTTTTATAAGCATGGACTCTGATCTAGACGTATTGTTTCCCGCACGAGATAACGTAAAACGTGTAGCTACTACAGGTAAATTTAAATAACGTCAAACGTGCAGCTACTACAGGTAAGTTTAAATACTGTCAAACGTGTAGCTACTACAGGTTAGTTTAAATACTGTCAAACGTGTAACTACTACAGGTAAGTTAAAATAACGTCAAACGTGTAACTACTACAGGTAAGTTAAAATAACGTCAAACGTGTAACTACTACAGATGAGTTTAAATAACGTAAAACGTGCAGCTACTACAGGTAAGTTTAAATACTGTCAAACGTGTAGCTACTACAGGTTAGTTTAAATAACGTCAAACGTGTAACTACTACAGATGAGTTTAAATAACGTAAAACGTGTAACTACTACAGGTAAATTTAAATAACGTCAAACGTGTAGCTACTACAGATGAGTTTAAATAACGTCAAACGTGTAACTACTACAGGTAAATTTAAATAACGTCAAACGTGTAACTACTACAGATGAGTTTAAATAACGTAAAACGTGCAGCTACTACAGGTAAGTTTAAATACCGTCAAACGTGTAAGTGCTACAGGTAAGTTTAAATAACGTCAAACGTGTAACTACTACATGTAAGTTTATATAACGTCAACCATGTAACTACTACAGGCAAATTTAAATAACGTCAAACGTGTAACTACTACATATGAGTTTATATAACGTAAAACGTGTAACTACTACAGATGAGTTTATATAACGTCAAACGTGTAAGTGCTACAGGTAAGTTAAAATAACGTCAAACGTGTAACTACTACAGATGAGTTTAAATAACGTAAAACGTGCAGCTACTACAGATGAGTTTAAATACCGTCAAACGTGTAAGTGCTACAGGTAAGTTAAAATAACGTCAACGTATATCGTCAAACGTGTAACTACTACAGGTTAGTTAAAATAACGTCAACCATGTAACTGCTACAGATTACGTTTAATTGTAATCTAATACTAAATATTTGTATATGTTTTAAACGAATTATTGTCCTGTTTTTTTTTAACCTGTCAAACTTTAAATAATTATACGCTTGCTGAACACGCCATTTATAGCTTCGGTTGATGTCGATTGTTTCCGCTAATAAACGCTTTCCTACTTGGCTTATTCGAGTACATATGCATTTATTGTGAATCTCGCGAAAACCGTTTGAAACACAGGTTTAACGAAGCTAAATATATCCTTTCAGTGACGTAGGAATATTCATGAAGAAAAACACCAAACAATAGTAATGTATGAATATGAACTACATGTATACAGAATACGTGCTCAAACGTTCTACCGAAGGGTTGTATGCTTTATTTGTTTGCAAATTTAACCTATAGATTCCCGTGATCTAATGGGGTGTATGCAAACAGTGCAGACCCTGAGGGATCCCCCTGATCATGTCAGCGCTGTTTGCTTCGCCTATAAATATAAAATAATTTTCATTAGCATATACACTAAAACCTCTCTAAACCGGACGTTAAATTTAGTATAAATATTGGCCATGAAGGCAGGTGGCAGCTTAATGCAGGGTGACTTTCACCCTGCATTAAGCAGTCACTTGCCTAGAAGTATGTATTTTATTCTCAACTAGAATTCCAGATTAGAGGGGGTTTACTGTGCACATTTTTCAGGACCCCCACGTGGATAATGGAAGTGTTCGGAATACGGACGAGTTTAACTTGTACAACATGGGAATTAAAGAGTTAATTATTAGCAAATTTAATCATCCGCCTCCAGTATCATTCGGAGAATTCAATACTATTTCTGAATTATCCGCCCGGGTTGCTATCATGTTTTTGATCAACGACGACAATTCCTGGAAATGTAGCAATGCAAACTATAAAACAAAAATGTAGCGCAAGCATAGTTGTCGCATTTCCTAGACGAGTTTATATAAATTTTCCTCTGTTGGGAAATTGTCGAAATATTTCGTATCAAATGTAATTGGATAACTAAACAGTAAATTTATATCCATTTCGTGTTTACAGAATAAACAATGTAAGCAAGATTTTCATTATTCAAATACGTTATTTAAAGTGTCTTGTTATATTAGTGCAGGGCTAGTATTTGTTAAGTACTGAATTATTGCATGTTTATTGACTCCTATCTGTAAAATGAAACCTGAATTACATTTGAAAACACATTGCATCCACATAAGGGGCTTAGTAACTCGAAACACTTGACTTAAACCTTTACTGCAGTAAACCTGGCCTAACCCTTTACTGCAGTAAACTTGGCCTAACCCTTTACTGCAGTAAACTTGGTTTTACCATTTACTACAGTAAAACATGAGTTAAACATTACTGTAGTAAAACTTGACATAAACCTTGTGTACTATTGTAAAACTTGAGTATTTCTTTACTACAGTAAAACTTGAGTTATTTCTTTACTATAGTAAAACTTGAGTTATTTCTTTACTACAGTAAAACTTGAGTTATTTCTTTACTATAGTAAAACTTGAGTTGACCTTTAAATGCAGTAAAGCTTGACCTAACCCATTACTGCAGTAAAATTATCGACTTAACACATTGCTGCAGTAAAATCTGGCTTAACCCTTTAAGGGTAAAACCTGACTTAACCCTTTATGGCAGTAAAACCTGACTTAACCCTTTATGGCAGTAAAACCTGACTTAACCCTTTGCTGCAATTGAATTATCGGCTTAACATTCGAGTTAACCCTTTGCTGCAGTAAAACTTGAGTTAACCCTTTGCTGCAATATAATTTGACATAACCAATTACTGCTGTAAAACCTAACCGTTTACTCCATAGTGAAGCCCTTGAACACGTTTGTAAACAGAGTACATGTATACCCAGATCACACGTTTTCTGAATGGTTTGCCCTGTTTGCTTATGAAATGATATAAATCTAATTATACAGTTTCTGCCATGGTCAAACATTCCGTGTTCATATACAACTATAAAGTCATTTAATTTCTTTCATGAATATTCATGGAGTACAAGATTAAATGACAGGATATTGGAAACTGGTGGAGAATCATTGACATCCTTTACACAGAAATTGGATCCAGATGGGACCACGAGTGACACTGCGTATTATCAAGATCCAGATGAGACCACGAGTAACACCGCATATCATCAAGCTCCAGATGAGACCACGAGTAACACCGCGTATTACCAGGATCCAGATG
Source organism: Azorinus chamasolen (assembly GCA_963576725.1). NCBI lineage: Eukaryota > Metazoa > Mollusca > Bivalvia > Cardiida > Solecurtidae > Azorinus > Azorinus chamasolen. The sequence continues at coordinate 8,422,803 of OY755247.1, read as the reverse complement.
AGACCACGAGTAACACCGTGTATTACCAGGATCCAAACGGTTACTGTGGTTACGATTTACACTAAAGTAAAGACACATCAAACACTGAACTGACGAAGACGAAAAAGTTTGCAGACGACAAAACGAGGCAGTGAAATAATTAATTAGCACTGTGCCATCCTAGAAAGCACAGGGGATAGCACGTTGTCATGCAAAATACATGCCTTATTACTCTGTTTAAGGTAGGGGATTGTATCTTTGCCTCGGGAAATGTGAATAAATGTTTCTTTAATTCAAATTTCTTGTCAAATTGCATCTTAGATTATGGCTTTTAGATTCTACAACAAGAGCTGAGGCAGTCGATTTTGTTCCCTCGTGTTGCCTGATATCTATGCAACCCATATTGTCTCATAACTATCCTATTTATTACCACACAAACAATGCACGTACTAACTCAGTCTCCCTAGGCTATGTCTAGACACAACCTTTTTGAATTAATCTACCGAAAAGGAGCATTAGCTATAGAAAAGGAGAATTTTAGAATTGTGTAGTTTTGAACCATTGTAATAGAGCATTTGCTCCTATGGATATCACAATGGTTTCAAAATGTGATTTTTACAGAGGTGCCAAAATGTGTCACTAGGAGGGAATGAGTTAAGTATACCTTAACAAATAGCCAAGGGTTGAATCCTTACAAGACTCCCGCTTAAACGCAACAAAAAACGACAACAAAACAACAATGACAACAACAACAACAAACAAATAAGAACGTTCAAACAGTACATATTGTAGATACTGATTGCTATTTATCACCCAGTATTGTAGAATCTGATCTCTATTTATCACCCAGTATTGTAGATACTGATCTCTATTTATCACCCAGTATTGTAGATACTGATCTCTATTTATCACCCAGTATTGTAGAATCTGATCTTTATTTATCACCCAGTATTGCATATACTGATCTCTATTTATCACCCAGTATTGTAGATATTGATCTCTATTTATCACCCAGTATTGTAGATATTGATCTCTATTTATCACCCAGTATTGTAGATATTGATCTTTATTTATCACCCAGTATTGTAGATATTGATCTTTATTTATCACCCAGTATTGTAGATATTGATCTCTATTTATCACCCAGTATTGTATATACTGATCTCTATTTATAATCCAGTATTGTAGATATTGATCTTTATTTATCACCCAGTATTGTAGATATTGATCTCTATTTATCACCCAGTATTGTAGGATCTGATCTCTATTTATAATCCAGTATTGTAGATACAGATCTCTATTTATCACCCAGTATTGTAGATCTGTTTTCCTGTTCACAATATATTCTTTGCATGTTAAGTAACTGTCGTCTGCAAACACTGTCATCTGCTGCAATCTTCAGTGTACATTTTCCCAAAACTTTCTTCAAATAATAGAATGGCAAACAGATTGGATCCTGATGAGGCGCCGAGTTCATCGGCATCTGATCTAGATCTAGAGTGTATGCATACGTTATCTCGTGTTGACTGCTAACTTGCAAATAGCTTAATGGGAATATGGCACATGGCTATAAATTATCATACTTCCTTCCCTATACAGATGCATTTATTAATTAATTAAAATCTACGCTGCGTTGTTAATATTTGAAGCTGTTTCATTAAACGAACAAGTAGGGTTTCTACTTACAATACTTGGATACATATGGAAATGCAATTTCCAGAAGCACAGAGATATTTTTCTCAACCCTTTACTCTATGAATATCCATGTCAGGAATAATGAATGTATGAATATTTAATTAGCTGATTTTTATATTGGTATCATAAAAAAGGAAAATATACCAAGACACAAACCGTAGGGATATACTGTAGATCGAAAACCCCGCTAATGCGACCACCTATAATTCTGAGTGCTAGATGCAGGTGGTAGCTTCATACAGGACAAAAGTAATTCAGAAAGCTCCTAGAGGAGCTTTCTGCATTACTTTTGTCCTGCATTAAGCAACCACCTGCTTATAAAGACATCCATGTTTATTCATTAAGTGGTCGCATTAGAGGGGTTCTACTGTACATGCATTTAGGGTATTTCATATTCAAACGCAGCAGACCTATAGGAGCCATCTGATCTGTCTCTACCCTGTTTGCAAAGGTACTGTAAAACGTCTCTATGGGCTAACCCATTCCCTCATATTGACGCCTTTTGACGCCTCTGTAAAAGTTGCTTTTTGAAACCATTGTGATAAATAGAGCATTTGCTCAATAGGAGCAAATGCCCTTTTTATCACAATTGTTTAACTACACAATTCTAAAAAAATCCCTTTTCTCTAATAAATGCCCCTTTTCGATAGATGTATTCAATAAAGTTGGATCTAAAAATAGCCTATGAGGCAATGGGTCTAAAATAGCCTATGAGGTAATGGGTCTAAAAATATCCTATGAGGTAATGGGTTAAAGGGTTAACTCTTCCACTATCATGGGCTAATCATTGATCACTTGCTTAAAGTGTTTTACCCTGATGAGATGCCCATTAATTGAATATCTCATCAGGAGCCAAACTATTTGATGCTATAATTGTGTCTAATCAGGAGCCAAACTAGTTGATGCTATAATTATGTCTAATCAGGATCCAAACTAGTTGATGCTATAATTATGTCTAATCAGGAGCCAAACTAGTTGATGCTATAATTATGTCTAATCAGGATCCAAACTGCTGGCTACTATAATTATGTTTTTTAGAATCAAAATAGATCAAACTTAAAAAAGACGATAAATTTTACATTTGATGAAATGATGTTATACATTAAACCTTTGTTCCATAGATATGAATTTTAATGCCTTTGAAACCAGGTCAGACCCAGATTATACGGCTCATGTGTGAAGCGTCTGATAAGGGTCTGCTCTGTTTGCTTATGAAATACATGTTATTACATCTAATTCTACTGTATCTGCCATTGCTTGTTGTGATATGTCATTATAAGAAGTTAGGTAACTGATATTAATTGTATCATTATTTCTTACATGTATATCTATAGAGTAAAGGGTTAACCTTTTCCTCCATGAATATTCGTGTCATATATACTTGACATCATGAATATAAATTATAAAAGCACATGGACACATGAATATTTGGCAATGACAGAAACTGTAGAATCATAAGCAAACAGAGCAGACACCGATCAGACGGCTCCAATAGGAGCCGTCTGAGCTGGGTCTACTCTGTTTACAAAGGAGTAGAAAGGCGTATTTATGGAGGAAAGGGTTAAACTTATATTTCCCTGTGCCAAAAAAAGCAAATAGAGTAAAATATTAAACCTATATTTCCTTGTACCAAAATAGATTATAGAGTAAATAGTTAAACCTATCGTTCCCTGTACCAAAATAGATCATAGAGTAAAGGGTTAAACCTATCTTTCCCGTACCAAAATAGAATATAGAGTAAAAGGTTAAACCTATCTTTCCCCGTACCAAAATAGAATATAGAGTAAAAGGTTAAACCTATCTTTCCCCGTACCAAAATAGAATATAGAGTAAAAGGTTAAACCTATCTTTCCCCGTACCAAAATAGAATATAGAGTAAAAGGTTAAACCTATCATTCTCTGTACCAATATAGATTATAGAATAAAGGGTTAAACCTATCTTTCCCGTACCAAAATAGAATATAGAGTAAAAGGTTAAACCTATCTTTCCCCGTACCAAAATAGAATATAGAGTAAAAGGTTAAACCTATCTTTCCCCGTACCAAAATAGAATATAGAGTAAAAGGTTAAACCTATCTTTCCCCGTACCAAAATAGAATATAGAGTAAAAGGTTAAACCTATCTTTCCCCGTACCAAAATAGAATATAGAGTAAAAGGTTAAACCTATCATTCTCTGTACCAATATAGATTATAGAATAAAGGGTTAAACCTATCTTTCCCGTACCAAAATAGAATATAGAGTAAAAGGTTAAACCTATCTTTCCCCGTACCAAAATAGAATATAGAGTAAAAGGTTAAACCTATCTTTCTCTGTACCAAAATAAAATATAGAGTAAAGGGTTAAACCTATTATATCTTTCCTTGTACCATAATAGATGACACCTAACATTTAGCTTGTTGAACAACTTTCGGTTTTCACAACATTTCGTCCACGCCATTTTCCATATACGAGTACAACGTGTATTAGCTCTTTACCCAATGAATATTCATATAAGAAATAATGACTACATGAATATTTATTAGAAAACTTTTTATAATGGTAGTACATGTATGAACAGAAGACAGTTGCTGTAGATCCTGTGCTACATTATTTCCTAAGCAAACAGAGCAGACCCTGATCTGAGTACCCCTACAAGAGCCGTCTGATTTAGGTGTACCTGTTTGCAAAAGTGACAAAATACGTCTCTATGAGGTAAAGGTTTTATGTTGGGTTTTAACCCTTTCGGCGCCAAATTTCTACTTGTCGTCTGCAATCCAATTTTGTTAACACTTTCACCGCCGCAGTCGCATAAATGCACAACGACAAATAGTGCAGTCCCAGATCAGACGCCGCCTTTTCAAGGCGGTGTCTGAACAAGGACTTCACTATTTGTCTCAATCTCTATTTCTATATACGTTCTTTATTCCTTTAAAATATGCATTTATTTATCTCATTTCCTTATTTTACTGAACGATTTAACAAACTTGGATTGCAGACGATAATTAGAAATTTGGCACCGAAAGGGTTTAAATCATTCGGTAAAGTAAGGAAATAAGATGAATAAATCCAAATTTCAAAGGAATTAAGAATAAATATAGAAATAGAGATTGAGACAAAAAGTGAAGTCTCTGATCAGACGCCGCCTTGAAAAGGCGGCGTCTGATCTTGGACTGCACTTTTTGTCGAGGTGTATTTTTGCGACATTGGCAGTGAAAGGGTTAAATGCAAGCGGTGCCATATATTTTGGATCCTAATGAGGTACACTGGATTTCATCTGGATGCAAACTGTTTACATAATTATGTTATAACAAAGATGTCAACAACAGGCTAATGCTATGACAAAAACTGTTATAAATAGAGCACATAGATATGCTACATGATGAAAATATTATTACATAATTTTAATGACGGTATAGTTTTTCAGACTGGTATAAATCTTCGTTGTTAACAGATTAGCTTTTTCAATTTGCAAAAAGTATGTATGCAAATTAATAAGGAGATATGATATGAAGAGAAAATGAATTAATCATCATACGGGCATTTTATTACCAATTTATTTGTAATATACGCTTTCTGCAACAAAACAAGATAATATTGTGTAATCAATTATGAGTTTGACCCTTTACATTTGATATTGTGTAAACGCGTATCGAGTTTAAACACTTTACAATCAACATTGTGTAATCCATTATGAGTTTAACGCTTTACATTTGATATTGTGTAAACACGAATGAAGTTTAACACTTTACAATAAATATTGTGTGAACAAATACTGAATTTAAGTACTTTACAAATAATATTGTGTAAACAAGTATCAAGTTTAAACACTTTACAATCAATATTGAGTTTAACAATTTTCAATCAATATGGGGCCAACAGGTATTGATTTTAGCAATTAATATTGTGTAAACACAGTTTATAGTTAATATTACGAGGGGTGTTCAAATATGAATGCAACTAAGTCAATTTTCCGAGATGATTAACAAACAATGGCAAAATGATTTATCCCAGTCCCTCAAACTATTCACCACCATGTGATACACAAAGTTTCAGTCTTTTAATCCAATTTTTAAATACGTTTTCATAATCTTTTCGAGGTATACTGTTCAGACACTGGAAAATAGCCGAACCGAGATTTTTGCGCGTTTGATATTGCCATGCAACAGCGACACCACGGAAACCAGTTGCCGGTCGACGCTTTGCACAATATTTCTTTGGCGTTTTGCTATGCAAGATCTTTGACTTCCTCTGGTTGCCCATATTTTATTCTGTATCCTCCACCTGGGATCATAAAAGTGAACCCATGTCTCATGATATTTGTAAAAGATCGATTGTTGTATTTAGGGAACTTTTTCAACAATTGTTTGGCGATTCTTACCCGAGCAAGTTTTTGCTTTGTAAGAAGATAGGATATCCATATAGAGCGGACCCTTATCCTTCTCATTTTTAAATCGCGTCTAAGAATTGTATGAGCAGCTCCTACTGAGATACCAACGCATTTAGCCGTATGCCTAGTTGTAAATCTTGCCTCGGTTGCAATTAAATATTTTTGGCGAATCTATGCTGTTTTTAAATTTCTTACAAGTTTATTGCTCCCATAAACACGGCATAGTTCATTGAATATGTCGTTCGCCTGCATACCAAGAATACAGTGGTTCTTGATATAGGGCCGTATTTGGTCAGTGAAATGAGACCTTTTCCCAACCATTTTAGCTTTAGTGTACACGAGTAGACAGTGTTTATCGAGCTATTGTCAAAGCTAGACTGAACATATTAAAACATGTAGTGTATCAATGGAGAGCGTACACATTCCTCTAGATATGACACATGTACCTATTGCATGCAAATCGTGGTTAATCCCGAGATATCGGCCTGGTTGCATTCATATTTGAACATCCCTCGTTTATGACCTTGTCAACTATTCCCTAGTTCATAATGCTACTATAAAAGATCATATATATAGTATTTTTAACTGTTCTAAATAAAATACTGAAAACATTCGCGTGTCTAAATTCCATTTACGACATTTTTCATGGTTGTTCGTAAATAATACTCTTGCATAATATTCTCATTATATCGGTTGCTAGAATGTCAAACGAGACCCCAATTCAAAATCAAATACAGTAGACCCTCTCTAACAAGGCCACTGTATGAATACATTTAGGTGTCTTTAAATCAGATGATTGCTTATTACAGATGAAGTAATACAGAACGCTCACACGGGAGATTTCTACAACACTTTATTTCTGCTTTAAGCTACCACCTGCCTTTAACAAACACAATAACACCTATTTTTGTGATTGCTTTAGGGAGTTTTACTGTTGATATAAAAATATGGAAATCCAGATGGTAGTTTATTGGAAACTACGATCAGTATAAGTGATACATGCAGAGCCGCATCTCCTGGTGGAACTAAACATTTACATATGGTTTCATAGAATAACTCCATACAGATGAGACATGTTTCCGGACAGACAAAATGTTACCTTTTTCGCAAACCAAGGACCATAACTCTGGTGTTCCAAGTTCAATTTACAGGTTACTTGCAGGGCAGTGCTTTCGTATGCTACCTAACATTTATACAATATTTCATAGAAAAACTCATTGCAGATTCTGAGAAATGGTCCCGGACAGATAAAGACGGTACAGGTTTCGCATATACAGGGCTAATACCTCTGGTGTGTCACTGCCAATGTAAGTGATACTCGCAGACCCACGTCCCTTTATTGCATTAAACATTTACGCACAGTTTTAAAAAAAACGCGCTCCAAACTGGTCATGGGATATTACTCCAGGACGCACGAACAGACGGACGAACGGACAACGCCAAAACTTTATAGCTCCGCCTTCGACAGGGGATAATATTTAACCATTTGAATACCAGAAATAAGTGTACTGACATATGCAAAAAGTGTAGACCTAGAAAAAACGGCTCCTTAAAGGCCGCTCTGGCAAAGGTCTGCACTGTTTGTCATTCAAAAAGCCATTAGCAAATTTAAACTTTTCATACAGACTAAACACACTGATGGATCATTCCATATTAAATATTCATCATACAAAGATTTAAATGTATACTCTTATAATACGTCATACTAAACGTCCATGTGATAGGTGGGGTGACCTCGAACGTGACTACTTTAGAAGACAATCGTGTATATATATATTACGTGACTACTTTAGACGACAATCGTTGAAGACACTCGTGCATATGCATTACGTTACTATTTTAGAAGCCACTCGTGTATATGCATTACGTCACTACTTTAGAAGACACTCGTATATATGCATTGCGTGACTACTTTAGAAGACACTCGTATATATGCATTACGTGACTACTTTAGAAAACAATCGTTGAAGACTCTCGTGTATATTAATTACATGGTTACTTTAGAAGCCACTCGTATATATTCATTACGTGACTACTTTAGAAGACACTCGTATATATTCATTACATGACTAGTTTAGAAGACACTCGTGTATATGCATTACGTGACCTCTTTTAGAAGACACTCGTGTATATGCATTACGTGACCTCTTTTAGAAGACACTCGTGTATATGCATTACGTGACCTCTTTTAGAAGACACTCCTATATATGCATTACGTGACTACTTTAGAAGACAATCGTTGAAGACACTCGTGTATATTAATTACGTGGTTACTTTAGAAGACACTCTTGCATATTAATTACGTGACTACTTTAGAAGACACTCGTATATATGCATTACGTGACTACTTTAGAAGACACTCGTATATATGCATTACGTGACTACTTTAGAAGACACTCGTATATATGCATTACGTGACTACTTTAGAAGACACTCGTATATATGCATTACGTGACTACTTTAGAAGACACTCGTATATATGCATTACGTGACTACTTTAGAAGACACTCGTGTATATGCATTACGTGACTACTTTAGAAGACACTCGTATATATGCATTACGTGACTACTTTAGAAGACACTCGTTTATATGCATTACGTGATTACTTTCTTCAATATTTGTATCTGTATCAAAGTATCGACTATTTCCCAACACAAGTCATTCTCAGACAGTCTTGTGAAGTTTACCAGATAATTAAGAACGTAAATAGAGTTTTATTAGGCAGTCGCTGGCGATCTACCAGTTGATACGGAAAGGGCAGTAGAGGCCTGAAGAGACGTTCCGATTTAAATGAGCGATAAAATCCTGAAATACACCTCAAACCACTCATATTGATTGTCTGCAACATCTCTCTTACTGCTATTCTAACTCGTTCGTCTCCGATGCCTGTGGTTTATTCTTTTGAAATGTGCATGTGCTTCATTTTACTGACGACAATTCTCTTGCACCCCCCCCCCCCCCACACACACACTTTCGAATTCGAGGAACATATGCACTAACAATTGCAAACCGTGTAGACCAGCCTTGATGAGTCATAGGATCCCTTACCGTGTAGACCAGCCTTGATGAGTCATAGGATCCCTTACCCACTGGCACTTGATCGAAAAAGACTATAGTTTATTTAAAGCAACTAGTACATTAATACACTACATGGTATATGATATAACTATTGTATAACACAACTATAGTCTGTTTCGATCAAGTGCCAGTGCCCTTACCGTGTAGACCAGCCCAGATGAGTCATAGGCTCCCTTTCATCAGGGTCTATACTGTGTGTTAGTTATCTCTCAAATCATAAATTTTCGACTGAGTCGATTCTATCATTATACAATATAATTATAGTAGGCCATTCTACTTCAACCATTTAGCATTGAAAGGTCTCCATTCAAAATGTTTGACACTATCTATGGTTTTTTTGTTGTTGTTTTTTAAATAGAAATAGAAGAAACTCATTTTTGATAATTTTAGCAGACAAAGTGTATTGTATTGTTTATAAGTGTTGTTTACGAATCAAGCATACGTCAAATGGTGATTATTGAAACGTCAATACAATGAAGTGTTTTAACCATATCGGCGCCAAATTTCTTATTGTCGTCTGCAATCCAATTTTGTTAAATTATTCGGTAAAATGAGGAAATAAGATAGATAAATGCAAAGGAATGAAACACAGATATAGAAATAGAGTTTGAGACAAAAAGTGAAGTTCCTGATCAGACGCCGCCTTTTCATGAGGAACCGCACCATTTATCGTGGTGCATTTTGCGACATTGGCGGTGAAAGGGTTAATCATTTACCTCATTAATATTCATATAAGAAATAATGACTGTGTAAATATTCATGATGCATTTTTATTATTGCCACTAATACACGGGCAGTTTTGACATGACAACAACTGTGGAATCAGATTTATATTTTTCATAAGCAAACATAATAGACCAGGAGCACACGTCTACTCTGTGAAGGCGAAAAAAGCGTGTCTTTGAGATAAAGAGTTAATCAATGTCAACCTGTTTTGTCTCGATGAACTTCAAAATATCTTGTAGCAAACTGAAGTTCATTTTGAGGGATGTTTGTGGATGGATTCTGCTGCCGATGTGTTTGTTTTATCGGGGTTTACGTCGTGTTAACATTATTTCAGTCACATCACGACGTCCAGCTAATTACAGGTGGAGGAAGACCCAAACGGTTCTTCTGTGCACGAAACAAATTGCATTGTTTCATGCACAGAAGAACATCCAAATAGAACCACCGACCTACCGTACTGCAAGCCAGCCGGATGGCTTTCTCACATGAAAAATCCAAATACCCAGACCGGGATTCGAGCCCACAGCGGTGAGGGGCTAAGTGATTGTTAGTCAAACATAACCACTTGGCCACGGAGGCTCCACGCTGCTTGGCCGATGTGATCTTTGACACTATTTGTGAAGTATATATATCGAGGGATTGGTGCAAAACTATTGTAACTCCTTCAGAGTTACAATAGTTTTGCATCAATCCCTGGATATGTAGTTCATACCTTGATCAAGCCCCCCCCCTGCTCTGGGTCTGCAATGTATTTACATGTCTCTATTCAAGGAAAATCTGGTTTCTAGTGTAATATCTGAAGATCAAATACAACTAGTCCGAACTGTTAGTGAAGAAGGGCTGAACTTGTTTTAGCACACGATGAAAGTTCAAAGAGGAGCTTTCTGTATGCATCTCCTCCCGAATTAATGTCTTAAAGATCGATAATGTTACTTATCTCATTGTTCTGGTTAGGGAGGTAGTTAGGCCTACTTCAGACACAAAACTCTTCATTCTCTCGTGTACGGATAATGGTGTTTATAATTATAAAGTATATCATGTTGAGCGTGTTTGTTGATTTAGAACTATTAACTTTTACCTAACTATTATCATTCCAATATTTAATCCTTTTAATATTGAATGGTAAGTAGATACTTTACTACCAACATTGTAATATTAAACAACTTAAAACGTTGCTATCTAAACATTCTACAGTAAAACCTCTCTATAACGGCCATTAAATTGTGTTAATTAGTTGGTATTTAGGGCAGGTGGCTGCTTAAAGCAAGGTGAAACTTAAACAGAACGCTCCTATAGGAGCGTTCTGTTTACTTTCACCTTGCTTTAACCAGCCACCTGCCTTTAACACAAATACTTGACGTAATTTAGTGGCCGTTATAGAGAGGTTTTACTGTATTAACAAACAGAGCTGCCACCATCAGATGATTCCTACTGGATCTGTCTACTCTGGGTCTACTCTGTAAAAGAGTCAAAGTGAGATTCTATCCATTAATAAAGATGACGTTCTTGTGAAGTATCTTGGATGTCTCTGATCTGAGAATACACTGCTTGCAAATACCAGTACATCCGAATTAGTGTCCAAAGGGGTCGTCTTGGAGATAATATAATACAAACGTGATGTTGTACACGATTCATGACATACAGACACGCAATGTCAACTATCATTACTCACTATCTTACACTTGGGTTGTATTTACAGTGACGTTTGGCGGATCGTCTTGAGAAAGTTCGTATAATTTGTTACAGTTATTCCAGAAGAGTTCTGTGATTGTCATTCGACTGTATTTTCTTGGGTTGAACTAGAAAGTATATAAGGCTACAATTGTAATACGAGCGTCATTCGGCTTAAACTTGCTTATTATAATGCAAAGTAAAATCCTCGATTTTGATTGGTCAGTTAGCCATGTATAAAAGCCGTGTATCCCTCTAAATTCTGATGTATATACGGAGCCATGAGCAACAATGGAATTTCCCCCGTCTAGGACCTCGCTTCATTGCTACAACAAACTTAAAATGGCCGACTAGCTTCACTTCGTCGATTCGATCCAAACAACCGCTCTCAAACGAAATAACAAGATTTTTGGGCGGACTAAAGTTATCCATTGAGAAACATTTTTGTTATAGTTGTTGTATAACAATGTAAATGAACCCGATACGTGGCGAATGTCTTATTCTGCTCTTATGCTGCAAATGTTGTCAAAGTGCTTGTGCACGTATCGATTAGCTCCCAAACCCCCGCTTTTACAAAGACAATCCACACCCAATTCAATTCAGATTTTATTTATGCTTATGCACAGTACACGTATAGCCGCTTCTTCCAACACCCATTTGTTTAAATATTATAAAACCGTCATTTTGACGTCATCCAAATGACGTCGGAATTGCGCCAATTAAGTTTAACCGTTCTCATGTTGAAAAATAGTGTCTGCTTAACCGCTGATATGCTGAAAGTTTTACTAACGTCTGATTCTTTCAATCCTTTGAGAAACTAATGCACTTGGAACATCCCTTTCTATCCACAAATGCAATGAACTGGTTATTATACAGATATTATAAGCCCTTATCTTAAAGTATGAGGCCCCTGAGGGGAAGTAAATCGACGCCTACGTTAAAACGCTAATTAACTGCTACATATATTAAACTTTGCAGTATAATAAAATCGTTATACAGATCGATTGGCCGGATATCTGACTTTTCATTCCCTGCTGAGGAAAATACATGTATTTCCTCAGCAGGAAACAAAAAGTCAGATACCCCGCCAATGATCTGTATAACTAATTAAGTAATACAAGGCCATCCTAGTTCTACGAGTATCACTCGACTGTGTTTTATTTGTTTAAACATGGAAAGTAATACAAGGCCACACTTGTTATGTCTGTGAGCGTCATTTGGCTGTAAATGCTTTGTTTAAATATGGAAAGTAATACAAGGTCACGCGGGTGTCATTCGATTGTATGATCTTAGTTTAAACACGAGAAGAGATACAATGCCACGCTAGTTCTACCAGCGACATCCGTCTGTATGCTCTTAGTTTAAACATGGGAAGTTCTAAGGGCGTCATTCGGCTGAATGTTTCCAGTTAGAACATGGGAAGTGTTAAAAGCCCATCGAGGTTCTATGGACGTCATTCGACGGTATGCTCTCAGAATATAGAAGTTAATACAAGGCCACAGTATATCCATGGGCATCAATCTGCTGTATAATTTCATTTAGAACATCGAAAGTAATACAAGGCCACAGTAGTTCTATAAGTGACATTCGGTTGTATGTGTTTTAGTTAGAATAGTTAAATTGACACAATGCCACAGTGGTTGTTTCCACAAGTGCCATTCAGCTGTTTGCTCTCAGCCAGAACTTGGAACGTAATTTAAGGCCACATAATTTCTCTGAGGCCGTCATTTAACTGTGATCCGGATGTAATAAAAGTACAAAAATGAGACATGCAGGAAACACCACATACAGAACAAACAGCCGCGCGAACAGCATTACACGGAAACAGCAAATGTACATAACTATAAAAACATCAAGAGACGCACAAAGACAAAACAAACGTACAATAGGAGGGAAGATGGAAGGACCGCTTTGGAACGGTCAGTGTGTGTGTGTGTGTGTGTGTGTGTTGGGGGGGGGGGGTTAAACCGGTATTTTGGGCGCCCAACCTCACACTTATTCCATCCCCACCCTAAAAGACAAACAGTGTAAATAAACGTATCCCCTCTCCGACTAATCTACAACAACTCATAAACATAATTATATCTACCTACACTAGTATATCTCTGATGGATGTCACTTAACTGTGATTAATCTGTAAACATACGTATATCTACCTACACTAGTATTTCTACGAGGCCGTCACTTAAATGTGATCCAACTGTAAGCATGTGTCTACTCACACAAGTATTTCTACAAGGCTGTCACTTAACTGTGACCCAGCTGTAAACATAATTATGTCTACTCACACAAGTATTTCTACGAGGCCGTCACTTAACTGTGATCCAGCTATAAGCATGTGTCTACTCATACAAGTATTTCTACGAGGCCGTCACTTAACTGTGACCCAGCTGTAAACATGTGTCTACTCACACTAGTATTTCTCTGAGGCCGTCACTTAACCGTGACCCAGCTGTAAGCATGTGTCTACTCACACCAGTATTTCTACGAGACTGTCACTTAACTGTGACCCAGCTGTAAAGATAATTATGTCTATTCACACAAGTATTTCTACGAGGCCGTCACTTAACTGTGATCCAGCTATAAGCATGTGTCTACTCACACAAATATTTCTACGAGGCTGTCTCATAACTGTGACCCAGCTGTAAACAATACTAAACATGTGTCTACTCACACTAGTATTTCTTCGAGGACGTCACTTAACTGTGATCCAGCTATAAACATGTGTCTACTCAAACTATGATCTGGGACAAGTATTACTTACTTCCCGTTCGTTCAAGAATATGGAACATGTGACATAATTGTGACGTATGGGATGATTATGACGTGTGGAATGATTGTGATGTATGTAATGACCTTGACTCATTGTGACATATGCAATATGAGTATGACGCATGGAATGATTGTGACGTATGGAATGACTGACTGTGTTTTACTGCACAATTGTGTTGTCTTCCACCTAATGTCACTGTGACGCGGACCTCCATTGGTTCATTCTTCAACAGAATTGACTCTAAATGACAAATGAATTTTACATACAGAATTCAGAAAATGAATCATTGTCAGCACACTCATTACAGGCACCCTCCTTCACTTTGTCTTGCCTCTTTTCAATGAAGAGCAAAATGTTTTGACATTATAGAGGATCTTTAAAAGTGCTGGTTATATAGTTTATACTTCCACATATTCATATGCATGTAATATTGCATTTTTAAACAATTAAATTAGTTTAACCTACACGAATGGTTTGTCAACAGTTCATGCGTCCTTTATATTACAGCCATCTGTATATAACAGCCATTTTCTCTTGATTCAAAAGGTGGCTGTCTTACACAGGTTGGGCTGTATTATCTTCTACCTGGTAGAAGGACTCATTTAACACTTCCAGTGTCTTCATCCTGGTAGAATGACTTATTTAACACTTCTATTGTCTTCTACCTGGAAGAAGGACTCATTTAACACTTCTATTGGCTTCTACCTGGTTGAAGGACCCATTTAACACTTCTATTGTCTTCTACCTGGTAGAAGGACTCATTTAACACTTCTATTGTATTCTACCTGGTAGAAGGACTCATTTAACACTTGTGTTGTCTTCCACCTGATGGAAGGACTCATTTAGCAATTGAGTTGTCTTCCACCTGATGGAAGGACTCATTTAGCAATTGCGTTGTCTTCCACCTGATGGAAGGACTCATTTAGCAATTGTATTGTCTTCCACCTGATGGAAGGACTCATTTAACAATTGTATTGTCTTTAATGTGCTGGAGGTTAATACTTATACATGTATTGTCTTTTTGTCATGCAAGGGTCCATTTCACACTTGTACAAGTATTGTCTTTGATCTGCTGGACGGTTAACAATTGCTTTGTCTTTCTTTCCTCACGGAAGGGTCCATTTAACACTTGTATTGTCTTTTATATGATGGACAGGCTAATTCAACACTTGTATTTATTGCCTTATTCTTCATTTCTTTACCCTTTGTCTGACATGGATGACGCATATTGAAGTAGATCCAGATCAGACAGTTCATGCAGGATTTGTCTGATCATGGTCTGCTATTTTTGCTAATGAATTAATAGAAACTTGATTCTACAGCTTCTGCCATTATCAAAACGTTTCTATTACTAATTCAGCTCATTAGTTTTTAAATATTTCTTATATGAATATTCATGAGGTTGAGGTTCAATAATGGTTCATCTACCAACATTTCCCTCGCTAAATTTCAGATTTATGTGAGGTGTTACATGACAAGTTAGTCGGCCCTTAGTTCAATTAATGGATACGACTTAACCCTGCAAAATCTGCAATCTAAATTTGTTAAATCATATGGTAAATAAGGAAATGAGATGAATAAATGCAAATTTCAAAGAAATAAAGCACAGATATAGAAATTGAGATTGAGACAAAAAGTGAAGTCCCTGATCATACGCCGCCTTTTCAAGGCGGTGTCTGATCTGGGACTGCACTATTTGTCGTGTTGCATTTTTGCGACATTTGCAGGTGATATGGTTAGGAAGAGGCAGCGGATCTTTGTCTACTCTGTTTGTTTCACACCTAATGTCAACTATCATTACTCACTATCTTACACTTGTGTTGTATTTACAGTGACGTTTGGTGGATTGTCTTGAGAAAGTTCGTATAATTTGTTACAATTATTCCAGAAGAGTTCTGTGATTGTCATTCGACTGTATTTTCTTGGTTTGAACTAGAAAGTATGTAAGGCTACAATTGTAATACGAGCGTCATTCGGCTTAAACATGAAAGTAATACAAGGCCATCTTAGTTCTACGAGTGTCACTCGACTGGGTTTTATTTGTTTAAACATGGAAAGTAATACAAGGCCATACTTGTTATGTCTGTGAGCGTCATTTGGCTGTAAATGCTTTGTTTAAATATGGAAAGTAATACAAGGTCACGCGGGTGTCATTCGATTGTATGATCTTAGTTTAAACACGAGAAGAGATACAAAGCCACGCTAGTTCTACCAGAGACATCCGTCTGCATGCTCTTTGTTTAAACATTGGAAGTTCTAAGGGCGTCATTCGGCTGAATGTTTCCAGTTAGAACATGAGAAGTGTTAAAAGCCCATCGTGGTTCTATGGACGTCATTCGACGGTATGCTCTCAGAACATAGAAGTTAATACAAGGCCACAGTAGATCCATGAGCGTCAATCTGCTGTATAATTTCATTTAGGACATAGAAAGTAATACAAGGCCACAGTAGTTCTATAAGTGACATTCGGTTGTATGTGTTTTAGTTAGAATAGTTAAATTGACACAATGCCACAGTGGTTGTTTCCATAAGTGCCATTCAGCTGTTTGCTCTCAGCCAGAACTTGGAACGTAATTTAAGACCACATTATTTCTCTGAGGCCGTCACTTAACTGTGATTCAGCTGTAAACATGTCTACTCACACTAGAATTTCTCTGAAACCGTCATTTAACTGTGATCCGGATGTAATAAAAGTACAAAAATGAGACATGCAGGAAACACCACATACAGAACAAACAGCCGTCCAAACAGCAACACACGGAAACAGCAAATATACATAACTATAAACACATCAAGAGACGCACAAAGACAAAACAAACGTACAATAGGAGGGAAGAAGATGGAAGTACCGCTTTGTGGGGGTTTAAACCGGTATTTTGGGCGCCCAACCTCACACTTATTCCATCCCCACCCTAAAAGACAAACAGTGTAAATAAACGTATCCCCTCTCCGACTAATCTGCAACATCTCATAAACATAATTATATCTACCTACACTAGTTTATCTCTGATGGGTGTCATTTAAATGTGATCAAGCTGTAAACATAATTATATCTACTCACACTAGAATTTCTACGAATTAGTCACTTAACTGTGATCAAGCTGTAAACATAATTATATCTACCTACACTAGTATTTCTACGAGGCCGTCACTTAAAATGTGACCCAGCTGTAAACATGTGTCTACTCACACTAGTATTTTTACGAGGCCGTCACTTAACTGTGACCCAGCTGTAAACATGTGTCTACTCATACTAGTATTTCTACGAGGCCGTCACTTAAAGAGGAAGTCCCTTCAATGATCGCATATTTTCAATAATATCATAAAACTTGGTATTTGTTATGCTCTATCATTATTATGAAGGTTCCCAATTTGAACTTATATCGAAAAATGCCCCTGTGATACAAATAAACCGATTTCATCAATACTGATAATTTTTGTTCTACAACACAATATTATCGGCCTTTTCCGTTAAATTATTCCGCGTTTTGCCGATAATCACCCGATCCCTCAATTGTTTACGTAATACCTTTCTCGGAAGTGATCGGAGAATCGCGAATATGGCGAACAGTTACAAAACTAAAACGCAACCCCAATAAAACTGAAACATCGGGGAGTAAAACCGGGATCGGCGATATCAAACACATGGATGTTTTGTCATTATAAACGGTAATTGGATGGGTCTTTTTGCGATATACTACTTTTCAGCATATAAACAAATGAGTTTTGTATATTTTAAGTGTTTATGAAACGCGTCAAATGTAGGGACATCCCCTTTAACTGTGACGCTGTAAGCATGTGTCTACTCACACTAGTATTTCTACGAGGCCGTCACTTAACTGTGACCCAGCTGTAAACATGTGTCTACTCACACTAGTATTTCTACGAGGCCGTCACTTAACCGTGACCCAGCTGTAAACATGTGTCTACTCAAACTATGATCTGGGGCAAGTCGTACTTACTTCCCATTCGTTCAAGAGTACGGAACATGTGACATGATTGTGACGTATGGGATGATTATGATGTGTGTAATGATTGTGACATATGGAATGACTTTGACTCATTGTGACATATGGAATGATTATGACGCATCGAATGATTGTGACGTATGGAATGACTGACTGTGTTTTACTGCACAATTGTGTTGTCTTCCACCTAATGTCACTGTGAGGCAGACTTCCAATGATTCATTCTTCAACAGGATTGACTCTAAATGACAAATGAATAAATAGAAGTCTACTTTTTTACATACAGAATTCAGAAGAAAATCATTGTCAGCACACTCATCACAGGCACCCTCCTTCACTTTCTCTTGCCTCTTTTCAATGAAGAGCAAACAGTTTTGACATCATGGAGGATCTTTAAAAGTGCTGGTTATATAGTTTATACTTCCACATATTCATATGCATGTAATATTGCATTTTTAAACAATTAAATTATTTTAACCTACAAAAATGTTTTGTCAACACTCAACAGTTCATGTGTCCTTTATATTACAGTCTTCTGAATATAACAGCCAGTTTCTCTTGATCCAAAAGGTGGCTGTCTTACAGTTTGACTGTATTATCTTCTACCTGGTAGAAGGACTCATTTAACACTTTTATTATCTTCTACCTGACGGAGGACTCATTTAACACTTATATTATCTTCTACCTGACGGAGGACTCATTTAACACTTTTATTATCTTCTACCTGACGGAGGACTCATTTAACACTTTTATTATCTTCTACCTGAGGGAAGGACTCATTTAACACCTGTTTTGTCTTTGATTTGATAAACGGTTAACAACTGAGTTGTCTTCTACCTGATAGAAGGACTCATTTAACAATTGTGTTATCTTCCACCTGATGGAAGGACTCATTTAACAAGTGTATTGTCTTTAATGTGCTGGACAGTTAATACTTATATTATCTTTTTTGTCATGCAAGAGTCCATTTACCACTTGTACAAGTATTGTCTTTGATCTGCTGGACGATTAACAATTACTTTGTCTTTCTTTTCTCATGGAAGGGTCCATTTAACACTTGTATTGTCTTTTATCTGATGGACAGGCTAATTCAACACTTGTATTGTCTTTTATCTGATGGACAGGCTAATTCAACACTTGTATTGTCTTTTATCTGATGGACAGGCTAATTTAACACTTGTATTGTCTTTTATCTGATGGACAGGCTAATTCAACACTTGTATTGTCTTTTATCTGATGGACAGGCTAATTCAACACTTGTATTGTTTTTTATCTGATGGACAGGCTAATTCAACACTTGTATTGTCTTTTATCTGATGGACAGGCTAATTCAACACTTGTATTGTCTTTTATCTGATGGACAGGCTAATTCAACACTTGTATTGTCTTTTATCTGATGGACAGGCTAATTCAACACTTGTATTGTCTTTTATCTGATGGACAGGCTAATTCAACACTTGTATTGTCTTTTATCTGATGGACAGGCTAATTCAACACTTGTATTGTCTTTTATCTGATGGACAGGCTAATTCAACACTTGTATTGTATTTTATCTGATGGACAGGCTAATTCAACACTTGTATTGTCTTTTATCTGATGGACAGGCTAATTCAACACTTGTATTGTCTTTTATCTGATGGACAGGCTAATTCAACACTTGTATTGTCTTTTATCTGATGGACAGGCTAATTCAACACTTGTATTTATTGCTTTATTCCTCATTACTTTACCCTTTGTCTGACATGGATGACGCATATTGAAGTAGATCCAGATCAGACAGTTCATGCAGGATTTGTCTGATCATGGTCTGCTATTTTTGCTAATGAATTAATAGAAACTTGATTCTACAGTTTCTGCCATTATCAAAACGTTTCTATTACTAATTCAGATCATTAGTTTTTAAACAGGTGTTATTTCTTATATGAATATTCATGAGGTTGAGGGAGGTTTAAATAATGGTTCATCTACCAACATCTCCCTTGCTAACTTTCAGATTTATGCGAGGTTAGTCGGCCCTTAGTTCACTTAAAGGATAACATTTAACCCTTTCGGCGCCAAATTTCTAATCGTTGTCTGCAATCCAATTCTGTTAAATCATATGGTAAAATAAGGAAATGAGATAAATAAATGCAAATTTCAAAGGAATAAAGCACAGATATAGAAATAGAGATTGAGACAATAAGTGAAGTCCCTGATCATACGCCGCCTTTTCAAGGCTGATCTGATCGTCTGAGCTGGGACTGCACTATTTGTCGTGGTGCACTTTTGCGATTTTTGCATGTGAAATGGTTAGGAAGAGGCAGCTGATCTTTGTCTACTCTGTTTGTTTCACACTCCCAAAAATAACAACATAATGATAACTGACATAACAAATGTCATGTCAATAACCAAAACACAAAAATAAACAAAACAAAACTAAGCAGTAGTTTAACCATTTCAATAATTCAACCATTTCAATTACCAAACAATAGTTCAACCATTTCAATAACCAAACAATAGTTCAACCACTTCAATAACCAAACAAGATTTTAACCATTTCAATAACCGGTATATATATTAGGAGACAGATGAAAATAAATCCACTTTGTAGCATACAAATGACATATGAAGATATATTCACTTAAGAGGAAACGCATGAAGGTATACTCGCTTATTAACCCATTTGATCCCACCATCCCGTATATTGGACGTTGGCAAACAGTGTAGACTCTGATCAGACGCCGCATAACGCGGCGTTTGATCAGAGTCTATACTGTTTGCTGATAGGAATTTCAATATAAAATAAAACGAAATTGAAAATTAAGGCCAGGATAAAAAAAATAGACTCATCCAATTTATAAACATGGAAGAATCCACTGGGCGAAAATGGGTTAATGGGAATGTGAAGATATAGGCACTTACAGGAGACAGGTGAAGATATACTCGCTTATTAGAAAACAGATACACACTTTACAGGAGACAGATGAAGATATACTCGCTTATTAGAAAACAGATACACACTTTACAGGAGACGGGTGAAGATATACTCGCTTATTAGAAAACAGATACACACTTTACAGGAGACAGGTGAAGATATACTCGCTTATTAGAAAACAGATACACACTTTACAGGAGACATGTGAAGATATATTCGCTTATCAGAAAACAGATACACACTTTACAGGAGACAGATGAAGATATACTCGCTTATTAGAAAACAGATACACACTTTACAGGAGACGGGTGAAGATATACTCGCTTATTAGAAAACAGATACACACTTTACAGGAGACAGATGAAGATATACTCGCTTATTAGAAAACAGATACACACTTTGCAGGAGACGGGTGAAGATATACTCGCTTATTAGAAAACAGATACACACTTTACAGGAGACAGGTGAAGATATACTCATTCATTAGGAGACATATGAATATAAACATATTTACAAGGAGACAGGTTAATATATATTAACTTCTTAGGAGGTGAATATATATTTATTTGCTATGAGACAAAATATGATATACTCACTTATTAGGAAACAGCTGACGATATACTCACTTAATAGGGAGACAGCTTAATATATACTCACTTAATAAGAAACAAAATTGATATACGTGTATACTCAATTAATAGGAAACAAATGAAGATATATTCATTTGTTAGGAAAGAAAATGAAAATATACTCACTAATTAGGAAATAAATGAAGATACATTCACAGTGCAGTATATCCCGACCCACATACACGTAATAAAAGACTCTTACGACGAACTCTAATTGTCTACTAGACCTAGTGTAACTGCCGAGAACAATATCCTTTAGAAAGCTGACCTCATTTATTCTATGAAATTTCTGTCCAACTCTATTTCACATACAGTAAAATCTCGATTATTCGAAATTTAAGTACTGAAGCATTTAGACCCTTTTAGGCAGGTGGCTGCTTAATGCATGGTGAAAGTCATGCAGAAAGCTCCTAGAGGAGCTTTCTGTATGACTTTCACCATGCATTAAGCTGCAACCTGTCTTAAAGATAGATAATAATACGTATTTTAGTATTCGAATAATCGAGATTTTATTGTATGTGCAATATGTTTTATGTTCACCGCATATACAAACAGTCTGAGTAGTAAACAGCCTCGTCCCCCATTAATGTAGAGTGACATGACGTCACATCTGAATCCAAACCCATTAATGAGTAGTTTGTCGGCATTTCGCCACTAGCATGCTAAATATTTACATTATGTATGAGCACAGAGGTTAGAAGACAGGATGTACTTATTTATTCATGTATATGTTCATAGTCATGGACACACATAGATCACTGGTCTGTTAACCATTTACATCATGAATATTTATATGTATCAATTAACACTATTTTAAGCAGTGTTAGACCATATTCGTAACGGATCACATTTGTGTTACAATGTGAGTGTCCGACATAGGGGTTGACATTAGAATCACATATGTAACAGGTTACATATGTAACAGGTTGAGCTCCTGAATGACAATGTTCAGTTAGTTAATAGTAATAGGATTATCATTGTATATGTTACTATATTTCCTTGAGGGCCATGTCTCAAGTTTTCACAACCTAAACAGCACAGTTTAAAGATATAATGCACATGCTTGTAATATGTTTTAGGATACCTGCCTAAAATGTGTCATATACGTGTACATGCATCTAGGCAATGATGTTAATGTGTGACTATGATTATATAAATATTACTTCTTAGTTCCTTTGTTTTAACTGAGTTTTAATTGAATAATTAATATACTATTCTAAATATTTTAGCAACTATAAATCTAATGATATACCTTTAGGAAACAAAACCTTAGTCATTTCTTTTGTTAATGTTTAGTTTGTTGTTAAAATTTGAACAATGTTTCATTTTTGCGATGAGAGATGATGCACATGCACTTTTTAGTTTCCTTTTCTGTAAGAAACTTGACGTGTTACAAATGTGAATGTATGTCACATCAAAAATCGGCATCGATCACATTTGTCACAAAATGTGTTACATATGTGCTCGATTTCCGGATCACATTTGTAACACGTGTTACGAATGTGATCACATTCGTAACACGTGTTACGAATGTGATTTGTTACGAGTGTGGTCTAACAGAGCAGCATTATTAACCCTTTATTCCATAAATACGCCTTTTTACGCCTTTGCAAACAGAGTATACCCAGATCAGACGGCTCCTCTAGGAGCCGTCTGATCGGGTCTGCTCTGTTTGCTTATGACATAATAATAATTAATAATAATTAATAATAATTAAGCAGCCACCTGCCTAAAAGTATCTAAATTCTTCTCTGCTAGAATTACGGTTAAGAGAGGTTTTACTGTATTCAATATAGATAAAACACTTAGATCCATGAGATAATAGTTCTTCGGTGCTTAATCAAGATCAGTGGATATGTTAGAGACCCGGGATCTGATCAAGAGTTCCGCTTTGGTAGGGTTACCATGTCAGAAAATAAAGTGTTGATTGTAACGAGCATAAGATAGTGTAAACCCTGATCAGACACTGCGTCTATTTGTCTGTATCTATACTATTTACAAAACCAGGGGGACTTTATCTCATACAAGGTAGTTCATGTCGAGTTTGAAGATACATCGGACTTTGAATTATCCTGTATCTCAAAGGTCATTGTACAATATACCAGGTATAAATGACATCAGTAGTGTACAAAACAATAGGTCGCCATTGTGTCCCTTAGCACCGGCTTAAGCGGTATTCAATTTTCATAAATAAAAGCATTGAAACTGATGATCCCGAAGGATGAAGTACGGGGCGACTTTTTACGGACGCCACTCGAGCACTTAACACATGCTGTTGTGAAGTACATCAATGCTGAAAGTGGCAGATCCTTCAAAAGCAAAAAAAAAGCAATGTTAATAGAGAAAATTGCAGACTCGGTTTTTTTAGTCTATTCACGAGCAGTTATTTAAAGTACAACACTACTCACGCACCCTAGCACCGGCTTAAGTGGTATTCAATTTTCATTAATAAAATCAATTCAATTCAATTCAATTTCTTTATTGCGTAAAACATACATAGTATGCCTATAGAAATCATGATAAAGAGTACAATACAGTGATATATGAACATGTTAATAGACAAAATGAATGCTTGATCTATACCTCTTTATCATGCTTGCTATAAGCATACTATGTATGTTTTACGCAATAAAGAAATTGTATGCATTAATAAAATTATTAAAACTGATGATCCTGAAGGATAAGAAAATATAACAACACTGAGAATGAAGTACGGGCCGTACACCAGCAGACACGTACAATAGACGCACCGTACACTAGCAGACAAGCTGCTTCAGGAGAATGAGGCAACTCTAAATTGTATTATTAAAGGGCTGACTCATCAGGATCTACACCACTTATCATTCACAAAATTGGAGTACAGATTAGAATTTTAGTTTGACGTGGTATTTTAAATTGGGCAGCTGATCTTGGTCTACAACCTAAGCAGCTGATCTTGGTCAAAAACATAAGCAGCTGATCTTGGTCTATAATATTTACAGCTGGTCTTGGTCTACAACATAAGCAACTCAGCTTGGTCTACAACATTAGCAGCTGATCTTGGTCTACAACATAAGCAGCTGACCTTGGTCTACAACATAATCAACTCATATTGGCCTACAATATTGACAGCTGATCTTGGTTTTTAACATAAGCAGCTGGTCTTGGTCTACAACATGAGCAGCTAATCTTGGTCTGCAACATAAGCAGCTAATCTTCGTCTACAACATTGCAATTGATCTTGGTCTACGACATTGGCAATACTAAAACGTGTTGCCGTTATTCTGCTTCTTCATAGCCTTTTGTTTTCTTTCATCTTCATTAACAGTTTATGTCTGCCAAACCCGGATGTCCACCACTGTCAGCTTTCCTACATCGTTTAGGTACGAAGATTAATTATATTCTGAATCTCTTGGTATAACATGCTTTTCTGTTGTAATTCCAGATTGCAGAGAGGTTACATTTTTGACTGCCCTCAATTTGAGCAAGCTTTTGAGAAACTACTTGCCGGGTGTCAAACAGCTAGGATCCAAATGAGATGCCGAGTTACTCGGTGTCTCATCTATATCCAAGCTATTTTTAAATGCCAGTCGAGTCGCGTATAGTGGAATAATGGACTTTTTGTGGCGAGGACAGAAATGAGTTGTTCAACAAGAATGAACCTTCGTTCAGGACAAAACTGATTTACCAAAAGCGATAATTCAGCAAAAATGCAAAGTTGTGCTTAAAATAAAAACAAAACAAATGTGCGCAATACTGTTCAACTGAATGTATAGTATACAGTGAGCGTATGGGTGCTATTCAGCATTCTCATAATCGAAAACTGATAATCATAAAAGAAATGTATTAACCTTTTATTGTTTAGAAACTCCATTAAGCACTTCTACAAACATGCTAGAGCCAGACAAGTAGTATGATCAGGATCTGCTGTATTTGCTCATGAAATAACATAGATTTATTTCTGAAGTTTCCGTGTAGTAAACATGCTTTTTTGTTCCTGGTGCAAATATTGAAAAAAAATCAGCAAATTAATATGCACACATTGATTACGTCTGACATGAACATTCAACCTCTTTTCATCGATGTATTTGATTTAACCCTTGCCTTAACCATCTTTAGGCCGAATATATATACCAAGTATAAAAGTTGTATCTGTAAAAGATCTTAACCCTATTCACGTCAATATACATACCTGTAAATAGTGAAGACCCAGATGAGACAGCTCCCGCAGGAGCTGTCTCATCAGGGTCTGCACTATTTACAAGTTGATTGTGCAACCAATGCACTCAACAGTAGTGATTGCACAGCGAAATACTTGTACAACGTGAAGATATATGTAATTATACAACAGGGCATGGGTAAAGAAGGAGAAATGTATTTTAAAATTCAGCAAGAGAAGGGTTAAGCAAGATACTCCAGGTGATCGTATTGTAACGGTGAACGCTTTGAAGCACTGACGACGCTCCGATCTTTATTTAAGTTAAATATGTCATGTAACAAAATTAGTGCATATTTAAGAGAACAAACCATCTTCACATTAAGACGATAATATCTGCTGATTTTGACCTTGGGAAATATCACCTAGAGGGTCAAGGTCACAGATAACGTCGAAAGACACAGTGTGTGCGTATATGACCAAACGCCAAACTTGAATGAAAACCACGTCTGTAATCGGCTTCCTATTCTACACATACGCTCTTGTGACCTTTATAGTATTTTTTTTATTGCACTAATTAATGTTTTATAATTTCGCCAGATGATAGTTTTAAAACTAGGGGTTAAGTGGCACACAGGCGGTTGTATACGAATAATTCGCACGCACGCGGGACGAATAAGTTTGCGTTACAAATCCGTGCTTTTAAATTACTTTTCCACAATGTCTGGTAAATGGATTATGGCAGTCATAGTTATTTACTGCTGTACTTATGGCAGAGATCCAATGCCTTAATATGGCTGTCTTCAGATAAATCTCGCAGAGAAATACAAGATGAGTCGATATATGTTGCTCAGTTGTTTGAAGGCTCATTGCAGTATACACCTGCAGTAAAACCTCTCTAAACCGGAATTCTAGTAAAGAAAAAATTAAATACTTATAGGCAGGTGGCTGCATAATGCAGGGTGAAAGTCTTACAGAAATCGCCTCTAGGAGCTTTCTGCAAAACTTTCACCCTGCATTAAGCAGCCACCTATCTCCAATACCAATATTTGTACCAAATTTAACGTCCGGTTTTACGTCAAAACCGTACATTTCTTGACCGAAACGTTATAAATGCGCGCACAAAATAATGACATACATTCATGACTGTTAATCAAAGCTCTACAAATATCTGTGCCCGACTATACATGTAAATACACTTGAAACATGTACAACAAAACGTGTATATAATGACCACTCGGAACATGTCTTATTCTGGAGATTTATGACAGGCAGCTTAATGGATGAAAACTAACATAGGAGCGTTCTATATCAACCCATTCCATAATGGGCTATTTTTAGATCCTACCTCTTTGAATAAATCTACCTAGAAAGTGCATGAAGCATCCACCTGTCAAAAGGGGTGTGCCTAGTTTCGAATGATCGAGGTTACTGTATCTGATAAGACTCCTCGTTTTGCTATTTTTACCGCCATTAAACAACCCCATGATAACTTTTGAAAACAGCCGGGGTCCTTATGAGAGGCGGAGAAAGTCTATGTATTAACCCATTCCCTCATATTCACGACTTTTGACGAATCTGTAAAAGTCACTTTGTGAAACCATTGTGATATATAGAGCATTTGCTCCTTTAGGAGCAAATGTTCTATTTATCACAATAAATTCTAAAAGTTTCCTTTTCTCTAGTTAATGCTCCTTTTCGGTAGATTTATTCAAAGAGGTTGTATCTAAAAATAGCATATGAGGTAATGGCTGAAAGCTGACGCAGACGAAAGCTTGGCGTTCGAAATACATTTGCCGATGAAAATTAAAGTTGCGACGTTATCATATTCAATATTATAAAAAAAACCTCTCCAAATCGAATTACATACTAGTACCAATGTCACTGTTTAAAACAAGTTAATGCAGCGTGCAAGGCATGCGCCAACAATCCCAAAGGAACTGTCTGCATGACTTTCATCGTACACTAACCCATTACATGAACCTCATAGGCTAATATTTTAGATACAACCACTTTGAATTAATCTACCGAAAAGGAGCATTAACTATAGAAAAGGAAATTTTTAGAATTTTGTAGTTTGAAACCATTGTGATAAATAGAGCATTTGCTCCTATAGGAGCAAATGCTCTATTTATCACAATGGTTTCACACAGTGACTTTTACAGAGTCGTCAAAAGTCGTCAATATGAGGGAACGGGTTAAACGGCCATCTGCCTAAAATAACCAATTTTTTTATGAAACGTCGGGTAAAGAGGGAGGTTACAGTAGCCATTTAGTGACGCATTTTATATTCTACGCAGAATCAATTTGATCGAATATCTTTCCAAAGTAACAGAGACAACAGTCTAAACACACTGAGTAGTTGTGCAATATAATCTAACCTCGACAATATCTTTCAAAAGGTGACGTCTCCAAGGAGTCCATTAATGGCCATTATCCTCTAACCTGCTGAGCCAATTTTCGTAAATAATTTATGTTTCTAATTCCTATTTCGAAGTAGACTTTCTTCCAAAGACATATTCAGAATGTCAGGCAGTTTGGATAATGATGAGATGCAGACTTGAATCAGTGTCTCATCAGGACCCAAGCTGTTTGAAAGGATTCGTGGATTGACGGGTTCAGCCACAGCACACAACAGATTAATAGACATTCTCTAACAAAATAAACAGATGCTAAACTGTTATTCATCATCTCGTAATAAACAATGTTGATGCACGTGATGTGCACGTGATGTGCAATGTAACTAAACGACTCTCTTAACATATTTCCCTTATATTGGCGCATTTCGGCGCCTCAGTAAAAGTCACTTTTTGAAACCGTTGTGATAAATAGAGCATTTGCTCCTATAGGAGCAAATGCTCTATTTATCACAACGGTTTCAAGACTACACAATTCTGAAAGTTTCATTTTTGCTAGCAAATGCTCATTTTCGGCAGTTTTATTCAAAGATGTTGGGTTTAAAAATAGCCTATGAGGGAAATGGTTAAATCCTTCTTTCATACAGACGACTTTTTGGCATTTTTGCTAAAAGCGGAGAACCTGCTCAGACGACTTCTGTAGGAACCGTCTGCTGATATGTGTCTGCTGTTTGCTTATGAAATAGTATAGATCTGACTCTACAGGGTCTTTTCTAGCCAAAAACAACCCGTGATTACTTAGTCATTATAAACATCAGTTAATGAATATTCATGAAGTCAGGAATTATTTTATAAATATTCATGGTGGGAAGGGTTAAGGGTTCGCACATTTTGACACACTGAATGTGAAAGATTGAATAAAAAGCTACAGATAACGGTGCGTACTCAAATACTAAACTCGTTTTGTCTTCACCAAACCCTATGTTGTGACCACTCTTTAGAATCGTCTCGAAGAGACGATTCTAAAGAGTGGTCACAACACAGGGTTTGGTGAAGAAATAAAGAAGTTAAACTTGAAAATATTTTAATTTACGCATCTTATCTGGAGTAAATACACTTGAACCAGATGATAACTTGAGCAGCCATTCCTTTATTTTTTTTAACTTTATTTTTGACCAAACTTGCTAACAGTTGAGTAATGTAAATGACTATCCCAGCTGGACCCAACTGTTTGTACGTGTAGCCCCAACTTCACCAGCCACCAAACAAGAGACATACAATAGTCTATGTTAGCTTTCTTGTGACTACGTGACCCTTATCACACGTGACCCTTATCACACATGTGATACTTATCACACTTGACATTTATCACACGTGATCCTTATCACACACATGACATTTATCACACTAAACGCGTCTTGACTGACTGCTGCAACCAGCTTGAAATCCAGACGAGACACTGCATGGGTAACTAGTCATTTCAGTAGATTCAAGCTGTTTGGCACTCGACATCTCACTGGAGCCAAGCTGTTTGACACTCGGCATCTCAGTGGATCCAAGCTGTTTGGCATCCAGCATCTCATTGGATCCAAGTTGTTTAACACCCGGCATCTCTCCGGATCCAGGCTGTTTGACACTCGGCATCCCTCTAGATCCAAGCTGCTTGGCACTTAGCATCTCATTGGATCCAAGCTGATTGGCATTCGGCATCTCAGTGGATCCAAGCTGTTTGGCATTTGACATCTCATTTGATCCAAGCTGTTTAACACCCGGCATCACACTGGACCCAAGCTGTTTCTCTGGACCCAAGCTGTTTGACACTCGGCATCCCTCTGGACCTAAGCTGTTTGGCACTTTGCGTCTCCCTGGATCCAAGCTGTTTAACACTCGGCATCTTTCTGGACCCAAGCTGTTTAACACCCGGCATCTTTCTGGACTCAAGTTGTTTGACACTCGGCATCCCTCTGAACCTAAGCTGTTTGGCACTTTGCGTCTCCCTGGATCCAAGCTGTTTAACACTCGGCATCTTTCTGGACCCAAGCTGTTTAACACCCGGCATCCCTCTGGACTCAAGCTGTTTGACACTCGGCATCCCTCTGGACCTAAGCTGTTGGCCACTTTGCGTCTCCCTGGATCCAAGCTGTTTAACACTCGGCATCTTTCTGGACCAAAGCTGTTTGACATTCGGAATCTCATTGGACCCAATCTGTTTGGCACTCAGCGTCTCATTGTATCCAAGCTGTTTGACATTCAGCCAATAGGTTCTCAAAACAAATGGGAAGTAAGTAGAAGTATAACTTACAAAAGATCGGAGTTGCATCAGACCTGTTGGAAGTCTGATAAGGTCTAGGTTAAATCGATTACGACCTGTCATTTAAAATGATATTTTATGCAGGCAAACGAGAATTATGCAATTTTATTACGTTTTACATCTTCATGAATATTCAACTGCAATTTGAATAATGCGAACAGTCGTAGAATCTTTCAAATATCGACCAGGCCTTAAAACCTGCTACAATGATAATGTCTCAAAGAATCTGAAATGCATATGAAAATGCAAAATCAGATCTATATTATGTCATACGCAAATAGAGCAGACAGGAGCTGTCTGATCTGGGTCTACTATGTCTGTACATGCGTTAAAAGGCTTATTAGTGGAGTTAAAATTTTAAAAGCTGGCGACTGAAATGCAGAACGAACGTTTATGAAAAACTCATATGGGAGCATTGTGCCTCACTTTCTTCCTGCATTGCACTACCACGGGTTTGGGAGCAATGTGTCTCACTGTCTTCCTGCATTACACTACCGCGGGTTTTGGAGCAGTGTGTCTCAGTTCCGTCCTGCATTTAACTATTACGGGTTTGGGGGCAGTGTGTCTCAGTTCCGTCCTGCATTTAACTATTACGGGTTTGGGGGCAGTGTGTCTCAGTTCCGTCCTGTATTACACTACCGCGGGTTTTGGAGGATTTTGTCTCACTTTCGTCTGTCATTACACTACCACGGGTTTGCGGGTGGGATGGGGGGATTGTTTTTGACTTTCGTCCGAACTACACTACTACGGGTTGGGGAACAGTGTGCCTCACTTTCTTCCTGCATTACACTACCACGGGTTTGGGAGTAGTGTGTCTCAGTTTCGTCCTGCATTAAACTACCACGGGTTGGGGAGCAATGTGCCTCACTTTTTTCCTGCATTACACTACCACGGGTTTGGGAGTAGTGTGTCTCACTTTCTTTCTGCATTACACTACCACGGGTTTGGGAGCAATGTGCCTCACTTCTTTTCCTGCATTACACTACCACGGGTTGGGGAGCAATGTGCCTCACTTTTTTCCTGCATTACACTACCACGGGTTGGGGAACAGTGTGCCTCACTTTTTTCCTGCATTACACTACCACGGGTTTGGGAGTAGTGTGTCTCACTTTCTTTCTGCATTACACTACCACGGGTTTGGGAGCAATGTGCCTCACTTTTTTTCCTGCATTACACTACCACGGGTTGGGGAGCAATGTGCCTCACTTTTGTCCTGCATTACACTACCACGGGTTTGGGAGCAATGTGCCTCACTTTCGTTCTGCATTACACAACCACGGGTTTGGGAGCAATGTGCCTCACTTTCGTTCTGCATTACACTACCACGGGTTTGGGAGCAATGTGCCTCACTTTCGTTCTGCACGGGTTTGGGAGCAATGTGCCTCACTTTCGTTCTGCACGGGTTTGGGAGCAGTGTGTCTCACTTTCTTCCTGCACTGCGCTACCACGGGTTCGTACACTCAAGTTAAAATTCGAGTATATGAAGTTTTTATTCTTCAAAATTCATCTTCATTCATTTTATTCATCTATCACTCACGCCATGCACAGTGCATCTTTAATAACTGCGCATGCGCGAATATATTTTGATCTAAAGTCAATTGATCATAGCTTTTTTCAATCAAACATCGACTTAACTAAGGTAAGCCGTGTTTGAGTTTACATGCGTTTTATAAGATGACATATGAAACATTATTTCGGAGCGTTTTTACAATTAAAATCGCAAAATTCAAAACAGAGCTGTGATGCATATCACTGTTCAGCATTTTGCATGTTGTTAATGTTAAACTGTGGCCAGTGGCAGTCAGAGACGACTGTTAACCTATATCACTCACTCAGCACTTGACGAGTGCGGAGAGTATCATGGGAGAAATTCGTCCATTATTTCTCGACGAAACAACCATTTCGGCCAGATTGGTATAGGGTGTCTTCCCATGAATGACAATCTAGTACAGTACGTTCAGATTAGTTATGACAATGGAGACGACAAAATAAACATGTCAATTTCAGCTTTGGTCACGTGATACATACATTTAGCAAATTGGCACGGACGGCAATGGTAAAGTGGAATGTCTACTGCGTCATTATAACCCCTTACTCCATGAATATTAATGTAGAATATAATAACACTGTGGATATTTTTAGAAGATTTTTTATAATGGCATTTGAGCACAGGAAAGTAGGGAAGAAACTATAAAATCAGGTCGATAATAATTCCACAAGGAAGCATAATTTGCCCATTTGTGCCGGTGAATTCCCGAGCCGTCTTTACATATGGTTACCTTGTTATCTGGTCACTGGGTCGGGATATCCGGGATGTTCTGATACTCTCCAGAATGCCAAAGTGGAAGAATCAGTTCAAGCCGGTGTGTTCTCAAGCTCCGAGATTATGGAACCTTTCTATATTTACGTCTAAAATAATGGTAATCAATTGCTTCTATTTTCAGTGAAGGTTAAACTTTGACATTTCAGATACATGTACTCGAGAATGTACCAAGATTCATACTCAGAAGTTTAACCCATTCCCTTATATTGACGCATTTTGACGCATCTGAAAAAGTCACTTTTTGAAACCATTGTGACAAATAGAGCATTTGCTCCATAGGAACAAATGCTCTATTTGTAACTATGATTTCAATTCTACACAATTCTAAACTGTTCCCTCTTTGTAATAAATGTTCATTTTCTTTAGACTTACAAATGTATTCAAAGAGGTTAGGTCTAAAATAGCCTATGAGGGAACGGGGTAATAATATCGGAGTCAGATGTAAGCTGAAATTCAAGCTAGACTAGTCGACTGCATTATCTGTACACGCAGACTGTTATCCGTCAGAAGCACTGGTCTTTGGATGCTTATTTTCATGACTATTGGACTAACATGATTCAGCCTACTACTGTGTTTACAGCTCATTAGAGTAATGCAATTGCTGAGTGATTGATTTGTGCCTTTGTTGCAGTTCCCCATTAATTATCTCGCGGAATATTTGAATAACAATGTATCCAGTGGCCTCAAGTGTAATATTGTCTTCCATAGACGCCGTCTATTGCTTGTACTGTAAAATGGTCACTCCAATCATGTCTATTTATGAGATTTTAAGGCAAGTTGTAGCTTAATGCAGGATCACATGTATGATCCTTTAATAGTTCTCTGCATTACTCTAAATTAGTAGTATTAAGTCACGTGACCATGTTTATTGGGATTTTGCTATGATGGGGTTCCCAGTTAGTTTTAACAACAATAGAAGTTCGGAACCAAAACACGTTGTACAAAATTGTCTGGATTTCGAGAATATATCACACATGTATGCCAGGCACGTACTACTTCTACTGTTCTCCCTGTGTCAGCTTGGTTAGATCGTGCTTCCACAGTCGCCGAGGTGCTAAATATTTAATTTTAACTTCACAAACATGTTCATCAAAACAATATGGTCCTCACTAGGTCTATAGTATTTTCTATAAAGTGTTGATGAAAGTTCAATACAAAATGCTCAGTTAATTCCTACAATGCAGTTGAAATACATTGCAAACAGTCAACACTTTCACTAAAGCATAAATCGCAATCATAGGCGCCGCCATGCTGATTTTGTATGGCGGAAGCCCGTGGTGTATTAAACAGGAACTTTTGTATGGCGAAAGCCTATGGCGTATTAAACAGAAAATGTTATATGGCGGAAGCCTATGGCGAATTTAAACAGGGAATAACTAGTGTTAGTTCTGCTTCATTTGTTTAAAAATATTTTCAAAGATTGTAGAATGTTGATAAAATTAAACGCTACAGCTAGTATAGGTTATTTGCTAGAAGATATAAACTGTAAATCATATCTTTATTACGTTATTAGCAAACAGAGTAGACCCTGATCAGACGGCTCCTATAGGAGCCGTCTGATCTTGGTCTACTCTGTTTGCAAAGGCATAGAAAAGCGTATTTAATAGAATAAAGGGTTAACACCCTGGATAGACATGACGCGACACTGACAGCCGGGTATTTCCAATTAGTTATGTCATACCGAGCAATTCCTTCTACAGACTACACTAGAAACATACATAATGGTTACCACGCAACGTACGTTATAAATGACAGAAAGGACAGAAAAGCTTTGCAAACAGATATTCGCAGTGGTATCTAGGTCATGTGCATTGACAAATACTTCAAACACTTGCGGTCATTGGATATTGCGCTTAGGATTCATGAACGCGTAATAAGTTCATAAACAAATACTACTCTACATACTAGGATATTAATCTCATAAGCGGCCACTAAAATGTCTAACGTTGGGTCTTTCAAAGTAGTACTTGCATGCAACGTGAATGTAATATACGAGGGGTGTTCCAAAAATAATGTCACTTGCATCGGTGCTCATATAGCGGACGTGCTTTTGTTCATTTTAATTTGCTCTGTCCTTCAAAATACTCTCCGCCAGCCAGAATACACCTTTTTAGCCGGTCTATCCATTTTTGGAAGCATTTTTCATACTCTTCAATGGGGACACCCATCAGACACTGATAAACAGCAGATCCAAGGGCATTTCTCGAATTGTATCTCCTTCCAGATAAATGATATTTAAGTTTTGGAAAGAGAAAATAGTCGCTGGGGGGCCAAGTCTGGCGAATACGGAGGGTGCGGAAGGACGGTAACCTTCTCTGACTCCAAAAAGTCAGTCACAATACGTGCCTTGTGAGCGGGTGCATTATCATGCAAAAGTCGGACATACTTAAGTCCTGTTTTGGGGCGGCTACTTTTGTAGTAGTTCTTCAATTTTCTCAGAACAACGTTTTTATAGAACTTGCCTGTGACCGTTCTGCCTTTTGGCACCGGGATTTGAATAGCTGGACCCTTATTAGTGAAAAAAATAGCATACAAAACCTTCTTTACCGTTCGTATTCGTTTGGCAATACTTGGGCGTCTGGCATTTTTAGTGGCCCATATTCGGTTGGAAACCTTCCGCTTTGGTTCAAAATAATACACCCAGGTCTCATCACCAGTGACTATATTATCAAAAGCCTTTTTACTATATTTTGGGTACATTTTGAGAAGTTTTTTGCCATTGTTACACGCGTCTTCTTTTGCTCATCCGTTAACAAATGGGGTATCCATCTTGCATTTATCTTTCTAACTTTTAGGTGTTTCTTCAAAATTGCATGAACTCTTGCTAACGACAAGTTTGTCATTCAAGCCAATTGTCTTACGGTGAATCGAGCATCAGTTTTGAGGATATTTCGGATTTTTTCTATGTTACCTTTGGTCGTAGTTGTTGCAGGACGACCTGGGCGAGCAGCATCTTTCAGTTGCTGCTGCCCAGCACTAAATTTAGCTACCCACCTACAAACAGTCCTGTGGGACATTTGGCCCTCCCCATAAATGTCACACACCTCGCGGTGAATATCTACAGCCTTTATGCCGAGTAATGACCTACCTTTTATATAGGCCCTAATTTCAAGAACATTTTCAGCTCGTTTTCCTGTCATTTTGTGTATAGTCTAACGAATAGGCTATGAAACGATGTACACTGTACCGAGGCAAGTGAACGTGTGGACGAGATATTTACCTGTGTCACGAGCCAGTGATCACTCAATCGACACGAGGTGGTTTTGTGCATGAATTGCACGATTTCCGCGAAATAAAGCACAGATGACATTATTTTTGGAACACCCCTCGTACAGAAAACCCTCATTATACCGGCATTTGTTACAATGGCACCCTCGTTATACCGGCAACAAAATAAATTACCGTTAAGTCTTTGAAACAACCAAGCTCCCTTTGCACTTTTTCTGTTCTGCATTAAGCGTTCAACTGCTGGAACTAGTTTAAAACTGGTCACATGGTTCCTTTCATATTTAAACTCGTTATAATGGCAACCTCGCTATACTAGCAAAATGTCTGGAAACAAACACCTCCGTTGTAACGAGGGTTCAGTGTATACAGAAAGACCCCGTGGAATGTAGGACGAGAGCAATGCACAAAACACACAAAGTAGTTCACGTATTATTGTTGTGCTGCATTAAGCAGCCACCTCCTTATTGCGACTCTTATACCTATTCAGTAAATGCTCTTTTTCTGTACTAGAATCTACAAAATAATGGTGCATATCAAATGATTATAAAAGTACGCACGGTGTCCATGGTCATGTCTCTGGATTGGAAACGTTTACAGTTAAATGTTCTACACTACTGTTGTCACGTGGTGTGACAGTAGGAATAAAATCAAACATACATTTAGTTTCTTCAAAATGTACATAAATACCTCCTCAGTATCTCATCAGGATCGCCATTATTTCATACTACAGTTTTGAAAGTCTCAGCAGACGACAAATTATGCAGATGACAAACTACTTGTAAATCATTGTGAATACATATACAACATTTTATGGTCACATTACACAATCTCGCCTCTTTACAATCATCCAGTCACGTCCCTTTACAAGCATACACAACCCAGCCTCTTTACAATCAACCACAGTCACGCCTCCTCACAATCATTCACATTCACATCTCTTCACAATTATCCAGAGTCACGCCTCTTTACAGTCATCCACAGTCATACCTCTTCACAATAATCCACAGCCACGCATCTTTACAATCATAAATACTCATGCCTTTTTACAATCATCCACAGTCATGTCTCTTTACAATCAACCACAGTCATGCATCTTTACAATCATCCACAGTCATGTCTCTTTACAATCATCCACAGTCATGCCTCTTTACAATCATCCACAGTCGTGTCTCTTTACAATAATCCACAGCCATGTCTCTTTTCAATCATCCACAGCCATGTATCCTCACAATAATCCACAGTAACGCCACTTTACAATCATCCACAGTCACGTCTCTTCACAATCATGCATAGCCATGCCTATTACAATAATACACAATGTATCAAGTTGTCACAGTATCATATTACTATTAAAAGAAAAGACCAGATAAAGGGGTATACAGCTATAGTAAAGCCAACATGTTCTCCATTGCTCTAAACGCACCAACATCTAGTAAAGCCAACATGTTCTCCATTGCTCTAAACGCACCAACATCTAGTAAAGCCAACATATTCTCTATTGCTCTAAACGCACCAACATCTAGTAAAGCCAACATGTTCTCCACTATTCAAAACACACAAACAGCTAGTAAAGGCAACATGTTCTCCATTGTTTAAAACACACCAACAGCTGGTAAACTCAATATGTTATCTATTGTTCAAAACGCATCAACAACTAGTAAAGTCAACATGTTCTCTCTTGATCTTAACGCACCAACATCTAATAGTCATTTTGCAAGTTTTACATACTTTCGATTCGTACAGGGTTTTGTGACTGGTTGTAAACAGCTTGCATCATGTAACTCCGGGTCTCATCTAAGCTATTTATTTACCATTTAGCTTGCCAAGCAAAATATTTTTACATAATTTTTCACCTACTACATTTTCAAAATTCTAGTTATAATCAGCCAGTCTACCAAAAAGCTATCAGGGCGTAAAACAGTTTGGATCCTGATGAAACGACGAGTTACTCGGCGTCTTATGTGGATCCAAACTGTTTGCATCCGCTAAAAGTTACAAAAGCAAGCGAAGATAAGGGTGAAGACAACACAAATACCAAATGAATTAGTAACAGGAAAACAAACCAGTTCGCTGCATACATCATTATCGTATCGTATTGCTTGGTCAATAATTGTACAAAACTTTGTAAAACAGCCAACTTAAAACAAAATCCTTGCTATCTCATGAGTTATGTGGCATTTTGTACCGCCAGCATCGGCTTTGGAGAATATCATAGTTTAACTCAGGCGTTTTCATTAAAAAGGCGTTTTTTATACACACATTGGGTTTTACTCTTCGGAGAATATCAACATTAAACTGAGGCGTTTCTATTCCAATTAGCGTTTTGTGAGACACACAATGGCTTTAACCCTTTCACCATCAATGTCGCAAAACTACACCACAACAAATAGTGCAGTCCCAGATCAGACGCCGCCTTTTCAAGGCGGCGTTTGATCAGGTTCTTCACTTTTTGTCTCAAACTCTATTTCCATATATATGTGCTTTATTCCTTTGAATTTTGCATTTATTTATCTTATTTCCTTGTTTTACCGAATGATTTATCAAAATTGGATTGTAGAAGACAATTAGATATTTTGCGCCGAAAGGATTAATTCTCCACACTAGTGGCTAATGTGTGACTACTATACGAACAGCTTGAAACTAGATTAGATGACGAGTAACTTAGCTGCTACAGAGATCCAGATCAGATGCGTCAATTTAAACATTTTCAAGAATAGCTCCTTTATTTCTCCACCAAACCCTATACTGTGACACTCTTTAGAATCATCTCTCCGAGATGATTCTAAAGAGTGGTCACAGTATATGGTTTGGTGAAGAAATGACGTTTTTTTAAGTATTTGGGTACACACCTTTATCTGTAACCCTGTTAGTGTGTCGTTAAAATATTCATTGCTTGGTAATGCAGTTTGAAGTCTTGGGTGACGACAATTTTGAAAAGTCTTGGCAGACGACATTTTTGAAAAGTCACGGCAGACGACACATTTGAAAAGTCACGACAGACGACAATTTTTCAGACTACAACTACTTCGCGTTTCAAAACGCCTCGTGTGCTACAACAGTATTCTAGATGATTGAAGGCGGGGGAACAAATCGTTCTAGATGATTGAAGGCGGGGGAACAAATCTGAAATTGTTTCTCCATTGTAAAACATTAACCCTTTCGCCGCCAAGTAAACTTCGTATGCTAAACTCTGTTTCAGGTTTCAAACTGGGGTTTTCTTCTATTAATTTTTTAAAACAATCAATATCAAGCAGTTTGGAGCCTGATACGGCGTATAGTTTACTCGGCATATCATCTGAATCCAAACTGTTTACAGATAGTTATTACAGATGCGCCTAAGGCGGTTAAAGTGAAAACAGCATCCGCATTTCCTGGTATTAGCAATAAATATCCGAAAAGGTTCCGGAATTGTTTTAACCCTTTCCCTGTTCTATGTTTATTACAAATCTCTATACCTACTGAGTATTCATGGACAATATAGTTATAATGAAATATGGAAGGTGGCATATTGTAGCTATTTTAGAAAGTAAAGAAACAGCTCTTTCAAAATCCACCAGCAAAAAGAGTAGACCCGGATCATAGGCTCCTACAGGAGCCGTCTGATCTGGGTCTGCTCTGTTTGCAAATGCGTGAAAACACGTTTATATAAGGGAAAGGGTTAAAATTGCTGTCTAATCGAAGTAAACATCAAGTCGCCTTCCTCAATAATGGAAGTGAAACACTGCCATATAATTGTGTTATTGTTTTTGTCAGTCAATTTAGAAATTGAGAAATAATATTAACCCTTTACTCCATGGATATTCACGACCGACACCACCCATTACGAAAATTAATAGTAACTAATAATTTCGTACTGTTATACAAACTAGTGAATACAGAGCTCCATATAAGATGCGTAAATTTCAACATTTTCAAGAATAACTCCTTTATTTCTCCACCAAACCCTATAACTGTGACCACTGAGGTCACAGTGTAGGGTTTGGTGGAGAAATGCCGATTTTATTAACTGGGTACGCACCATTATCTGTAGCTCAGGAATAGATATGTCAAATAGTATGAAAGAAGACCTAAGCTAGTCTATAAGCAAACAGAGCAGACGTTGATCAGACACTTCCTACAGGGTAGGGTCTTCTGATCTGTGTCTACCATGTTTGAAAAGATGCCAAATGCGTATCTGCATATAGTAAAGGGGTTTACGGGTTAATATAAACCACAATAGGTTAATATAACAGGTTAATACAACAGGTTAATACAAGTTAATACAACAGGTTAATACAACAGGTTAATACAACAGGTTAATACAACTTAATACAACATGCTGTATTATACAACAGGTTAACCCTATCGGCGGCAAATTTCTAATTGTCGTCTGCAATCCAAGTTTGTTAAATCATTCAGTAAAATAAGGAAATGGGATAAATAAATGCAAAATTGAAAGGAATAAAGCACATATATAGAAATAGAGATTGAGACAAATAGTGAAGTCCCTGATCAGACGCCGCCTTTTCAAGGCGGCATCTGATCTGGGACTGCATTATTTGTCGTGGTGCATTTATGCGACTGCGGCGGTGAAAGGGTTAAGCCAACAGGTTGTATTATACAAGAGCTTAATACAACAAGTTAGTACAACAGGTTAATACAACTGTATATACTAGTTGAATTTGTTATGACATTAGCAAACTGTATGCATACATATATGAGACGTCGAGTAAAACTTTTTTAGACAAATATAATTGTTGCTAGATTTTTTTAAACGAAGAAAGACCGCCATATGAACAGATGTTTAAATCAAAACTAAGCATACCTTCATAACAGGTTATTCCGAATCCGGTTACTGCCCTATTATCCACGCCGATATTAAACAACAAAATGGAAATTCCAATATTCCGCTCCCGTTAAATTCTACCGCCGTTCCGAGAGGAAACGGCTTCCTGGCGATCGATAAGTTAGTGTCACATGGAGCGCACCAGCTATCGTTTGTGCAAACGATTGTAAATATCGCGATACGTATTTGGGATCTAGATTAACCCTTAACTCTATAAATACGCCTTTCTATGCCTTTGCAAACAGAGAAGGCCCATATCAGACGGCTCCTATAGGAGCCGTCTGATCTGGGTCTGCTCTGTTTGCTTATGATATAATTTAGGTACGATTCTACAGTTTCTGCCATGGCCAAACTACATGTGTTCATGTGCTATTATAGTGAATTATTAAATTAATATCCATGGCGTAATAACTTATTACATGAATATTCATGGGGAAATGGTAAAATATTTTGAAAATCGGTGTCTGGTCATGAGCCATATTGTTCAATCCTCTGATTGTGCGGTTTGATACTAAGTGTAAGGAAGGGAGACAACTGGGAGACGTTTGAATGCAGACTGCATTTTCAGCCATGTGAAAGAAATAGCCTCTCAGAGTTGTACACTGAGTGGGTTCTTGTCATTGATGAATATAAAGCTGAATCCCTGCATTATCCGCCAGTGTGGTGACGAAAGAGAGGATTGTGTGACACTGCATGTAGTCCTCATAATTTGTTTTGTGGAAGCAGAGGGGATAATGGAATAAGTTGTCGACGGATAGAGTCACACAGAAAACAGAAAAGAGGGGGAAAAGATGGAAAGAGTGGCGGACGGACAGAGATGGAGAGAAAACATGAAAGATTGAACATTTTGGAATGGGTGGTGGACGGAGAATTGGAGAGAAAACAGAAATGAAAAGATGAAATGAGTGGTGGACGGATAGAGATAGAGAGACAATAGAAAAAATATCAGAAATGCTGAAATGAGTAGTTGGCGGGGAGATGTAGAGAGAAACCAGAAAAAGGCGGAATGAGTAGTGAAGGGGTAAGAGATGGAGAGAAACCAAACCCACAGATGAAAAGACGGGATGAGTGGTGGACGGATAGAGATAAAGAGAAACAGAAAGAAAGAGAGAGGGAATATTGAGACAGAGAGACACGATGAGGAGAGAGAGAGAGAGAGAGAGAGAGAGAGAGAGAGAGGGAGAGGGGAGAGGGAGAGGCTGTTCATAAATCCTGATTATGACAATACATTGTCTGTGTTAGCATAGTTCATATGATCATTTTACATAGTAAATCCTCATTATAATAATACATAGTCTTTGACAACGCGGTCCATATGCTCATTTTACATAGTAACTTCTCATTATGGCAGACAATACATTGTTTATGATAGCACCGTTTATATGACCGGTATACATAGTAACTCCACATTTTAACAATATATAGTCTGTGACAGCATTGTCCATCATCATTGTCAGTTACATAGTAAATGATACTTATGGTAATACATTGTTTGTGATAGCATTGTTCATCATCATTGTCAGTACTTATGGTAATACATTGTTTGTGATAGCATTGTTCATCATCATTGTCAGTTTACATAGTACATGATACTTATGGTAATACATTGTTTGTGATAGCATTGTTCATCATCATTGTCAGTTGATAATTATGGTAATACATTGTTTGTGACAGCATTGTTCATCATCATTGTCAGTACTTATGGTAATACATTGTTTGTGATAGCATTGTTCATCATCATCGTCAGTTTACATAGTAAATTATACTTATGGTAATACATTGTTTGTGATAGCATTGTTCATATGGTCAATTTACATAGTAAATCCTCATTATGAAATACATTGTACATTGTATGTGGCAGCAATGTAAATACTAGTAGTGTCAAGTTACATAGTAAATCTTCATTATACTCCTTCAGAGAAATACAAATACGGTGTCCAAAACTGAAATGACGAGTACTTTAACCCATTCATCAATGAATTTTCAAGGACTGTTTTTTTTATAAATACGCCTTAACAAGAACAGTTTTGGCAGAGATACTGAAACGTCAGAAACAGAGATCTATTTCATTCCATAAGCAAACAGGACAGACCCTGATCGGAAAGCAAAATTTTAAAAAGACTTCTGTATGACGGAATGGTTTAACTGCTCGTGTTTTCATATACACTTACAAGAATACAGCTGTGTTTAATATTATCACATGAAAGCTCGCTGCATTAAGCTCCTATTACGTTTATCTAGCACCCTATTAACCCATTACCTCATAGGCTATTTTAGCAACCTCTGAATAAATCTACCGAAAATTAGCAGTTTGTAAAGAAGACGAAACTTTAAGAATATAAAAGAAATATAAAAGAATGTAAATGAAGGTAAATTATTACAAAAGTTAATTTTACAGTGCGTCAAAAGGCGTCAATATGAAGGAATGTATTAACCCATTATCCCATTGGCTATTTTTAGACCCAACCTCTTTGAATAAATCTACCGAAAAGGAGCATGAACTAAAGAAAAGGAATACTTTAGAATTTTGTAGTTTGAAACCATTGTGATAAATAGAGCATTTGCTCCTATAAGAGCAAATGCTCTATTTATCACAATGGTTTCACAAAGTGTCTTTTACAGAGTCGTCAAAAGTCGTCAATATGAGGGAATGGCTTAAAGACCTAGAATTAGACTGTAGAGATATAGTATCTGTCTATTAGCCAATTACAACCTCCTAATACAAATGTAAAATCTATGTAACCAAACTGTAACTGTTCTTAAGGGACTTCGTTGTAGACATATTGTCTATAACAGGAGATGGTGCAACTATAACAAGACAGTTGTAACTGCTAGAAAAAACTTTCTCCTTTTAACCTGTTACTGGGTGAACAATTATGCATGTCTCTGCCAATTATGACTACGTATATTAATTTGTGTATTATAAAATTGGAATGAACTTTAGACTTGTGTGAATGTTTGATTATACAGTCGATCCGGTATAAAACGACCACTAAATATAATACCCTTGATTAGCTTTGAGGACAGGTGACTGCTTGATGCATGATAGGAATAGTGCGTTTAGCTCCAAAAAGGAGCTTTTTGCATCGTTTTTGACCTGCATTGGGCGGATGCCTGGTACTTCAGTTAGCGGTCGTTTAATAC
The DNA here is from genome assembly GCA_963576725.1 of Azorinus chamasolen. Lineage (NCBI taxonomy): Eukaryota > Metazoa > Mollusca > Bivalvia > Cardiida > Solecurtidae > Azorinus > Azorinus chamasolen. The sequence goes on along the minus strand of OY755247.1, from coordinate 8,378,678 downwards.
AGGATTGTCTGTACTTGATTTTTATCATTTATATTTTGCTTGCTTCCTGTAAAGGAAATGTATATTTCTCGCTACAATCTTAAAAGTATGTATGTATTGTAGGCTAAAGAACATTCTTGTAATGTTTAATGCTGAAATAAAATGTATCGTATTGTATTGTATTATAAATATAAGACAACGACATTTATTGCCACGGCAACGAGAGAGTAGAGAATTACCCCTGTAACAAACCCGATACTTCAAACAGTAAAACAAGTAGCATTATCAGACGGTAGCTTAACGAAGGATGAAAGTCATGCAGAAAGCTCGTGCCGGTGTTTTCTCAATGAGTTTCACTCTGCCTTAAACCATTCCCTCATATTGGAGACTTTTGACGACTCTTTAAGTCACTTAGTGAAACCATTGTGATAAATAGAGCATTTGCTCCTTTAGGAGCAAATGCTCTATTTATCACAATGGTTTTAAACTAAAAAATAAAAAAAATTAATCCTTTTCTCTAGTTCATGCTCCTTTTCGGTAGGTTTATTCAAAGAGGTTGGATCTAAAAATAGCCTATGAGGTAATGGGTTACCTAAAAAAGGTCTCAACTCTTCATTGCTAATCCTTCGAATTATAAACAAACAATGTAAACAAAGCAAACAACGTAAAGACATATAACGTTGGATTATCAAGTAGGAGGGGAATTCTGTCATTAGTCTCGTGATCACCGCAAACAAGCTACAGCTGAAACCCGATACCTCAAACTTCAAGGGACTATACAAAATTAATTCGACAAAACAGATGCTCGAGTTATCCGATTTTTAATCTGAACACTTTCTCAAGTTCACAGTTTAATGCAGGTCAAACGTAATGCTGAAAGTCCCTGTAGGAGCTTTCAGCATTACTGTAGACCTGTTTTAACCCGTGAAAAGTGTTTCTAGATATGTGTAGTGAGAACAATTCTGTATTGTAAATGTTCGAAGGACCGAACTATTACTTCGAGTTATCCCGAAGTTCAAGTTATCCGAGTTCGAGATATCTAAGTTCAACTGTGTATGGTGACGTAAAAAACAGTGTAAAAATCAAATCAGTGTAAAAAAAAGTCTGCTGACTCAAAAACAGTGTAAATCCTGATCCTATTCAGAGGATCCCTTCACGAGTTATCTGATCTTGGACTACATATATATTGTTTGTCCTTTTCCCATTTATGGGACCGCGAGAGTAAATAGGTGAATGCAGCTTTGTATCTGATACCTCTGGACAAGGACATAACATATTAGCGCCTCTTTGTAGCTGCATAATGAGGATATTGCATGACAAAGTCAAGATCGTGAGAGCAAATAGGTGAACCCCTCTTAGTAACTGAATTGTGGGCGAACGCCTCTTTGTAGCTGTATCTGTGAATATTTATTATATGCTAAAATCGAAATACAATACAGCCAGTTCAGGAATAAACATGTTTGCAGAAGTAGGTGGCTACTTAACCTTTAGCCTGCTATAGGCGGATGAGTGAAAACCTGTGCAAACAGTCTGGATCCAGATGAGACGCCGAGTAACTCGGCATCTCATCAGGATCCAGACTGTTTGACACCCTGATTACATTTTGTTAGACAAATTGAACATAGCATGAATTTAGAAACTGTAGTAGATGAAAAGTTCTATAAAAATAATTTGCTCAGCAAGCTAAAGGTTAATGTTTGACGAACCGAACGTAAGGCAGAAGCGTCCCGAACGTTGTTCGACATTAAAACTTCCTGTCATGAATATTCGTGTCATAAAAAATTACATCATGCATATTTATTAGTTTGTATAGAATGGGACATGAATACGTGAATTTGATTGTTTACCTTGGCTGAAACTGTAGAATGACAAAGAGAACATACACGAACATGTTGGTCTGTTCTGTTTTCAAAGGCGGACAATGGCGTGCATATACGGTAAAATGTACAGCTCGGGGCTGCCGCGATCACCCAGACTTTTATATCTCGTGTGCTACAACAGTATAGAGAAAATGTCTCGTGTGCTACAGCAATATGAACAAAATGTCTCGTGTGCTACAACAGTATGGACATTATATCTCGCGTGCTACAACAGTATAGAGAAAATGTCTCGTGTGCTACAACAATATGGACAAAATTTCTCGTGTACTACAACAGTATGCACATTAGATAGATAGATAGATACATTTATTTCGGCAAACAGAAAACATAATATGGTTCACAAAACATGTATCACATCATAATAAAAAGTAATTAGTAAAATACTACATAGTGATAAACCATGGCATGCTTTCTATACCAAGGATAACACAATAAAGAGCAATACATCTCGCGACGAAATGTCTCGTGTGCTACAACAGTTTGGACAAAATGTCTCGTGTACTCCAACAGTATAGTCATTATGTCTCGTGTGCTACAACAGTATCGACAAAATGTCTAGTGTGCTACAACAGTATGGACAAACTGTCTCGTGTGCTACAGCAATATGTATATTATGTGTCACGTGCTACATGGACAAAATGGCTCGTGTGCTACAACAGTATCGACAAAATGTATCCTTTGTTACAACAGTGTGGACAAACTGTCTCGTGTGCTACAACAGTTTAGACAAAATTTCTCGTGTGCTACAACAGTATGGACAAAATGTATCATGTGCTACAACAGTACGGGCAAAATGCCTCGTATGCTTCAAAAGTATCGACAAAAAATTCTAGTGTGATACAGCATTATGGACAAAATGTCTCGTGTGTTAAAACAGTATGGACAAACTATCTCGTGTGCTACAACATGTTGAACAAATGTCTCGTCTCGTTTGCTACAACAGTATGGACACAATTCCCCATGTGATAAAACAATATGGTCAAAATGTCTCGTGTGCTACAACAATATGGACATTATATCTCACATGCTACAACAATATCGACAAAATGTCTCGTGTACTCCATATTTATAGTCATTATGCCCCGTGTGTTACAACAGTATGGACAAAATGTACCGTGTGCTACAACAGTATGGACAAAATGTCTCGTGTGCTACAACAGTATGGACAAAATGTCTCGCGTGCTATAATAGTAAGGACATTATGCCCGCGTGCTAGCATGTCTCGTGTGCTACAACAGTATGGACAAAATGTCTCGTGTGCTACAATAGTAAGGACATTATGCCCGCGTGCTAGTATGTCTCGTGTGCTACAACAGTATGGACAAAATGCCTCGTGTGCTACAATAGTAAGGACAAAATGCCCGCGTGCTAGTATGTCTCGTGTGCTACAACAGTATGGACAAAATATCTCGTGTGCTACAACAGTATGGACAAAATGCCTCGTGTGCTACGATAGTAAGGACATTATGCCCGCGTGCTGGTATGTCTCGTGTGCTACAACAGTATGGACAAAATGTCTCGTGTGCTACAACAGTATGGACAAAATGTCTCGTGTGCTACAATAGTAAGGGAATTATGCTCCGTGTGCTACAACAGTATTGACATTATGTCTCGTGTGCTATAACAGTATGGACAAAATGTCTCGTGTGCTACAACAGTATGGACAAAATGTCTCGTGTACTCCAACAGTATAGTCATTATGCCTCGTGTGCCACAACAGTATGGACAAAATGTTCCGTGTGATGCAACAGCATGGCCTTTATGTCTCGTTTTTCAACGTATGGGTATTGTGTCGTGTGTGCTGCAACAGAGTGGGAAATGTATCGTGTGCTGCAACAGTGTGGGAAATGTGTTTGCTAGTGCACTAAATGTACTCGAAAAGATAGATGTAACAACTGCCTCGTTTTGTAAAACTTTTGGCATCTTTGCAAACAGAGTAGATCCATATCAGATGGCTCCGACAGCAGTTGTCTGTCTTTTTTCCATATGCCATTATTAAATACCAGCTAATTGATATACATATTCATTGTACCTGGTATGATTATTCATGGTGTAAATGATAAAAATATCTGGCGTGATGGCCAGTCGGGTGCTTATAAAACACGTACAGGTTACAGACCAGTGAATATCCTTATAGGTAAATCAATAGTAATACATTCTTGTCTTTCTTGCATGCTGTTCGAGTGTCGGCTAATTAGCCAGTGCAGCCGCAAGAGATGACTAATTAGCCCTTTCACCACCAATGTCACAAAAATGCGCCACGACAAATAGTACAGTCCAAGATCAGACGCCGCCTTTTCAAGGCGGCGTCAAATCAGGGACTTCACTTTTTGTCTCAAACTCTTTTTCTTATATATGTGCTTTATTCCTTTGAAACTTGCATTAATTTATCTCATTTCCTTATTTTACCAAATGATGTAACAAAATGTTTTGCAGACGACAATTAGAAATTGGCGCCGAAAGGGTTAACGAAGGTAAACACGCTACAAACTAATTGCAACAGTACGAAGGTGAGGTAAAATGTCCATCCTGTCTCAGACGGACTCTTGTTTAGTTTAAGCCATTACCTCATAGGCTATTTTTAGATACAATCTCTTTGAATAAATCTACCGAAAAGGAGCATTAAGTAGAGAAAAGATTTTTTTTTTAGAATTTTGTAGTTTGAAACCATTGTGATAAATAGAGCATTTGCTCCTATAGGAGCAAATGCTCTATTTATTACAATTGTTTCACAAACTGAAGTGACTTACGGAGTCGTCAAAAGCCGTCAATATAAGGGAATGGATTAAGAGACTTCATTCTCAATGTTGTTATATTTTCTGGTCCTTCGGGATTATTAGTTTCGATGTTATTATTTTTGAAAATTGAACACCGATTGAGGGTGTGAGTAGTGTTGCACTTTGAATAACTGCTCATGAACAGACTCAGTAAAACCGAGTCTGCAATTTTCTCTTTTCACATTGCTGCATTTGCTTTCGAAGGATCTCCTACTTTCAGAACTCACGTACTTCACAAGAGTAAGTGTTAAGTGTCTGTATGGCGAAAGTAAAATGTCGCCCCGTTCTTCATTCTCAATGTTGTTATGTTTTCTGGTCCTTCGGGGTCATTAGTTTCGATGCTACTAGTTTTGAAAATCGAATGCCGCTTAACTCTTTTGGCGCCAAACTCAAAAGTATCGTCTGCAATAATAATTTCATATTAAATATAATTCTCAACTAAATAATAAAGATATATTAGTAAAACCCGTATGCTTGGGCTAAAATAAAACAGAAAACCGTGAAGTCCCAGGTCAGATGCCGCCTTGAAAAGGCGGCATCTGACCTGGGACTGCACTGTTTTCAATGGTGCCAACAGGCGACATTGGCGCCGAAAGAGTTAAGCCGGTGCTAGGGGACATGAGTAGTGTTGCACTATGACTACATTCTCATGAACAGACTCAATAAAACCGATTCTGCAATGTTCTCTTTTTGCATTGCTGCTTTTGATTTTAAAGGATCTCCTACTTTCAGAATTTAACCTTTATCCTGCTACAAGCGACCTATCTAACACTTGCAGACAGTTTGGATCCAGATGTGACAGCGTTCCATCAGTGCCCAAGCTGTTTGTTCAATAGTTTGAACGAATCTAAGTAAGACTTGCAACAGAACAGAGTTTTAGAAGTGTTAACCCTTTCGCATTTGTAAACAGAGAAGACCCTGATCAGACGGTTCCTATAGGAGTCGTGTGATCAGGGTCTGCTCTGTTTGCTTTTCACACTATAAAAATCTGAGTCTGCAGGTTTTGTCGAAGCAAAAAATACCCATGAAAAGTTTACATTATAAAAATTCAGCTAATACAGTAGAACCCCGCTAATGCGACCACTTAATGAATAAACATGGGTGTCTTTATAAGCAGGTGGTTGCTTAATGCAGGGCAAAAATATGTCCTGCATTAAGCTGCCACCTGCATCTAGCACCCATAATTGTACCTCTTTTAGGCGGTCGCATAAGCGGGTTTTTTCTGTATATATGTTCATGATGTCATTATTTTTTGTCATGAATATTGAAAAGGGAAAGGGTCAAGGGACACCAATGCCAACCGTCCATACGTTTAATGCGTCGGTAGTATTTGCAAACTGGCCTCTCATTTGAAGCCCAAGCTGTTTGACACCCTCCGTTTTAAATTATTGAAGGGAAACACCATCAGGATTTGTACTTTGAAAATGAACGAAACGAAGGTTTGAAGAAAAATCAATTTTTAATATATTTTAACTCTTTCACTGCCGATGGCAAATGTGTGATCACTTTTGCTTAATGCATTTTGAAACACAACTGAAAAAAAAAGAAAATTGAAGTTGTTGACACTAGTTGTTATGACTACATGGCATTGGAAGGGTTAAAGTATACCAGTAGCTGTTACTAATTATGCATTTGTAAATAGAGTACGACTCATATACGAACATTTGTAAATAGAGTACGACTCATATACGAACATTTGTAAATAGAGTACGACTCATATACGAACTGCCTGAATTGGGTTTATCCTTTTTTGCTTTGTTTATGGACTAATATAGATCTGGCTGTATAGTTGTTAACGCTGTACTCCATAGATACGCTTTTCTACGTCTTTGCAAACAGAGAAGACCCAGATCAGATCCTAGAGGAGCCGTCCGATCAGTGTCTGCTCTGTTTGCTAATGGACTTATAAAGATATGATTCGTTAATATGCCATTGTAAAAATGTCCTGTGTTCATGTACCTGTATTAACAATAATCTAAATAATATCCATGATGTCATTATTTCTTACATGAATATTCATGGAGTAAAGAGTTAAATTATTTTTACCCTGCCGATATACTTAGCGTCCCATTTGTATACTTACTGTTTGACACTATTCTCGATTGTTAACCTATTCCCTCATATTAACGACTTTTAACGACTCTGTAAAAGCCACTTTGCGAAACCATTGTGATAAATAGAGCATTTGCTCCTATACGAGCAAATACTCTATTTATCACAATGGTTTCAAACTACAAAATTCTAAAAGAAATCCTTTTCTCTAGTTAATGCTCCTTTTCGGTAGATTTATTCAAAGAGGTTGGATCTAAAACTAGCCTATGAGGGAATGGGTTAAGGAAAGAAAACTGTTTTATAGACTTGATTATACAGTGTGTGCAGAGACCAACAGTTCTTATGTTTATATACCAGAGTAACAGTTCAGCTAATAAATATTCATGGTGTTCCTAATGGAACAGGTCAGATCCGATATATCTGAAATGGTGAGGATACTTGATGGTTTTCCTCTTGATTGCGTTAAGAAAAACGCGCTGGTACTCGTATTATATTGACGACTCTCTACAGTCGAAATTGGTCGGAGAGTTCGTGCTTGAGGGCGCAGAGTTAAAATGTCCTGACATTCGTGAACCTCTAAGCACAACACGTCGGATTCGTACCAAGTCCACAAATACATGCTCACTCTCGATTGCACTGTATTAACAATAGACGAGGTCACCAAATAAATTCGTATACAATTCTATTTAAGTAAATGAAAAACTTACAATCAAAACCTAGCGAAAGTTTCTCTTTTTTGGTCGAATGTATATAAACCAGAGCCCAAGAGACCAGAATATTTCCCTGTTTTATGGGTTGCAGTCTATTCATGATAAATAGAGGGTCCTATCGATGAACTGTCAAAATATATTTGTCAGATTCGCCATCGGATAGACTTGTCAAATTCTACATATCTGCATTATTAACCCTTTCCCTGTTCTATGTGTATTCCAAATTTCAATACCTACTGAATATTTATGGTGAAAATAGTTATAAAGAAATATGGAAGGTGGCACATTGTAGCCATGTTAGAAAGTTAAGAAACAGATCTATCAAATTATATGAGCAAACAGAGAAGACCCTGATCAGACGGCTCCTAGAGGAGCCGTCTGATCTGGGTCTACTCTGTTCGCAAATGCGTGAAAACACGTTTATATGAGGGAAAGGGTTGAAGTCATTGGTTGTGCATGTATGTGACCGTCGAAATCTATTAACTGTAGATACATTTAAGTTATAGTGCCGGACGGTCAGGATCCTGATAAATGCTAGTTAAAGTATAAACTTCTGAGTCATGCTATTTAGCATCCTTGTTTTAAGTTATATATACATTTATGGATTGTAGCACCTTGTACATGTGTAATTAACACACGGTATACAACTTATAATTAATGTGTACATGTAAACCTTTGAGTACATCTCTTTATTTCGTTTCGTAAGAGGAGTACATGTATATAAAGGTGTGTTTTTTTCCGATAAAATATGCAAGCAGTGCAGACCAGTATTAGAGGGCCTACACTATTGTTCTTAACCCTTCCCTTGCTGAATTTTAAAATACATTATTTCTCCTTCTTTACCCATGCCCTGTTGTACATATATCTTTACTGTGTACAATAAATTTCGCTGAGCAATCACTGCTGTGGAGTACACTGGTTGCACAATCAACTTGTAAATAGTACAGACCCTGATGAGACAGCTCCTGTTCGATATAACAGAAGTTCGAGTTATCCGATTTGTAATCTGGAGAATTTCTCAAGTTCACAGCTTAATGCAGGTCTACAGTAACGCTGAAAGCTCCTTCATGAGATTTCAGCATTACTGTAGACCTGTATTAAGCTGTGAAATGTGTTTTTAATTATGCGTATTGATACATTTTAGAGCAAGTCTGTATTGTAAGATTTTGGAAGGACCGAACTTTTAGTTCGAGTTATCCATAAGTTCGAGTTCGAGATATCGAAGTTCAACTGTATTATTATTATACCACATTTATATAGCACTATTTTCACACCGGATATGTGCCTTCAAAAGCGTTCAAAATGAGATAAATAAATGAAAAATTCATTTGAAGGAATAAGCGCAGATATAGAAATAGAGTTTGAGACAAAAAGGCGGCGTCAGATCTGGGACTGTACTAAACTGTATTTGTCGTGGTGCATTTTTGAGACATTAGCGGTGAAAGGGTTAAATCGAGGAAGGATTTTTTCCATTGCTTTTTTCAAAGACGTGATTATAGTACTCCTGGTGAGACGTCTATACATTTTGATAAAATAAAAAACGATAAACATTAACCTGAAACCTGATATAAGTTCATGGTAAAACACCATTTGTACATGCCATACTATTGTGAGGTTTAACACGTATAACTGAAACAGTCGAATGCTTCTACAGTAAAACCCCGCTAATGCAACCACCTAGAAGAGGTATAATTTGGGGTGCTAGATGCAGGTGGTAGCTTAATGAGGGACAAAGGTAATGCAGAAAGCTCCTCTAGGAGCTTTCTGCATTACTTTTGTCCTGCATTAAGCAACCACCTGCTTATAAAGACACCAATGTTTATTCATTAAGTGGTCGCATTAGCGGGGTTCAACTGTAATTCAACCTCCAGTCCTGAATATGATAGAACCAGCCCTACTTTACAAACTCTACTGATAGTTAATACGATGGGACAAGTAGTAACACATATATCCAACCATTACTTTTTCACAGTAGGACAAGTGCTAAGAGACACAGACGAGCTAAAACAGTGCATCAAATCATACGGTATCAATTCAGATCTGATTAAATCTGAAACTGTATCCCCTTTCAAGACATTAGATTCTGACACAAATCTTACCGATAGAAACAGCATTATTCTGATTTAACTCTTTCTCTGCCATTGTCTCATCTGTGATAACCTATGCACAGTTTGTATGCAGATGACACACCGAGTAGCTCGGCGTATCATTAGGATCCAAACTGTTTGTTACTCTGGTCATGTTTAATGAAAGAAAAGGGGAGATATTTAAACAAACAAAAAGTGCAGCATACGACAAAATGTTTGCAGACGACACTATTTTGCAGTGCAAGAGCTACAGCCAAATTGATGTCGACTTTTCAGAGAATGTCTTGGAGCCAACGTTTAATTAACAGCACATTGTTCGATTTCTTCCAGGTATCACAATTTGATTAACTCGTTCGCTGCATCGTATTGGCAATTTTTGTCGTCTGCTTCAATTTTGTTTTGTTTATTAACACAGTCGCCGTTTAAAAACATTTTGATCCTGTTGAGACATCGAGTTTTGGAATCAAGCATTTTGCAAATTTGATCAAAGATTGCAGCGAAAGAGTTCATCATTTCCCTCATACATTTGCCGTTTGGCACTTTTGCAAATCGAGCAGGCCCAAATCAGGGTCTGCTCTATTTGCTTATGGAAAAATATAGTTCTAATTCTACAGTTTCTATTATGGTCATAACTCTTGTTGTTCACGTACCATTATAGAAAGTATAGAACATAATCGTATTATTATGCATGATGTGATAATCTCTTGCATAAATATTCATTAGGGAAAGGGTTGCGCCAGAAATCTTATTTCCGTTAACTCTTTTCACACTAGACAAATCTCACCTCGGTAAACTCCTTTCACGCTGGACCAGTCTCGTCTGATTTATCTCCTTTCACACTGGACCAGTCTGGTTTCGTTAACTCCTATGATATTGGTCCAGTTTGGTCTCCGTTACCACCTTTCTCATTGAATCAGCCTCGTTTCTGTTAACTCCTTTCACACTGGACCAGTCTGGTTAAATCCCATCACACTGGTCCAGTTTGGTCTCAGTTAACTCCTTTCGCAGTGGACCAGCCTCTTTTGCGTTCACTCGTGTCAGACTGAGTTGGTCCGGTTTCGTTTACTCCTATCGCACTTGTCCAGTTTGGCCTCCGTTAACCCCTCTCAGACTGAACCAGTTTCGTTTCCGTTAACTCCTTTCACACTACACCAGTCTCGTCTACCTTAACTCTTTTCGCACTGGACCAGTCTCGTCTCTGTTAACTAATTTCTAGTTCTGCCGACGAACTTGTCGCCATTTTAAGCCTTCTTTCAGTTGCTCCTTGGCAAGTTGTATATTGTTTGAATCCACAACGGTGATGTCAAACCATTTTCCGAGGCATCTGATTGAGTTGTCGATCATCGATGGTACAAATGGGTCAAATATTGATGTCACCCCATCTGCGTTCCGCGAATATAACGTGAATCACGTGCAAAATCATCTCACGATACGGCTCAATTCTTTATCTTCCCAATGGTATATAAAACGTGTGTGTCGGTTATCTCAAACATAGTGAAATCAACTGTTGAATGCAACGCATATGTGCAATTACATACAAATATGGTTGGAAAACGTTCAAAAAGTTATTTGGAAATACGTAGCTATATTAAAACCCGGATGAATGTCGGATTCACCTGGAAAGCTATCTATACAGAAAGTGTAGTGTATACGGACACTCCGAAGTTACTTGTACAACTGTTTTGCAGTGGATAAAGAATTGCAAGGCTGGAAAACGACGCTGAGAGAAGTTGTAAGCTTCACAAGTATATCCAACTTATGTGTTTTGTCCAAAACTTTGAGTTCATAAAGTTAGTCAAATGTGATTGCTTGTTTTGTCTTTTCATGTGACTTGTAATATGTATGTTTAAGAGACCCTGCACTGCACATCTCTTCCATTTTCGACCGTCTTTCTTTGAACTGGGATGAATGAAGATGTACCTGGAGTAACACAAGCAATAATACCCATACCATGAAAAGGATCGTGACCATCTATGGTCCATATATTATGATCAACATTGACGCAATGTATTGCACAAGATGTCCAGGCTCAAAACCCGGAATGTCTGTTCCTTGTGTAACTGCTGCACATGTCTTATACTGTTGGACCTCAGTATAAATAACACTATATCCTAGATTGCTGAGTGTGTCAATTAAAACCTTAGAAGCAAACTTGGCCTGTATTATAGACTGTCCAATGACAGCCATTTTTGTGCCGGTTTGACTCTCACTGAATTCTGTTCTCAGAAATGATTTAAACTATCTGGTACATAGATGATGTTCTTTCAGACGAAGACATGTCTAGGGAAGAAGGATATACTTGTTTGTTGTTATACCTTCTGATCCTTTGAGATCATGAATTTCAGTACTTCTTGTTCTGAAAATTGAATACCGCTTAAGCCGGTGCTAGGGGGGCGTGAGCAGTGTTGCACTTTCAATTACTGTTCATGAACAGACTCAATAAAACCGAGTCTGCAATTTTCTCTTTTTGTGTTGCAATTTTTGCTCTCAGGGGATCAGCTCCCTTCAGAATTTGTAAGGACTTTACATCACTTTTGATAAGCTTAGATGCAGTATCTATCATGGCCCTTTTCTTTGCATCACTTCTATCGGATTCATGCTTGTGTGTGTATATGTGTGTATGGGTCATGCTGTCTATCGGTGTTTGGTGGTGGCTGCGTCTTGTATGTGGCTTTGCTTGCTTGACTTTACTACTTTTCCATTTTCATAGAAGTCATGTAGTTTGTATTTTGCCAGTTCTGTCATACCCCAAATGAATTCTCCACAGCTGCTCTGACCTGAATAGTCATCGAGTACATGTCTACGATGTCAAGTTTATTCTGTTTCAAACAAAACAGTTGTGCATGCTTAATATTCACTAGTAATTGTATCTTCTTGCGATTTATCTTTTATTAAATGTCGGTGTAGAAGTGTTTCATATAGTAAATATGACGTCATTTAAATGATGACGTCGCTTGTTTACCTCTAACGTTTATTTTCAAATCATTTTCATTCTGGCAGACATCGTTTTCCATGTTGTAGAGTTGTCTAGAGGGGGAAATTTTATTTACATTTTGACTTTGGTGAAAGTGGGATAAGGACGAGGTTGGGTACCCGTAACAACATAAACTTCCTACAATGTATTGGTTACCAAAACTACATAAAAAACCATATAAAGCGCGTTTCATTGCAAATTCTAGTTCATGTACAACTACTAAATTGTCTATCCTTTTGACTTCTTGTTTAACGAAAGTAAAGGAACATGTAAAATTCTACTGTGATAAGACTTATGAAAATTCTGGAATAAATCTCTTCTGGTCTATTAAGAACTCTTCAGAAGTCTTAAACAAACTTAAGAACAAAGGGTATCTTGCATCCACTGTAAGCACGTACGATTTTTCTACTCTGTACACAACTCTTCCTAATATTTTAATTAAGGATAAGCTTACTAACTTGATCCAGAAAGTATTTGCCCGAGAAAAACCATCATTCTTGGCATGTAATGCTGAAAAAAGCTTTCTTTACTGACGAGCCATTGAAATATTACACCAGTTGGACTTGCTCAGAAGTTTGCGAAGCACTTACCTTTCTTTTGGATAACATATTTGTACGTTATGGGAATGCTATATACCGTCAGGTGATTGGTATTCCTATGGGTACGAATTGTGCGCCACTTGTCGCAGATTTGTTTTTGTACTGCTATGAGAGAGATTTCATGTTGAGTTTGAATCCTCAATCACAAGAAGATGTTATAAAAGCCTTCAATGAAACTTGTCGATATTTGGATGATATTTTTAACTTAGATAACCCTTTCTTCGATGCTCTGATTCTTACAATTTATCCTAAAGAACTCAAATTGAATAAAGCTAACCCGTCCGACAATTATGCAGCGTTTCTTGACCTAGACCTTAAAATTAATAATGGAATGATTTCTTCTAAAATATATGACAAAAGAGATGATTTTGATTTTAATATTGTAAATTTTCCTCATCTTGTCGGGGATGTTCCCCGTGCTCCATCTTACGGGGTTTATATATCTCAACTTATTCGTTTTGCTAGAGCTTGTTCATCTATTGACGATTTTAACAGTCGAAATCTCATTTTAACTGAAAAACTGCTTAAACAAGGATATAGATACCATAAACTAAGAAAAACTTTCTCTAAATTTTACTATCGAAATCTCTCGCTTATTGGCAAGTACAAATGTAATCTCAAGGTGCTTCTGCGACACGGTATTTCACATCCTGAATTTTATGGCGATGTGATTTACAAACTTCGAAAATTATTGGACATACCCATTTTCTCACTTTGTTCATCAAATATATAAAACAATTCATTAAAAAGGGATATGATCCTGTAGTACTACAACATACTGCATGTTTGGTTGTGAACCCTTTTACAGTTGGCAATCACGCTGGCCTCTTTGCATGTACGCCGACAAGAAAGGTTTAGTACTCTATGAAGGCGACCTCTTAAATCCAGAAATGGAAGGAGAACGTCGGATATCTGTACTATTTCATTTTTGTCGTACCCTTTATTACTTTTCTACAGTTACTCTGTTTGCAGCTCAATCATTGAGTACACTAGCGATAGGTGGATAAAGTATGTTCAATTAAATGTTTTTTTGTTATACATGCACTTTACCACTGTATTTGCTGTCGCGGTTGTTGTAGATTAGTCGGAGAGGGGATACGTTTATTTACACTGTTTGTCTTTTAGGATGGGGATGGAATAAGTGTGAGGTTGGGCGCCCATAAACCGGTTTAACCCCCCGGTGACTTTTGTCACTGACCGTTCCAAGGCGGTACTTCCATCTTCCTCCTATTGTATGTTTGTTTTGTCTTTGTGCGTCTCTTGTTGTTTTTTCTACTTTCGAGATCATGAATTTCAGTACTTCTTGTTCTGAAAATTGAATACCGCTTTAAGCCGGTGCTAGGGGGCGTGAGCAGTGTTGCACTTTCAATTACTGTTCATGAACAGACTCAAAAAAACCGAGTCTGCAATTTTCTCTTTTTGTGTTGCAATTTTTGCTCTCGGGGATCACCCCCTTTCAGAATTTATTATGTACATTTGCTGTATCCTTGTGTTGCTGTTCGGGCGAGTGTTTGTTCTGTATGTGGTGTTTCCTGCATGACTCATTTTTGTACTTTTAAGATCCCCAGTAGCTTATTTTGGTTGCTGGCCGTTCCAAGGCGGTACTCTTGCTTTCAGCCTACGGTCAATTATGTTGTTTTATATTCTTAATGTTTAATGTTTTTCGTCTTGATATGCGTCCTGTTATGTTTTGTCTTGTGGCTTTACCGTTTCTTGTTTGATGGTGTTTGGTGCGGTGTCATTTCGTGTGTGGCTCTCCCTGTTTGACTATTTTTCCATATTGAAGAGGCTGTATATCTGAGAGATACTACATTGCTTTTACCATTCAACTCTGTGATTATTATTGAGTCAGCAAAATATTCTTTTAGCCTCTGTTTCATGTGAATGGTGTTGAATGTGTCCTCCCCACATTCCTGTTTCAACATTTCAACTAGATCTTTAATTGTTATTTGGCCCGTGTCAGTCTTCCCTAAGTAATGGGTCACCGACAGAAAAGCATCTTTAATATTTACAGGAACTGGTCTACCCCTTTTTCTCTGCTGACCTGGACTACAATGTTTAGACATGGCTTTCATTGTCCTAAAATTAACACTGCATTTCTGATGATAGAGAACATCTGCTGCTGGCAAATCATGTCCTGTTTTCAAACGATTCATTACAGTATTGACCCAATCATCATTACGTTGGCTGCACACAGTCTCAATGTTTGTCTGAAAGTCAAGTCTTTGTAAAGGGTAAACGTCGCGGCCTCTTTTTTCCCAAGATAGCTTTGCACTGTTGCCACGAAATAAGCAATTTCTTTAAAAATAGAAGGCCTCTGAAAATGATCTTAGTATTCTTGGCGAAGGCAGAAGCTCTGATGTTGCGCTTAAATGGTCATACTTAATGTTGTTAAGATTGCAGTACTTCCTCCGAAATTCTACATGGACAAACTGCCCGGGGTTTGCTGCAAGGCTGTCCCCTCGCAACACTGACTCTGCTGATTCCGTCACTGCCTTTTTCCACAGCTTTACATTCGAAGCATCTCCTCCAATGCTTCCTCTACAGATAATGCAACTCTGGGTTGTTTCATCCATCTGAAAATATATAACGGATACATTTCAAAACCTTTCAGATATGAAGAAGAAAATTAAGGACATGACACTCTCCATACAGTTTCTTGGCTAAAAGAGTAGACACAAATAAAATGACCTATGCTGATAAATCATTAACTTATTATTTGTGGACAATTATTTTGTTGGTCACATCTATTTTCCTAGCAGAAACCAAATCTTACGAAACTTAGTTCGATCAGTTGCGTG
The DNA here is from genome assembly GCA_963576725.1 of Azorinus chamasolen. Taxonomy (NCBI): domain Eukaryota; kingdom Metazoa; phylum Mollusca; class Bivalvia; order Cardiida; family Solecurtidae; genus Azorinus; species Azorinus chamasolen. The sequence goes on along the minus strand of OY755247.1, from coordinate 8,362,819 downwards.
TCCAAGTGTATTCGTATAACAACGATGTTGAGATTTATGAATTAAGTCGCAAATATTAACTGTTGTGAACACTGTCTAAAGTGTTGGCCTACTTTCGGCAAAGTATGAGCTTGCACGAATGTATGCTGATTGTAAGGTGTGTATTTCTGATTTATGTATCTAAGAAAACTTTATTTCCATAATTGTTTGAAACTATCCACTCATGTCATGTATTAAATTTTATTACTTTTAAAATGACATTACTTAATGCAACTTTGTTTCTAATGCAGATATTGATCCAGTTTAATTCTGTAAAATGCAATGAATTAATATCTTGGTTCTTTTAATTTACTTTCTCTGTATTGGCCCCAAAACTGCTTTCCGATATGCACCTGGGGCTTCCATCAGCAACTGAGAATTTTCGTTGCTCCATCTCTCCACGTTAGACAAGGTTCAAAGGTACCACTCATCTGAAATGAGTAAGACAAAGATAATGACGGAAAATTGATATCCACAGAATACATCTATTTTGGCATAGAAAAACACTATCTCTGGTTCAACCCCCCTCTAGTGTCTGTACAATTTAAACCATCTGGTATAAAGTCACAATTAATCAGGGGAGATAATTCAGTAACACAATGTGCAAAGCAGTTCATGCTGGTCAACATTCCTGTGCAGTTAGTTGAGCCTAGCACAGACGGTTTTGGAGATATGCGCGACACAATTAATGAATATTTTGCACGATAAAGGGAAATAACTCTACAATTGTCAGCTACAGAGGACTTTTACCATGGTGCAAACTAACTTATGCTGATCAACATTCCTTTGAACGTTGGTGAATCTAGCCGAAGAGGTTTTAAGCGCGTGACACAAACTATGTATATACTTTTTACGTAATCAGGGATAATAACTCATTTATCAGGGGAGAGCGCTTATAAATATAAGTGCATCTTAAATAATGCTGATCAGCATGTTTGTGAAGTTGAGTGGCTCTATTCCATGTGGTTTAAGAGATATGCGTGATATAAAGTATGCTGCCTGCACAGTATGAAATGGTAAATTGTGGCTTCAATGGTCTTCCATAGTTAAAAAAAAATGAGCAGTCGTCTTACTTATATTTCCCCAAAAAAATAGTTTTTTACTTTGAAACAGATCATTTTCAGAAGAAATACACACAAAGAGTCTCAAAATAATATTTCCCTGTGCTTATAGTGTAAAAAAAACTCATTTATATTTTTCTGCATCCACGGAAACCCATAACATTGTTCATTAAAGCATGCACAGAGCGTTATTGTCGTTGTTTACACCTTGCTGCTATGGCAACATTATGTGCTCAACACACTAAAAACAGATCCAATGAGGAAAAATAAATTGCTTACCTCTATATCCTTTTAGCTATCCCAATTCCAATATAGCAGAAGTTAATCAGTAACACGTAGACGCTCGATTCAGGATCAGCTAGAGGATTTATTATACTATGGTGGGCTGAACTTACCAAAAGATTCTGGTGATAAATGCTACATTTAAAATATTTTTTTTAGTTATTTCCCCTCGGTATATTTTGTTTATATTTTTTGTATGTTTTTAATTCTGCGCTATACTAACACTAATTAACAAAATCATTTCTGTTGCAATTTGTTTGAGGTGAAATCACAGGACAATTAGACTAGATCTACTGGTAGAGATAGAAAATCAGCTATTAACATGAAAACTATATAAAAAAAAGTGAAGGATTTGCATTTGCAAACAGTTGTTTGGAATTTGGACACTGTTTGTTGTAAAACCTCTCTAACCCGGAATTCTGGTAGGGAATAATTTATATAATTTAAGGCAGGTGGCTGCTTTATTCAGAATGAAAGTCATGCAGAAAGCTCCTATATATACTTTCACCCTGCATTAAGCTGCCACCTGTCTCAAACACCGATATTTATACTAATTTTAACGTCCGATTTGGATAGGTTTTACTCACTGGCACTTGATCGAAACAATCTATAGTTGTGTAATATAATTATCATATATAGTGTATTAATGTACTAGTTGCTATAAATAAACTATCTATAGTCGTTTTCGATCAAGTGCCAGTGGTTTTACTGTGTATTGCTAGAAAAGACTTTGCGAAATGTTCGTATTTGCCAAACCGTCCATAGTTTGAGAGTTAAATAAAGATGTTTTGTCTATTTGATAAATGACATACAATTGAACTTCGATATCTTGAACTCCAAGGGACTATACAGATTAGTTCGAGATAGTAGAAGTTCGAGTTATCGGAGTTCTAATCTGGACAATTTCTCGAGTTGACAGCTTAATGCAGGTGTAAAGTAATGCTGAAAGCTCCTGCAGGAGCTTTCAGCATTACTTTACACCTGCATTAAGCTGTCACATGTGTTTCTAGATATCCGTCTTGATATATTTAGGAACAGTTCTGTATTGTAAGGTTAAGAAGGACCGAACTTTTAGTTCGAGCTATCCCGAAGTTCGAGTTATCCGAATTCGAGATATCGAAGTTCAGCTGTATATGGAGACCGAGAGGAGTTCACGGATCCCATGCGATGCTCAGTCAATGTCTTTCTTAATTCTATATACGTTGTCATCTCCAGACAAATTCATACGATAAATAATACATTCTTGTCTGTTTCTCACAGAGATAACACATCGTTATTATCCACCATTGAAAACAAGTGAATTATTGACTGTTATGCTATCTGAAGATAGCCACCATTCAATCAGCTTCAGTTTTCGCTGCCAAGTTTTGTCGTCTGCCAAATGTGTTGTCTGCTTCAGTTACTTTCTTATTTTTTCCTTAAAACCCTAACGCATTCGGTGTTTGGATTGTGTAGATTCAGGTCTTCCGTTAACACTGTGTCCCTTTATCTCATTCAGTTGATTGTGTAGACTCAGATGAGAGGGCTGATCAATGATTTTACTGGAAGATTGTTTTGGTTAAGTCTCTATCTCATGAGATGCATTTGCAATCAGTAGATCCAGATCAGATCCTTCTGTCGGAGATGTCTATTAAAGGTTTGCAGAGCTACTCGGTGTTTCGCCTGCCGAACTACTCGGTGTCTCATCTGCCGAGCTACTCGGTGTCTCATCTGCCGAGCTACTCGGTATTTCATCTGTCGGGTAACTCAATATCTCACCTATCAAGCTACTCGATGTCTCATCTGCCGAGCTACTCGGTGTCTCATCTGCCAAGCTACTCGGTGTCTCATCTTTCGGGTCACTCGATGTCTCAACTGTCAAGTTAATCGGTGTCTCATCTGTCGAGCTACTCGCTGTATCATCTGCCAAGCTACTCAGTGTCTCATTTGTCGAGCTGCTCGGTGTCTCATATGTCAAGTTACTCGGTGTCTCAGCCGCCAAGTTACACGATGTCTCATCTGTCGAGCTACACGATGTCTCATCTGTCGAGCTACACGGTGTCTCATCTGCCAAGCTACTAGGTGTCCCAGCTGCCAAGCTACTGTCTCAGCTGCTGTCAAGCTACTTGGAGTCTCATTTGTCGAGCTAGTCGGTGTATTATCTGTCAAGCTACTCGGTGTACGTTTACATTATAACAGTTTGCCAAGCTACTCGGTGTCTCATCTGTCAAGCTACTCGGTGTCCCAGCCGCCAAGCTACTAGGTGTCCCAGCTGCCAAGCTACTCGGTGTCTCATCTGTCGAGCTACAGTGTCTCCTCTACCAAGCTACTAGGTGTCCCAGCTGCCAAGCTACTGTCTCAGCTTCTGCCAAGCTACTTGGAGTCTCATTTGTCGAGCTAGTCGGTGTCTCATTTGCCAAGCTACTCGGTGTCCCAGCTACCAAGCTACTCTGTATCATCTGCCAAGCTACCCGGTGTCCCAGCTGCCAGCCTACTCGGTGTCTCATCTGCCAAGCTACCCGGTGTCCCAGCTGCCAAGCTACTCGGTGTCTCATCTGCTAAGCTACTTGGTGTCTCATCTGCCAAGCTACTCGGTGTCTCATCTGCTAAGCTACTCGGTGTCTCATCTGCTAAGCTACTCGGTGTCTCATATGCCAAGCTACTCGGTGTCTCATCTGCCAAGCTACTCGGTGTGTCATCTGTCAAGCTAATCAGTATCTCATCTGTCAAGCTACTCGGTGTCCCAGCTGCCGAGCTACTCGGTGTCTCATCTGCTAAGCTACTCGGTGTCCCAGCTGCCGAGCTACTCGGTGTCTCATCTGTCAAGCTGCTCGGTGTACGTTTACATTATAAAACTTGACCAAATTAATATTCATCATGCCATTATTTATTACATGAATACTGAACAGGGAAACGGTTAAAAAAATATCTCATTCGTCTTTACCATAGGCTCGGTTAACCCTTTCCCTCATAGGCTATTTTAGATACAACCACTTTGTTTAATTCTACCGAAAAGGAGCATTAAGTAGAGAAAAGGAATTTTTTTTTTAAAAAAATGTAGTTTGAAACCATTATGATACATAGAGCATTTGCTCCTATAGGAGAAAATGCTCTATTTATCACAATGGTTTCACAAAGTGACTTTCACAAAGTCGTCAATATGAGGGAATGGCTTAAATATGAGGGACTGGGTTAAGAGAGATCTATTGTAATCAATCAATGCGGCGATGGAAATAAGTATAAAGAATGTCTGTGATTCTTTATCAGTCTTAATTATACGTACACTGTCATTCTCCAGACAATTTCATATGGTAAACAGTGCATTCTTGTCTGTTTCGCTAGGAAGGGTTCATCATATATTCCTCTTGAATTGGGTCAAGTGTTGACTGGTGATATTCCATGTCTGCTGATTGTCATACATAGGTAATCATTCGTTCATTCGCCTCTCTATTCTGAATAGATTTCAGAAAATCGGCCAGTCAAATGAAGTGCAATGCCGCCATTTTGCAGGTAAAAATTGAGTATAAATCCACAACAAAGGCGTTCTGCATAGCTATAAGTGATATTTTAAGAGCCATTTATTTATTTATTTATTTTGTGGTCGTTTAAAGGGGATGTCCCTACATTTGACGCGTTTCAAAAAGACTTAAAATATACAAAATTGATATGTATATATGCTGAAAAGTAGTATATCGCAAGAAAACCCATTCAATTAGCGTTTATAATAACAAAAAATCCATGTGTTTGATATCGCCGATCCCGATTTTACTCCCCGATGTTTCAGTTTTATTCGGGTTGGGTTTTAGTTTCGTAACTGTTCGCCCTTTTCGCGATTCTCCGACCACTTCCGAGAAAGCTATTACGTAAACAATGGAGGGATCGGGTGATCATCGGCAAACGCGGAAGAATTTAACGGAAAAGGCCGATAATATTGTGTTGCAGAACAAAAAATATCAGTATTGATGAAATCGGTTTATTTGTATCACATGGGGCATTTTTCGATATAAGTTCAAATTGGGAACCTTCATAATAATGATAGAACATAACAAATACCAAGTTTTATGATATCATTGAACATATGCGATCATTGTAGGGACTTCCTCTTTAACACAGTTCTCGCCAATATTTCGTTCTGTCATAGGTGCACTCACTGGTCGATCTAAGTATTGGGACAGACAAACAGTGCCGAGCTAGACCATACTGCTCCTGATGGGGGTTTAATTATGAGTCTGTAAATCAGATGGTAGCTTAATGCAGGTCAAAAGTAATGCAGAAAGCTCATATAGGAGCTTTCATCATTACTTTAGACCTGCATTAACCTGTGAACTTAAGAATTTGACCAGGTCAAAAATCAGATAACTCGAACTTCTGTTACCTCGAACTAATTTGTATGGTCCCTTGAAGTTCGAGATATCAAAGTTTATCTGTATATAGATGGGATTCTACCATATCTAAGGGAGCTGTCTGATATGTGATTACGCGGAAGGGCGTTTATAAGAAGGAAATGACTATGGGCAAATGGGTAAATTACAGGTGAACTTCGATATCTCGAGCTTCAAGGGACCAAACAAATTAGTTCGATATAAGAGAGGTTCGAGTTATCCAATTTATAATCTGACCAATATCTCAAGTTCACAGCTTAATGTAGGTCTATAGTAATGCAGAAGCTTTCAGCATTACTTTCGACCTACATTAAGCTGTCACGTGTATTTCTAGATATGTGTAGTGATAAACTTTAGAACAATTCTGTATTGTACATTTTGGAAGGATCGAACTTTTAGTTCGAGTTATCCAGATATTCGAGTCATCCGATTTCGAGATATCGCAGTTCAACTGTACCTGCAAATAGATCTAGATGAGAAAATGCGTTACTCGGCGTCTGATCTTGATCCAAACAGTTGGACACTTTGAAGGGTTTTAACCCTTTCCCTCATGTGACGTGTCTTCACCCATTTGCAAACAGAGTAGACCCAGATCAGGCGGCTCCTATAGGAGCCGTCTGATCAGAGTCTGCTCTGTTCGCTAATGGAATTTGATAGTTCTGTTTAATTACTTTCTGAAATGGCTACAATGTTCCACCTTCCATGTTTCATTAATCATTATAACTATCTTGTCCACGAATATTCAGTAGTTATTTGGAATTTGGAATAAACATAGAACAGGGAAAAGAATTGATAAGAAAAAGAAATGTGTAAGTTAAGCATTGAAGCCAGCGATGCTATTTACGGACAAAATATACTGTTATGATTAGGGGCATTCAGTCCAGATTTAGGGTTTGTTGTAATCGACTCTAGACTGGGCAAAACCATTGCCTCAGATCAACAGATGTGTTTAGAATACATATTGAACAATCAATATAAAAATAGTCCGGTACTTGAGTGACAAAACAATCGCCCGCGGACTTCAACTTTCCTGAGAGATTACAAATTACTTTCTAACAGCTCTGCAAGCGCATACAAACGCTCGTTTATCTGCCAAAAGGTGAACCTGTTACCTTATATACAGGCGACTTTTCACGCATTTGCAAACAGAGTTGACCCAGATCAGACGGCTCCTATAGAAGCCGCACGACCAGGGTCTGCTCTGTTGGCTTACTGGGAATATATGAACTGATTTTAAAGCTCCCGACAGTGACAAATACTGCATTGTGTATGTACCATTATAAAAATGCAGCTAATGAATATTTATGGAGTGATACATTCTTGCGTAACTATTCATTGGGTAAAGGCAAATGCATGGTAGACCTATACGATATTTTCTACAGACAACCCTTTCACAACATAGCATGTAAGATCGACTGTGACGACACAAGTGTCACCCTTTTGCAGAAGAGGCCTAGCGAAGCAAGTCTAGCAAGTTCCACTCAACGTTTAACCCATTACCTCATAGGCTATTTTTAGATACAACCTCTTTGAACTAATCTACCAACAAGAGTGCCAGTGGGCACAATATACGCCCGTCGAGGTCTTGTTCAACATAAACTGGGGTTAACGTATTTACTTACTCAAATTCTAAGTCCAATTAAGTGACCTTAACCTTGGATATACGAGCCGGGACTTGGCAGGCTACTGTAGCATGTCTTGATAAACATTGTGTTTAAATTTGAGAAGGATCCACCAAGTGGAATTTGAGTTAGAGATGTTACAGACAGACAAGTAGGTTAACATTTTTGCTAAACGCAAATTCTAAGTCCAATTGTGCGACCTTGACCTTGGATAAATGAACCGGGACTTGGCAGGCTACTGTAGCATGTCTAGATAAACATTGTGGTTAAATTTGGGAAGGCTCCACCGAGCAGAACTTGGGTTAGAGATGTTGCGACCTTGACCTTGGATAAACGAACCGGGACTCGGCAGGCTACTGTAGCATGTCTAGATAAACAAAAATTGTGGTTAAATTTGGGAAGGATCCACCAAGCGGAACTTGACTTAGAGATGTTACAGACAGACGGGTAGGTCAACATTTTTGCTAAACGCAAATTCTAAGTCCAAGTGTGCGACATTGACCTTGGATAAACGAACCGGGACTTGGCAGGCTACTGTAGCATGTCTAGATAAACATTGTGGTTAAATTTGGGAAGGATCCACCATGCGGAACTTGAGTTAGAGATGTTACAGACAGACGGGTAGGTCAACATTTTTGCTAAACGCAAATTCTAAGTCCAAGTGTGCGACATTGACCTTGGATAAACGAACCAGGACTTGGCAGGCTACTGTAGCATGTCTAGATAAACATTGTGGTTAAATTTGGGAAGGCTCCACCGAGCAGAACTTGGGTTAGAGATGTTACAGACAGACGGGTAGGTTAACATTTTTTGATAAACGCAAATTCTAAGTCCAATTGTGCGACCTTGACCTTGGATAAACGAACCGGGACTTGGCAGGCTACTGTAGCATGTCTAGATAAACATTGTGATTATATTTGGGAAGGATCCACCAAGCGGAACTTGAGTTAGAGATGTTACAGACAGACGGGTAGGTTAACATTTTTGCTAAACGCAAATTCTAAGTCCAATTGTGCGACCTTGACCTTGGATAAACGAACCGGGACTCGGCAGGCTACTGTAGCATGTCTTGATAAACATTGTGTTTAAATTTGAGAAGGATCCACCAAGTGGAATTTGAGTTAGAGATGTTACAGACAGACAAGTAGGTTAACATTTTTGCTAAACGCAAATTCTAAGTCCAATTGTGCGACCTTGACCTTGGATAAATGAACCGGGACTTGGCAGGCTACTGTAGCATGTCTAGATAAACATTGTGGTTAAATTTGGGAAGGCTCCACCAAGCAGAACTTGGGTTAGAGATGTTACAGACAGACGGGTACGTTAACATTTTTGCTAAACGCAAATTCTAAGTCCAATTGTGCGACCTTGACCTTGGATAAACGAACCGGGACTCGGCAGGCTACTGTAGCATGTCTAGATAAACATTGTGGTTAAATTTGGGAAGGATCCACCAAGCGGAACTTGAGTTAGAGATGTTACAGACAGACGGGTAGGTCAACATTTTTGCTAAACGCAAATTCTAAGTCCAATTGTGCGACCTTGACCTTGGATAAACGAACCGGGACTTGGCAGGCTACTGTAGCATGTCTAGATAAACATTGTGGTTAAATTTAGGAAGGATCCACCATGCGGAACCTGAGTTAGAGATGTTACAGACAGACAAGTAGGTTAACATTTTTGCTAAACGCAAATTCTAAGTCCAATTGTGCGACCTTGACCTTGGATAAATGAACCGGGACTTGGCAGGCTACTGTAGCATGTCTAGATAAACATTGTGGTTAAATTTGGGAAGGCTCCACCAAGCAGAACTTGGGTTAGAGATGTTACAGACAGACGGGTACGTTAACATTTTTTGATAAACGCAAATTCTAAGTCCAATTGTGCGACCTTGACCTTGGATAAACGAACCGGGACTTGGCAGGCTACTGTAGCATGTCTAGATAAACATTGTGATTATATTTGGGAAGGATCCACCAAGCGGAACTTGAGTTAGAGATGTTACAGACAGACGGGTAGGTTAACATTTTTGCTAAACGCAAATTCTAAGTCCAATTGTGCGACCTTGACCTTGGATAAACGAACCGGGACTCGGCAGGCTACTGTAGCATGTCTAGATAAACAAAAATTGTGGTTAAATTTGGGAAGGATCCACCAAGCGGAACTTGAGTTAGAGATGTTACAGACAGACGGGTAGGTCAACATTTTTGCTAAACGCAAATTCTAAGTCCAAGTGTGCGACATTGACCTTGGATAAACGAACCGGGACTTGGCAGGCTACTGTAGCATGTCTAGATAAACATTGTGGTTAAATTTGGGAAGGATCCGCCATGCGGAACTTGAGTTAGAGATGTTACAGACAGACGGGTAGGTCAACATTTTTGCTAAACGCAAATTCTAAGTCCAAGTGTGCGACATTGACCTTGGATAAACGAACCAGGACTTGGCAGGCTACTGTAGCATGTCTAGATAAACATTGTGGTTAAATTTGGGAAGGCTCCACCGAGCAGAACTTGGGTTAGAGATGTTACAGACAGACGGGTAGGTTAACATTTTTTGATAAACGCAAATTCTAAGTCCAATTGTGCGACCTTGACCTTGGATAAACGAACCGGGACTTGGCAGGCTACTGTAGCATGTCTAGATAAACATTGTGATTATATTTGGGAAGGATCCACCAAGCGGAACTTGAGTTAGAGATGTTACAGACAGACGGGTAGGTTAACATTTTTGCTAAACGCAAATTCTAAGTCCAATTGTGCGACCTTGACCTTGGATAAACGAACCGGGACTCGGCAGGCTACTGTAGCATGTCTTGATAAACATTGTGTTTAAATTTGAGAAGGATCCACCAAGTGGAATTTGAGTTAGAGATGTTACAGACAGACAAGTAGGTTAACATTTTTGCTAAACGCAAATTCTAAGTCCAATTGTGCGACCTTGACCTTGGATAAATGAACCGGGACTTGGCAGGCTACTGTAGCATGTCTAGATAAACATTGTGGTTAAATTTGGGAAGGCTCCACCAAGCAGAACTTGGGTTAGAGATGTTACAGACAGACGGGTACGTTAACATTTTTGCTAAACGCAAATTCTAAGTCCAATTGTGCGACCTTGACCTTGGATAAACGAACCGGGACTCGGCAGGCTACTGTAGCATGTCTAGATAAACATTGTGGTTAAATTTGGGAAGGATCCACCAAGCGGAACTTGAGTTAGAGATGTTACAGACAGACGGGTAGGTCAACATTTTTGCTAAACGCAAATTCTAAGTCCAATTGTGCGACCTTGACCTTGGATAAACGAACCGGGACTTGGCAGGCTACTGTAGCATGTCTAGATAAACATTGTGGTTAAATTTAGGAAGGATCCACCATGCGGAACCTGAGTTAGAGATGTTACAGACAGACAAGTAGGTTAACATTTTTGCTAAACGCAAATTCTAAGTCCAATTGTGCGACCTTGATCTTGGATAAATGAACCGGGACTTGGCAGGCTACTGTAGCATGTCTAGATAAACATTGTGGTTAAATTTGGGAAGGCTCCACCGAGCAGAACTTGGGTTAGAGATGTTACAGACAGACGGGTAGGTTAACATTTTTTGATAAACGCAAATTCTAAGTCCAATTGTGCGACCTTGACCTTGGATAAACGAACCGGGACTTGGCAGGCTACTGTAGCATGTCTAGATAAACATTGTGATTATATTTGGGAAGGATCCACCAAGCGGAACTTGAGTTAGAGATGTTACAGACGGGTAGGTTAACATTTTTGCTAAACGCAAATTCTAAGTCCAATTGTGCGACCTTGACCTTGGATAAACGAACCGGGACTCGGCAGGCTACTGTAGCATGTCTAGATAAACAAAAATTGTGGTTAAATTTGGGAAGGATCCACCAAGCGGAACTTGAGTTAGAGATGTTACAGACAGACGGGTAGGTCAACATTTTTGCTAAACGCAAATTCTAAGTCCAAGTGTGCGACATTGACCTTGGATAAACGAACCGGGACTTGGCAGGCTACTGTAGCATGTCTAGATAAACATTGTGGTTAAATTTGGGAAGGATCCACCATGCGGAACTTGAGTTAGAGATGTTACAGACAGACGGGTAGGTCAACATTTTTGCTAAACGCAAATTCTAAGTCCAAGTGTGCGACATTGACCTTGGATAAACGAACCAGGACTTGGCAGGCTACTGTAGCATGTCTAGATAAACATTGTGGTTAAATTTAGGAAGGATCCACCATGCGGAACCTGAGTTAGAGATGTTACAGACAGACAAGTAGGTTAATATTTTTGCTAAACGCAAATTCTAAGTCCAATTGTGCGACCTTGACCTTGGATAAATGAACCGGGACTTGGCAGGCTACTGTAGCATGTCTAGATAAACATTGTGGTTAAATTTGGGAAGGCTCCACCGAGCAGAACTTGGGTTAGAGATGTTACAGACAGACGGGTAGGTTAACATTTTTGCTAAACGCAAATTCTAAGTCCAATTATGCGACCTTGACCTTGGATAAACGAACCGGGACTTGGCAGGCTACTGTAGCATGTCTAGATAAACATTGTGATTATATTTGGGAAGGATCCACCAAGCGGAACTTGAGTTAGAGATGTTACAGACAGACGGGTAGGTCAACATTTTTGCTAAACGCAAATTCTAAGTCCAAGTGTGCGACATTGACCTTGGATAAACGAACCGGGACTTGGCAGGCTATTGTAGCATGTCTAGATAAACATTGTGGTTAAATTTAGGAAGGATCCACCATGCGGAACCTGAGTTAGAGATGTTACAGACAGACGGGTAGGTTAACATTTTTGCTAAAACGCAAATTCTAAGTCCAATTGTGTGACCTTGACCTTTGATATACGAACCGGGACTTGGCAGGCTACTGTAGCATGTCTAGATAAACATTGTGGTTAAATTTGGGAAGGATCCACCAAGGGGAACTTGAGTTAGAGATGTTACAGACGGACAGCGCCATTCCATAATACGTCCCGTTTTTTCAAAGGGATTTATCACAATGGTTTCACAAAGTGACTTTTACAGAATTGTCAATATGAGGGAAAGGGTTAATCCATTCCCTCCTACTGGTGCATTATGACGCCTCTGAAAAAGTCGTTTTGTGAAACCATTATGATAAATAGAGCAAATGCTCTATTTATCACAATGGTTTCAAAACTACACAATTCTAAACTTTTGTTCTCTAGTAAATGCTCCTTTTCGGTAAATTAATTCAAAGAGGTTTGTTCTAAAAATCGTCTAGAAGGGAATGAATTAACCTTTCCCCCATGTAAGACGACGTAAACCCCTCAAACAAACAAACAAACAAACAAACAAAACAAACTCGAACAAACCTTGATTACCAAGAAATGATTATTGCTATGACTGGAGTTTTATAAATACACATTAACCCATTACATCATATGCTATTTTTAGATCCAACCTCTTTAGTTTAAACATATTTTATTTCTTTCAGTTACATACAATTCAGAAATTGCATCAACATATGAGAAAAAGGATTGGATCGAAAGCTAACAGCTTATATAGATCCTCTCCTTGAAACAGTATGTTACAAAAGATATGGCGTATCTACTCCTCATGAATATGTCATAACAGGGTATAATATACCAGCGTACGAAGTCTGCACTAGTTTTGATGTTTGTAACTATAATACTAATATTATCAAAGCTACGAAATATTATATCGGGTAGTATATACAGGTGTAATTTGTAAAGTGTGTCAATCATAATCAGTAGTAAGTACTAAAATGAGCAACTGCATCATGTTGTGTATGTTACTTACTAGTAAATCAAGTACAGGCTTCTTACGCTTGGTAACATATAACAATGATCAAGAATTATGCATGACATCAAAATAGAAGAATTTTTTTTATTTTAGGCAAACTAGTATATAAAGAAAGAAAAGGTGGACACGAAGATTTTGGAAAAAAAAATAAACAAATAAACAAACAGAAAAAATAAAATTGGAAACTAGAAACCTAGGATTTTTGAACATAGGATATAGGAACGGTTGTTTGGATGGGGGTGCAATCTGCGCTGTGAGTTATCTAAGTAGGGTTTTCGAACTTCATAATCAAAATCTTCTACTTCTAATAATGAAATATTGTGTAGCTTTAAAAATCTGTTCATTGTCTCCAAGAGTCAAAGATATGTCGCCCATGAGTAGCACCTTTGTAGTGACAGTACATATTGGGTTAACCTTAGAAAACAGTTCGTGTCTTAGATGATGATATCTTGGACATGACAGAAAAAAATGATCAGCACCCTCTACCTCACCACATTCACACAAGGGACTTTCTACAATGTTTTTATTGAAGAGACTTAGGCTCAATGAACTACAGTTTGTTCGAAGTCTTGTGTGGAGTATTTGAGCTTGTCTCGTCCCTGTATAGTAGTAGGTAGGTACTGAGTATAAGTAATTTCTATTCAAGGCTTTTTTAAAGGATCCTAAAGAATCAGAGTCACGTACGCCAGCTGGTAAAGAGTTCCATTGTCGAATAACTGATGGTAAAAAGGAATCATGGTACAGTTTAGTCCGTGATTGAATAGTCCGTATAGTATTCGAGTTTCTTAACCTATAATTAGTTTCGCTTCCGACAAGTGGCGGAACAAGTGATGATAAGTACGGTGGTGTGTCACTCTGTAACATCTTATAAAACAGAATCAGTTTATGTTTCGATCTTCTGGTTTCAAGTGATTCCCATCCTACTTCTTTATTCAATTCGTTAATGGATATTAATTTAACCTCTTTGAATATATCTACCGAAAAGGAGCATCAACTTGAGGAAAGGAACATTTTAGAATTTTGCAGTTTGAAACCATTGTGATAAATAGAGCATTTGCTCCTGTAGGAGCAAATGCTCTATTTATCACAATGGTTTCACAAAGTGACTTTTACAGAGTCGTCAAAAGTCGTCAATATCAGGAAATGGGTTAACAAGGCAATCTTTGGCATTGACATAATCTTCAGAATCAAGTCTATAACATTCCATAAGCAAACAGAGCAGACAGCTCTTATTAGAGGATCTGTCAGGTCTGGATCTACTCTGTCTACAAAGAGTCGTCTATATAAATGAAGATACTGATCCCCTTCTAAATAACGGTATCCAGTGCTGTTGTTTTAAACCCTTTTGGCGCGAAATTTCTAATTGTCGTCTGCAACCAAGTTTTGTTAAAACATTTCGGTAAATTTAGGAAATGATATAAATAAATGTAACTGTCAAAGGAATAAAGCACAGATATAGAAATAGAGACTGAAACAACACTGAAGCCCCTGATCAGACGCCGCCTGATCTGGGACTGCACTGTTTGTCGTGGTGCATTTATGCGACATTGGCGATGAAAGGGTTAAAACAATATGACCGATCACTTACAGGCTAGCATACCATATATGGTCTTATAACAAAGTGGCGGGCCGTTGCACTTGTGGCGGTTTATCATCACCCAGATATGGGAAATAGTTATTGTTTTAAGTAATTCTTATTAAATTTGATTTGACATTCAAATCATATGAGAACCCTTTTTTACGGCATTTTGAAATAAATGCCCATATTCAAACTCAGTTGGTTTTCATGGTTTTATTTATTTCCCATACAAGTGTAACTGGCTGCTGAAGAGTATCTCATGTTACATAAATGAATTTTTATGGCACATAAAAACATTTATGTCATAGTATACGGGATAATCCGCTCGGGTGATGTATTAGCCTAATACGTTAATTTACATATGACGTATGGAATCGGTCAGCCAATGGTAACATGCTATCTAGTCACATGATCCGTGTCAGCCAATGGCAAGCTTCCTTCGCCATTGCAATATTTATCACCATTGAGGGAGGCTGCTACTCTGATGCAGAGGCGGAAAATTAATTCCACCTCCTCCGCTTCTCATGCGCTTTTAATAGATAGCAGTATGTTACTGGTCTGTCCATCCGTACAATTGCATTTCTCATTCATTATTTTTACATGAAGTTTATTTCAACCATTACTATATACATTTCTGTTTTCCATTTTAGTTATTTACATAGACTTTTCCTAATGTTCTTAGCTGGTTATACATCACACGGGCGGTTTATCATCACCCAGATATGGGAAATAGTTATTGTTTTAAGTAATTCTTATTAAATTTGATTTGACATTCAAATCATATGAGAACCCTTTTTTACGACATTTTGAAATAAATGCCCATATTCAAACTCAGTTGGTTTTCATGGTTTTATTTATTTCCCATACAAGTGTAACTGGCTGCTGAAGAGTATCTCATGTTACATAAATGGTCTTATAACAAACGTTCAAATTGTTTTCGAACCATTGGTGCGACACAAGAAAATGTTGATTGGCCATCTACACAATTCCTAAAGAAATGGACACGAACAAAACATTTCGCTCACATGAACTGGATAATGCTGTGCCCATTTGACTATGACTCGGTGTGTGTCATAGGCGGCGACTAATTGCGTTTGGATAATTTGAATGATATTAGATAATATATACATAACTAACCTTGTCGTAATACAATGTAGGTCCTTTGGTTATCCACCAAACTCCACGCTGTTTCCTGCGTTTATAATCGCCTCGAAGGCTTTATAGTTGAGAAACGGATACATGTCCCTTTATTAATAGCTCTATAGTAAAATCTCGATTATTTGAACACAAACATGTATTATTATCGATCTTTAACCCTTCGCTTGCTGAATTTTATAATACATTTCTCCTTCTTTACCCATGCCCTGTTGTATAATTACATATATATTCACTGTGTACAATTATTTCGCTGTGCAATCACTGCTGTGGAGTGCACTGGTTGCACAATCAACTGGTAAATAGTGCATACCCTGATGAGACAGCTCCTGCAGGAGCTGTCTCATCTGGGTCTTCACTATTTACAGGTAGGTCTATTGACGCGAATAGCAAGCAAAGGGTTAAGATAGGTGGCAGCTTAATGCATGGTAAAAGTCATGCAGAAAGCTCCTTTAGGAGCTTTCAGCATGACTTTCAGCATGCATTAAGCAGCCACCTACCTAAAAGGGTATAAATTCTTCTATATAGAAAATTCGAATAATCTAGATTTTACTGTATATACGTCGGAACTTTTCCATACTTGCTAAGTAGGCTTTATGCATAGTACCGAGTTGTTGCGAATGAAATTAGCCAACACGAATTCCACGATAGTGATATCTTCTTACTGTCCTTCATAAGAGCCTCTCTCCTGATATCAGGTGAACATAAATCCACTCATTGAAACTGCTGTACATGAGGTAAAATCTCTCCACGCCGACCAGTTAAGAGGAGTCTAATTAGCCTTTAACCCGTTATTCCATGAATATTCATGTAGAAATAATGACATCATGATCCATGAATATTAATTTGTTTGAATTTTACAATGGCATATCTATATCTGTTCGGTTTGCAAGGCGTCTGTATGCGTCTGTCTGGAGTAAAGGGTTAGGAGTCAGGACAGATGATATCGTTATGCAGTTAAAACATCTCAAGCAGCTTTTTGTGTTGTCTTTGTTTTGTATTCAGCAGTTACCTGTTTTTATTCATCAAGTGACCGGTAAAGAGAGTAGAATCTATCTTAAGCGATCACCCGAGTCTTGAAAACATGTCGTTGCCTAACCCATTCCCTCATATTGACAACCTATGAGGGAATGGGTTAATGCAAGGTTAATTAATGCAAAAAAACTCCATTAGGAGTTTTCTGTATTACTTTTGACCTGCATTAAGCAACACTGTCTTAAAGACGCTGATTTAGACTTCTTTTATTGATCGACTTCTTTTAGTGATCGACTAAGACACTTTCTACGAAAATTAGCCCATCTGTGATCACCTTATCAAACAGTTTAGATCCAGATAGCTAACGTCTTACCTAGATCCAAACTGCCTCGCGCTGTATGTTTTTGACACAAAAAGGAAAACAAATACAACAAGAGGGCCAAGATGGCCCTTAATCGCTCACCTTATTACCATAGATTTAAGATTTTTGCTAGGTAGCCCATGGGTAGGGTCAATATTGGAGGAAAATTGGGCTAAAAATGTGGCCTCTGGAGTGTAAACAAGATTTTTCAAAGATATGACCCAGTGACCTACTTTTTGACCACACGTAACCCACTTTCAAACTTGTCCAAGATT
This sequence comes from Azorinus chamasolen, assembly GCA_963576725.1. NCBI lineage: Eukaryota > Metazoa > Mollusca > Bivalvia > Cardiida > Solecurtidae > Azorinus > Azorinus chamasolen. Next base: position 8,345,320 of record OY755247.1, on the reverse strand, counting down.
TTATTAGGACAATCATTCTGACCAATTTTCATGAAGATTTGGCTATAAATGTGACCTCTAGAGTGTTAACAAGGTTTTCCTACTATTTGACCTAATGACATAGTGTTTAACCCCTAATAACCCACTTTAAAACTCGTTTAAGCTTTTATCAAGACATTCATTATAACCAACTTTCATGAAGATTGGACAAAATATGTGACCACTATAGTGTTCACAAGGTTGTTCTACTGTTGACCTACTTTTCATCCCCGCTTGACCCACTTCCGAACTCGTCCGAGATTTTATCAAGACATTTGTTCTGACCAAGTTTCATGAAGATTGGACAAAAAATGTGACCACCAGTGTTCACAAGGTTTTTCTACTGTTTGACCTAGTTTTTAACCCCACTCGACCCACTTTCAAACTCCTCCGAGATTTTATCAAGACAATCATTCTGACAAAGTTTCATGAAAATTGGGCTAAAATTAGGACCTCTAGAGGGTTCACAATGTTTTACTACTATTTGACATAGTGACCTAGTTTTTAGCCCAACTTGACCCACTTTCGAACTCGTCCGAGATTTTATCAAGACAATCATTCTGACAAAGTTTCATGAAAATTGGACTTAAATTGTGACCATTAGAGTGTTCACAACCAAATTGTTGACGCCGGACGACGCACGACTAACGACGCACGCCGGACATTCAATTCTCCCAAAAGCTCACCCTGAGCTTTGCTCAGGTGAGCTAAAAATCAAAATTGAATCGGACAACAAACTTTGCAGACGATAACTCTGCCAGAAACAAGACCATCTAGTCTAGACCATGTCCCACGGTGTTTGTATTTCATTTCCAGACTGTGTTCGCCCTTCCTTCACAGTTAACCCTTTACCTCATAGGCTATTTTTAGACAACCTCTTTGAATAAATCTACCGAAAAGGAACATTAACTAGAGAAAAGGTTTAAAATTAGAATTTTGTAATTTGAAACCATTGTGATAAATACAGCATGTGCTCCTATAGGAGCAAATGCTGTATTTATCACAATGGTTTCACAAAGTGACATTTACAGAGTCGTCAAAAGTAGTCAATATGAGGGAATGGGTTAAGCAATACCAAAGATAGCTGTACGAATCCTGTTCAATTAAGCTGGTACATGCCAAGACTTCAATCGTAACCCTGCTAAACGCGCCCTGACAGCATTTTGCAAACAGCTTGGTTTCAGATGCGATTGGTCTCATCAGGATTCAAGATATTTGTGACTCAATCAGTATGAGTAGATCAGAAGTAAGTAAAATATTTGCTCAGGATCCGTGTTTGTGCTGCCATGAATATTGTTCGGGCCAAGTGTTGTAATCTTTTGCATGGTGCGATAGACAATGCGATCTGCTTTAACCCATTCCCGTATAGGCTATTTTTAGACTAAACCTCTTTGAATAAATCTACCGAAAAGGAGCATTTACTAAAGAAAAGAAAAATTGTAGAATTTTGTTGTATTGAAACCATAGGAGCAAACGCTCTATTTATCACAATGGTTTCAAAAAGTGACTTTTAGAGAGCGGACAAGCAAAATTTCACGGACATTCATTAAGTAAGGGGAGATAATTCTGGAATGTCGGGACAATCTTGCTGGTTATCGAACTTGACTAAGACATTATAGTAATGTACATAATGAGAAAATTTGAAAAAGATTGGATTGCATTTGTTAGAGAGCGGACAAGCAAAAGTTCACGGATGGACAGACGGACGGACGAACAGCACCATGACATAATATATCCAGTTGGAAGACGGGCGTATAAAAAAGGATTGACAGAGCAATACAGAAAATAATGTTTTACCTAGATTTGCTCAAATAGTCTTCTTTATATCTACGGCTATGCTGGGATCTCGGGGGGGGGGGTTGTTTCAGTCTTAAGAAAAAAATGTTTTGACATCTGAATTTTTCTAACTACTCTGGTCTGGACCTAGCTGATCTGAAAATACTAGACAATTTCATAAAATAATCAAATAACAACAAACTACTAACATTTAGGTTTATGCTCTGTTTAATGAGTGTACATTTATTTTAGTACTCTACTTTAGTACTCTGCTTATTAACAGCTCCTTCATTTTGCATTGATATGTTAACTCAGAGCTTCAAATAAGATGCGTAAATTAACATATTTTGAAGTATAACTTCTTTATTTCTCCACCAAACCCTATGTTGTGACCACTCTTTAGAATCGTCTCGAAGAGATGATTTTAAAGAGTGGTCACAACATAGGGTTTGGTGGAGAAATGATGACTATAGTATTTGAGTACGCACCACTATCTGTAGCTCAGTTTACTCTTATTATTTGTTATTTTCTCAATTACTGTGTTCCCCCTAATGAATGTCCCCACTCTAATAATTAAATGACCCCAATTTAATCAATGTCCCCACTTACTTCTGGAGGGAAACTAACAATGAATAAAACAACAAAATCTCTATATAATGAATATTAAACAAGAGATCCATGATGGCCCTGTATCGCTCACCTGGTTTGCTATGTTTTCTATATCAAAGCTCAGACCATATTAATTTCAGAGAAGATGTTTGTATATTTCACTATATAACTCTATGTAAACTGACAACCCAAAGGGCAGGGGCACTTTTACCCTGGGGCAAACTTTGATTAGTTTTTGAGGAGGTCTATTTGATAATACTACAAAACAAATCTAAGATCTAAGCCTTTGGGTTTCAGACAAGAGGGTTTGTTTTTTCTACCTAATCCTATGTAAAACTTGTGACCCCCCCCCCCCCCCCCCGGGGCAAAATTAGTAGAGGTCAATCAGATGATGTTACATACCAAATTTGGTAGTTCTAGGCCTTACGGAATTTCAGTCTGAGACAAGAAGATTTTTTTAAAGTTTTTACTATATAATCTTTGTAAAACATGTGACCCCAAGGGCGTGACCGTCTTTGACTCAAGGGGCATAATTTGAACAATCTTAGAAAAGGTTCACCAGATGATTCTACATAACAAATATCACAGCTCCAAGATTTTCGGTTTCGGACCAGAAGACTTTTAAAGTTTTTACTATATAATCCTAGGTAAAATTTATGACCCCCGGGGTTGGGCCAATTTTGACCCAAAGGACAAAATTTGAAAAATCTAAGTGGAGGTCCACTAGATTATTCTACACACAAAATTTGGTACCCCTAGGCCTTACAGTTTTTGACTAGAAGATTTTTAAAGTGTTTATTTCTTTTTGGAGATTGGTTGCCATGGCAACCAGAGTTCTGCATGGAATCAAATTCTTTGAACAATGTTGGAAGAGGTTGACCCAAGGAATAACCCTGCGTAGTTTGTTAAAAATCCAGCAAGAAGTTTAGGAGGAGATGTCATTTTAAGAAAAAGGTTGACGACGGACAAGGCACGACTGACACAGGGCGATCACAATATCTCACCTTGGCACTTCGTGCCAGGTGAGCTAATAAAGAAATAAAGGTTTTTCAAAATACAGATGGTAGTTAATGCAGATTGAAGGCAATGCAGAAAGTCAAATACTAATGGACCATTTCACTTTGAATATCAAAAGGGTTCAAATTACAAGAGCCAATGGAAAGTGTTGTCCAAGTCAAAACTGTCAGTTCCAGCTTCCTGCATGTTGCCTCTTTTGCTTAATCAATATGCTGTCTTTCAACAGAGCCATTTCGCCAGTTTCACAGCAGCGGGGAAACATGAACATTGTTCCACATTGCAAACAATGGCAATGTCAAGGGCAAGCTACCAAAAGCATGGAATAGGACACTGGTTATTTTCTTATGTCATGACAGTGTCGACCCTGATCAAATGCTCAATTCAGTAGCTGAATGAATCAACACTGTTTATTTTTAACATCCATTTAATCTTTTTCTCAGGCTGCTAGTCATGTTAAATCACATTTTGAACAAACAGTGCCTAAGCTGAATCCATACTACTGGCAAATGGTAACACATGTGCTGAATGACCTAATAATGTAATACTGAGCTCCAGATAAGATACATAAATCAAAACATTTTTTCAAGAATAACTTCTTTATTTCTCCACCAAACCCCATGTTGTGACCACTCTTTAGAATTGTCTCTTCAAGTCGATTCTAAAGAGTGGTCACAACATAGGGTTTGGTGAAGAAATGACGATTTTAGTATTTGAGTATGCACCTTTATCTGTTGCTTTGGTAATATAATGATCAACACTTCTATCTCTCTTACATATATCAGAACTAGGGCTGCAACGATACGCCCATGTAGCGAATACGAATACGTATCACGATACAGTATAGCGAATACGAATAAATATTCACGAATACGAATACAGTTACATAAACATGCTATGGCATAAGCTAATAAGAGTTACTTAAGCCAAAGCATGTCCAGACTGAGTCCATATTTAGGATTAGGAATCTTTAAGCTTATAATGAAAATGCTACTCGACATGTGCTGATAAGCAAAGGAAAAGTATGAGTTTATATATTTAATTGGCAAAGTCACATAAACTAGAAACACTGAAAAGAAACTTGTTCAAAAGTAAACTGGTCCAGTCCTATTGTAGTCTTTTACTCTTTAGGCAATATGCATAAACATAATACTAATTCAAATTCAAGAACTTTTCACGCACCATCAAAATACAGTGCATTACACTGTATCTAATTGGATATAGCCTGCTGGTTTCGTCCATTTCTGGTGAATCGTGAACGAACTCAAATAAATTTGGTCAACAAATTTTGGGTACGTTCAGACATTGGGGCGCTCCGATAACTAACCGCTAGAGCCAACAACTAGCAGTATTACTTCATTTCGTGGTGGCACACTTTACAAACAGTGATTTCATTGTTGGTTTTTCCTTCTGAACCCGTCAGAAACCCTAAATGATTCCAGACGGCGCTTTTATATTTGTTTGGAGTCTGAAAATCTCTTTCGGCCCCGACATTGTTATGAAACAACAGTTTGCGGTTGTCGTAAAAACTAAGAATTAGTCCTATACAAACAAATTTGTTTTCGGTAATTGTTTCGTGCATTTGAACCATTTGACTACTTTTCTGCAAAAAGTGAATGCAAGAGTACAATTATTAAGCCTGTTGAATCCAACAGGACCAACACACGGTGTCGTGATTTGTAAACATAAGAAGTCATCAAGAGTCATCTCCCTTGGTGTCACTGCGCAAAGACGTTTCGCAGCTGGAATGTTTCGCTCATATTTCAATTATTTCTGGCGAAAATATGTTGTTTTTCTTTTAATTTTGTTAATTTCCTATATGTCTTATTGTATTCGTCAATATTCGGTTCTTTGGGTAGCGAATATGATACACTCACCGCCAGAAACTATATTCGAATAATTCGAATACGTTAGTGTATCATGACAGCCCTAATCAGAACCATTGATAAAGAGGCATACTAAAATCTTCATTTCTCCTCCAAACCCTATGTTGTGACCACTCTTTAGAATTGTCTTGAAGAGAATTCCAAAGACAGGTAACAACATGGAGTTTGGTGGAGAAACAAAGGAGCTATAAAATAAGGTTTAATTCACACCATCTTATCTATGCCTCTGATGAAACATTGTCAACAAATCACAGTCTAGAAAACAACTTGGGGCCGGAAATGGAACTGGAAGCTATTGCCTTTTGTACCCATCTTCATGTAGTGCTTTTTCTTCATCCGCTGCATGGCCCCTAGATCCTTGACCCTTCTTTCAGCTACAGGTCCTGTCAAATAAGACAAGTAAAATGTTGATGCAGAGCATCAAAGTCGCCGCTGAAAATTATTTACTTACATAACTTTTTTAATGCAATGAATACTGTACAGGTATAGTTAATCACCAGAGAGTATAGACAGTTGATGCATTCCTTTTAAATCTTTACTTGAATTTCTTATGCATTTAGTAACACGGAATTTTTTTGCCTATTGCAGAAACTGTAGAATAAGATCTACATTATGCCATAAGCAAACAGAGTAGACCCTGATCAGATGATTCCTACAGGGTCTACTTTATTTGCAAAGGCATTAACCCTTTCCTTCATATAAACGTGTTTCACACATTTGCAAACAGAGTAGACCCAGATCAGATGGCTCCTATAGGAGCCGTCTGATCAGGGTCTGCTCCGTTTGCCAATGGAATTTTTGATAGATCTGTCTCTTTATTTTCCTAAAATGGCTACAATGTTCCACCTTCCATATTTCATTATAACTAGTTTGTCCATGAATATTCAGTAGGTACTGAAGTTTGGAATAAACATAGAACAGGGAAAGGGTTAACACATTTCCTCCTAGTGACGCATTTTGGTGCCTCTGTATAAGTCACATTTAGAAACGATTGTGATAAATAGAGCATTTGCTCCATAGGAGCAAATGCTCTATTTATCAAAATCGTTTCAAAACAACACAATTCTAAATTTTTCCTTTTCTCTAGTTAATGCTCCTTTTCGGTAGATTTATTCAAAGAGGTTGGATCTAAAAATAGCATATGAGGGAAAGCGTTAAAGGAGTAAAGGGTTAATCACCTTCAAATTTCAGAAGTTACACAGTTAAACTGTTCCAATTCTTATCTACAATGTAAGCTTAATTTTACCTACACATTAACAAATGATACATGAACGCATGTATGCCCGATATACACTATATGCTTAATTATATGATAGACCAAATATGTGTTTGCGTTATATGATATAAGATATACAACTGTGAAATTCAGCACATAAGAAATCTTTGCACTGTATACTGACTAAGTCTAGGATTTCTTAACAGCTAGGATATGGCCTTGAACTGGAATTTTCTCAAGGGGAGATTATTCTGCAATGCCTAGCACTAAACACATGAAAACCGTCTTTCACATCTACTATTAGTGGTTATTATGTATCCATGTTCAAATGTGGAAAATCGATCACCTGCCTGACGACTAACCAACTGACCGAGCCACCGTCTAACCAACTGACGGACTACCTGGCAGGGTAATTCCAGTGTACCCCTTAAAAAGTTTGCAAAGATATAAAAACTTTGACGAAAACAAAATTATATGGAGCTGTAGCTGACCTGAAGCACCGGTCCAGCCAAGGGCTTTATAATGGGCTAACATCCTAGGCAGCATAGACTTGGTCCTGTCCGCTGACCGTGGGTTGATATTCTGTCTGTAGTACTTTTGTAAAGACCGGTGACCAATTGTTGCACCTGTAATTGCAAAGAAGAACAATGATTGAAGATTTAACCCTTACAGCGCTGAGTTTTCAAATGGACTATTCCAAAATTCAAACAGGTCAAACTAATGGTGAATATTTAGGGATTTTTCTAAAGAAACATGTAACATGACAAACAGTGCAGACCCTGATGAGAGGGCTCCTCTAGGATCACTCTCATCTGGGTCTACACTGTTTGAATAGGACATTAGTGACTCGTGTCCCACACAGTAAGGGTTAAACTTCTGCTCAGGGAATCTAATGAGAAAGAGTTTCAATTGTGATTAGACATCAGTTTATTAGACATCTCACCTGATGCCAAGATGTTTTCAAGGTTTATCACCAATTCTCCTCCATGATGATATAGGTGAGCAATGAGGTCAAGGAGAACATATTTGGATAATATATGAATTGTATACGGTGGCACTGAGGTGACATATGCAAGATTTTTTTTCAAGTTTGTTTTCCCGAGATAATTTTTTTTATTATCTCGAGAATACGAAAAAAAGTTCGTTTTTACGAGATAATTTTTTTTATTATCTCGAGAAAACGAAACAAAGTTCGTTTTCCTGAGATAATTTTTTTTATTATCTCAAGAAAACGAAGTAGTTCGTTTTTACGAGATAAAAAAAAATATTATCTCGAGAAAACGAAACAAAGTTCGTTTTCCTGAGATAATTTTTTTTATTATCTCAAGAAAACGAAGCAGTTCGTTTTGACGAGATAAAAAAAAAAATTATCTCGAGAAAACGAAAAAAGTTCGTTTTCATGAGATAATTTTTTTTATTATCTCAAGAAAACGAAGTAGTTCGTTTTAATGAGATAAAAAAATTTATTATCTCGAGAAAACGAAATAGTTCGTTTTAACGAGATAAAAAAATTAATTATCTCGAGAAAACGAAACAAAGTTCGTTTTCCTGAGATAATTTTTTAAGTCGTGCGCACGACTTAATAAGCCAATCAGAACCCTCCGTCAGAGTCAATTGTTCATCCATGGGGTTTCTCGTTTCCCGCTTAGCGAGGCTCGATAGATTTGCAAACACTTTTGACCTAGATCAGACAACAAGTAACAAGCGTCTGATCAGGATCTAAGCTGTTTGATACTCGGGCAATATAATTTTCCCAAAGTAAGCGAATCAGAAGAAGTTACGAATTTATGTGGAAGTGAATTATTTTTGCTGCGTGATAAGAGTTATCCCTTTCCTCGATATATACGCATTTATTCACCACTTTTGCAAACAAAGAAGACCCGCATCAGACAGTTCCTATAGGAGCTACCAGATCAGGGTCTATTATGTTTCCTTAGAAAATGTCATAAATCAAGATTTTAACTTTCTACGCCAGAGTAGGCCATGAACAGATAGCTCCTGAAGGATTTGTCTAACCAGGGTCTTCTATGTTTGCTTAGAACATATACTAAAATATAGAATATAGGCTAGATCTACTTCCTCAAAAATCTTATCAGTTTGCTCCTAAATAAATATTTATTATATCGGTATATTCATAGTGATGGAGCCTTTCACGAATAGCCATGTAGGAGTGCATGGGTTAATATGAAGAATCGCAGTTGTGTATAAACCTGTTGAAAGCCGGGAAGATGTACTCGATATATGGGAAACGGGTGGACGCTATCCATAAACAATTTAACCCTTTCCTTCATAGTTTCTATTAAAACTTAATTTTAGGTAGATCTAATATAGATTTACATGCATTCATAAGGGTAGAAACTCTCTTTAATATTTATGGAGGAAATGGTTAGCGTATCAACGCGACTAACATTTGAGTCTATTGAAAATTGTATAGGCCTACATGTACTTTGGTCTCATATCTAACCAATCTGATTCACTGCTTTTGTATAGTAAACCAATTACAAGCCTTATTTAGAACTACTCAACGTCATATTACTACTACTACGCGTTATAGTGATGTTTGATACGTCACGGTAACGTTATTATTAGTTATGCAGGACTTAGTGTCCCTAATTCGGACTATACACTGCCAGCAAATATTTATATGGGACGAGGCGAAAATTTCAAGTATTTACATGCATGTTTTGCATCATAGGTCTACGTGTATGGCTTGCCGTAGGGAAGCAAGGTAATTACCTCCCTTTAATAGAATTAAATAAAATATTTTGTAATTGCCTCAAATCTCATTTATATGTGTTTTTTTTCTTTTTTATCACTGTAAAACTAATTAATATTTATATTTCAACTCCAATTAAAGCATAAATTATATGTATGCATTTTTTAAAACTATAGTGGATAAACATAAAATATTATTATAAGTAATAGAAAAACATATGGCTGTCAAATAAGGGAAGTAACTCTTGTAAAACCATGATAAGGATTTTAGTACCCTCATAAAGAATCTATAGGGGTTTCTCGTGACCACTATTGACCAATGGAATGACATGAATTTTGTAGGAGATAAGATAAACGCAATCATGACGTCATATAAGTTCATCCCTTGTCTCGGCCATGTTCTCATAGGCCTCAAATACTTGCGAAAACTGTTGACTCTGATGGAGGGTTCTGATTGGCTTATTAAGTCGTGCGCACGACTTAAAAAATTATCTCAGGAAAACGAACTTTGGTTCGTTTTCTCGAGATAATAAAAAAAATTATCTCGCAAAAACGAACTATTTCGTTTTCTCAAGATAATAAAAAAAATTATCTCGTAAAAACGAACTCCTTCGTTTTCTTGAGATAATAAAAAAAATTATCTCATGAAAACGATTTTTTTTCGTTTTCTCGAGATAATAAATTTATTTATCTCGTCAAAACGAACTACTTCGTTTTCTTGAGATAATAAAAAATATTATCTCAGGAAAACGAACTTCGTTTCGTTTTCTCGAGATAATAAATTTATTTATCTCGTCAAAACGAACTACTTCGTTTTCTTGAGATAATGAAAAATATTATCTCAGGAAAACGAACTTTGTTTCGTTTTCTCGAGATAATAAAAAAAATTATCTCGGGAAAACAAACTTGAAAAAAAATTCTTGCATATGTCACCTCAGTGCCACCGTAATTGTAAGACATTTGCTGTTCTGGATTTCAAGTCTAACTTCAGGTTGAAAATTACTATTCTAACTTAGCCCAAATGAGTTTATCACAGTCATGAGTTCACCACAGTCATGAGTTCACCACAGTCATGAATTCATCATAGTCATGAATTCATCATAGTCATTGTAAACAATTTGGATCAAGATGAGACATAGAGTAAATGTGTCTTATCAGGAGCCACAATTAAAAACTAGAAAACCAATTCAGTCAGAGAGGGCCATGTAATCAAGGGCAGATAACTCTAGACATAGTGATCTGATTCAACCCAAAAACTATAGGCGTCTTCCTCTGATAATACTAAGCATATGCCGTTAACATGAAACCAATATAAGAAGTGCTGTTTGAGTTATCGCGTCACATCAAAAGTGTTGACAGACGGACAGACAGAAAATGTGATTCCTACAGGGCTCCTGCTGCATTTTCAATGCTGGGCCCTAATTAACAAGAGCACCGCGAGACGGGGCAATATACGCCCGAAGGCTGTTCTATTTACACAATGTGTGAACCTTCAGAAGTTGCGCATATGAGGTCTATTAGGGCTAAGGCAATAGCAAGGAGAGTAAAACTGCTTATTGTAATAGTAATCTTTTATTTGTCTTTGGGCCTACTGAAAGCTGAAAAAGGAGCATTTATTTTGAAAAAAAAGTAGCAGGTAAAAGGAATAACAAAGAAACATTTTCTTTACAACAAATAATTAGAAGAGAGCCCACAGTTTGAAGAAATTATGTTGAAAAATAAAGGAGGAGTGAAATTGCTACCCGAAACTATCAAAGGGCAATAACTCCAGAATGAACAAGTTTGAAATAAGTGAATAAATATCCAAGATATGAGCATGGTAAGAACAGTGTACATAGCAATCATTTTCAGACTTTCAGACTTTTTTGAACTTTGGAAAAAAAGTCGAGAAAGTTTAAACCGAACGTGACATAAGTGCGTTTAACCTTTCACCTTCAAATATGACTGACCTTAAAGGTAATGATGTAGGTCTAGTTAGCTACAGCCAGGACACAAAATTTGCTAACGCTCTATTTGTGACCTTGACCTTGAAAGTTCACAATTGGGTTTTGTATGCAACACACCTTCAAGTGATACTGAAGCCCTATTTGTGACCTTGACCTTGAAAGTTCACAATTGGGTTTTGTACGCGACACACCTTCAAGTGATACTGAACATATGTGTGAAAGAATTTTGAAAATCGGAGAAAAAATGAGTAAGTTATAGCCAGGACACGAATTTGCTAACGGACGGACAGAATTGCTAACGCCCTATTTGTGACCTTGACCTTGAAAGTTCACCATTGGGTTTTGTACGCGACACACCTTCAAGTGATACTGAACATATGTGTGAAAGAATTTTGAAAATTGGTGAAAAGATGAGTAAGTTTTACCAAGGACACGAAAATTGCTAACGCCCTATTTGTGACCTTGACCTTGAAAGTTCACAATTGGGTTTTGTACGCGACACACCTTCAAGTGATACTGAACATTTGTGTGAAAGAATTTTGAAAATCGGAGAAAAAATGAGTAAGTTATAGCCAGGACACGAATTTGCTAACGGACGGACGGACAGAATTGCTAACGCCCTATTTGTGACCTTGACCTTGAAAGTTCACCATTGGGTTTTGTACGCGACACACCTTCAAGTGATACTGAACATACGTGTGAAAGAATTTTGAAAATTGGTGAAAAGATGAGTAAGTTTTAGCAAGGACACGAAAATTGCTAACGCCCTATTTGTGACCTTGACCTTGAAAGTTCACAATTGGGTTTTGTACGCGACACACCTTCAAGTGATACTGAACATTTGTGTGAAAGAATTTTGAAAATCGGAGAAAAAATGAGTAAGTTATAGCCAGGACACGAATTTGCTAACGGACGGACGGACGGACGGACCTACTGGCGGGTAGTTGTGTGACTGCGATGCCTGTGTGACAACAAAATTTACTTATGTGACAACTAAAAAAGTGTACGCACTGCACCACACTTATGCAACAGTCACAGAAGTATTTTTAGACATCAGTCACAGAAGCAAGTTTGATTACCAAAATCCATATGAATTCCATATGAATTACCTCAGTATTTTAGTATATCTTTTTTTTAATCTCAGTATTTTAGTATATCTTTTTTTAATAAGGATCAATCAGTATCCTGGTAATCCTATCAAAATAGGTGACCCAACACAAGAATTCTGCAGAATTAAATGTCTTGCATACCCACGATTCTACATACATCTGTAGCCAAAGTATGTCTGGTGTGTGAAGCACTTGTACCTTTTGGGTAACAGAGCTACCAAAAAAGCTAATGCCTAAGGTAAATGTAGGTCACAGAGGTCAAGGTCAGAGGTCACCAAACTGTGATGCAACATGCTAAACTCAATGAGGCACATCAGCACATGAAGTTGAAGCTGCAGTACTTTTGTCTATAACTTTAGCCAAGGTCACAGGTCACTAAACTCCAATGCAACATGCTGTACTTATCAAGATGCATGAGCATGTGAAGCTGAGCAACTGTAGCTGCAGTACTTTTTTTTAGCAAAAATGGATAAGGAGCCCTCTGATCAGTGTCTACACTGTTTGCATAGGAAAGCTGCCACAGAAATATAAGAATATGATTTGGGAGTCACACAAGAGACAAACATGGACAACACTGTCACAGAAGTAAAGAATATGACTCGGGTGTCACACAAGACATGGACAACACTGTCACAGAAGTAAAAGAATACGACTTGGGAGTCACACAAGTGACAAGACATGGACAACACTGTCACAGAAGTAAAGGAATATAACTTGGGAGTCACACAAGACATGGACAACACTGTCACAGAAGTAAAGGAATATAACTTGGGAGTCACACAAGACATGGACAACTGTCACAGAAGTAAAGGAATATAACTTGGGAGTCACACAAGACATGGACAACACTGTCACATAAGTAAAAGCATGACTTGGGAGTCACACAAGACATAGACAGCAGAAGGGGGCAATATGGTGAACATTTATATGAAGTTATTTTGAAATCTGATCAGCGGTTGAGAGGAAATGCCATTTAAAGCTATTGTGTAGTTTTGATGCAATCTCGCATAAGCTCGCCTTCCTGAAGAAAAAAAAAACACCTTTCATTGATTCAAGCAGACAAAAAAAATAAGAATGACAAAAGGTTGTTTTAGATATCTACTTTAGAATCTCCAAACTGGTATTGAGAGATATTTATACTGTTAACTTTTAATTTTAAATCACACTTGTGTAAATAAAATCCATGTACATATGGAAATCTTAATTTCTAATAGGCAATTTAAGGTAAAATTTCTCGGCAGTAAATAACACTTCGGATGGTGCAATTTTGAGGCATCGGACGTTAAATTTTGTTTAAATCTTTGATTATAAAAGAATAAAATCTGTACTTAATAAATCACCCAATTTTGAACAAACAAAACGGGTCAAAATTGAAAAATTGGGCAGGGGTTCCCCCTAGGCAGTGCCACAATGTATACACCCCTTGTAAAAGACCCTCCCAAGATGGTTGGACAAGACAGAGATTTTATAAAGACGAGTAGGCTGGGGCAGATTCCATTTATACATCTTAATATGGAATCATACCTACTCGCAGAATAACAAGGATAGAGAATGGCAAAATTTCACTCACCTTGTTAAAGAAAGTTTTATCCTTTGTATAAAGCTGTTTAAAATTGGCACTGGCAATCAGAAAGATTAACTGGCATTTAGCGAGTTAGCCATGTCGCATCGGTTAATGTCATGACGTGAAAAACCATGTATGACATATGAGTAATATTTTCTTCAATTATACAGATTGTAAATTCAAGTGCATGGTATTATGTATTTAAAAACAATCCAAATACTCGTTACATAGGATTTCTGTAATAGAAAATCAGTTTGAAAGATTGGATACTCACGTAATCGAAGTATCAGTGACCATAGATGCGTAATTTTGAAGTGGGTGGGGTACACGTTTTATCATCCGTTTTCATGGGAGTTTCATCGTTGCAAGACAATTAATCCTTTACCAGGAGTTTTCTGTTTGATCAGCTAATGATATTTTAGCTATTCTCTCCTGTACCATAAATTGTTGAGACATACTTTAACCCAAGTTTAAATTGGCCTTTCAAATACACTATTTGACAGTTTTCCTAGACTGGTACAAGTGTGATCTCTATTACTCAGGCGCATACAACAAAACACATAGAAAAATGGAATGCGTCTCAACCACCCTGATCAAATGAAATAAGACACCAGTCAACTTAATGAAAACTGTGGTCTTGTCCAATCCCCATGGAACCCAACTCTGTCCAACGTTGATCAATGTGTCCAACTATCTTGTGCTGCGGTTTGTATGGACACCAAGGATTTGTCACAGAAGTAAATTTAAGCCAGTTTGGACACATTTTCTTGTGTGACTGTCACAGAAGACAAAATTGCAGCACAAGTACCCATTTTTTCAAGGAATTCGCAGCACAAGTAGACCCTCGTCAACACGGACGGACAGACAGACGGACGTACTAACAAATGGGTAGTTGTGTGACTTTTTCCTTTGATCTTTTCTTGTGTGACTAGTCCCACAAGAAAAACTATTTTTGGCTCTAACTTTGGAAAAGAATGATCTGGAAGCTAACCCTAACCCTAACCCTATGTCCCACAACTGGCCAGGTTAATGTCACAAGAAATGGCCAGGTTAATGTCACAAGAGATGGCCAGGTTAATGATTTTACTTGTGGGACTAGTTAGAAAAAGTCACACAACTACCCTTTGGTGAGTGCGGACAGACAGACAGACGGACAGACGGACACCCAGCCAGACGGCCAGACGATGGAGACCATAACATAATACGACCCTTCGGGCGTATAAAAAAAACTCAGAAATTACTCAACTTTAATGCTGGGAAGCTTTTATGCTAACATTTATTCTTTCTTAATCAGTCAGCTACTCACCGGGTTAGCTGTAATAGGCAAATCTGTTATTACCTTTGCAAACAGTTTGGATTCAGATGAGATGCCAAGTATCTCATCAGGATCCAAACTGTTTGACACATCATATGTCCATTCTGACACTTAAAGCAGGTGACAATGTGTGCAGACGAAACAATTTGGCCTCAAAAGAGTTAAAGAGATTCTAGTGTGAAATGTAACTGCTATTACCTGAAGGAAGTACAAGTTCATAGCCTTCAGATGCCAGGACATCTGGCTCTACATCTGTGTCCATCTCCTCCTCTTCATCCTTCCTGTCCCCTCCCTCCTGATAATCTGGGTAACTACTCCTGGAAGCATAAATAGTACAATTATGTGGAGAGCTGTACATGTACTCCTGCATAGCTGTGGATAAGAACTGCATTGATCTAAATCAGAGGTCCAGATAAAAAGTGTAAACTTAATCATTTTCAAGAATAACTCCTTCATTTCTCCCCCAAACCCTATACTGTGACCACTCTTCAAGATGTCTCTTCAAGATAATTCTAAAGAGTGGTCACAGTATAGGGTTCTGTGGAGAAATGACGATTTTAGTATTTGGGTTTGCACTGTTATCTGTAGCTCTGTAAATCTCTCATTTCTCAGACAAACTCTGTCTAGTTATTACTCAGTAGAATAGTCTTAGAGAGGTGATTCTAATGTGTACCGCCAAGACAGGGTTTGGACGAGAAATATAGAAAATACTTGCATTTCCTAAACATTCCTTTGATCTAGAGTTAGTGTTGGTGCAATAGTCAGGAAACCCACTCCTCAACAACAAGGCCCTGAATAGTATTGTATGTTGGGGCAGTTTGTGAGAGATTGGAACAGTTACCTGTCTTAACATGTGTACTCTGGCTCCTTTCACAAACAAGAGGGCCAGAATGGCCCTGAAGCGCTCACCAGACAATCAGAGGAGAAGATTTTCGAAGTTTTAACTATATGTTTCTATAGAAAACTAGCCTGCCCCTGGGGCTGGACTAATTTTGACCCAAGAGGGACAATTTATATAACTTTTGTAGAGGACCTGGACATGGTGCTATGTGCCAAATATGAAAGCTGAGAACCTTCCGGTTTCAGAGAAAAAGATTTTCAAAGTTTTCACTACATGTTTCTGTTGAAAACTGGCTACCCCTGGGGCGGGGCCAATTTTGACCCAGGGGCCATAATTTATATAACTTTTATAGAGGACCTGAACATGATGCTAGGTGCCAAATATGAAAGCTGAGACCCTTCCAGTTTCAGAGAAGAAGATTTTCAAACATTTCACTATTTGTTTCTATTGAAAACTACCCACCCCTGGGGCGGGGCCAATTTTGACCCCAGGGTAATACTTTATATAACTTTTGTAGAGGACTTGAACATGATGTTATGTCCCAAATATGAAAGCTGAGAGCCTTCCAGTTTCAGAGAAGAAGATTTTCAAAGATTTCACTATTTGTTTCTATTGAAAACTGCCCACCCATGGGGCAGGGCCAATTTTGACCCCAGGGCCATAATTTATATAACTTTTGTAGTGGACCTGAACATGATGCTCTGTCCCAAATATGAAAGCTCAGAGCCTTCCAATTTCAGAGAAGAAGATTTTCAAACATTTCACTATTTGTTTCTATTGAAAACTGCCCACCCCTGGGGCGGGGCCAATTTTAACCCTAGGGCCATAATTTATATAACTTATGTAGAGGACCTGAACATGATGCTCTGTGCCAAATATGAAAGCTTAGAGCCTTCCAGTTTCAGAGGAGAAGATTTTCAAATATTTCACTATTTGTTTCTATTGAAAACTGCCCACCCCTGGGGCAGGCCAATTTTGACCCCGGGGCCATAATTTATATAACTTTTGTAGAGGACCTGAACATGATGCTAGGTGCCAAATATGAAAGCTGAGAGCCTTCCAGTTTCAGACAAGATGATTTTCAAAGATTACACTATTTGTTTCTATTGAAAACTGCCCACCCCTGGGGCGGGGCCAATTTTGACCCCAGGGCCATAATTTATATAACTTTTGTAGAGGACCTGAACATGATGCTATGTGCCAAATATGAAAGGTGAGAACATTCTGGTTTCAGTGGAGAAGATTTTCAAAGTTTTTATATATGTTTCTATTGAAAACAAGGCACCCCTGGGGCAGGGCCAATTTTGACCCCAGGGCCATCATTTATATTACTTTTGTAGAGGACCTAAAGATGATACTATGTGCCAAAGATAAAAGCTGAGAACCCTGTAGATTCAGATGAGAAGATTTTTAAAGGTTCAAATTGTTGACGACTGACAACGCACGACGGACGACGCACGCCGACGGACGACGGACATCAGGCAATCACAAAAGCTCAGCCTGAGCACTTTGTGCTCTGATGAGCTAAAATCACCATCAAGAAAATGTCTGTACAGTTTGCTGACAAGCCAACATCAAAATCCTTGGTAGTGATCTGTGTTAAGTTTTTGACTGTGACTAAATTCTTTCTTTTATCACAAAAATGTCTATATAGTCAAGGAGAAATAAACAAGTGAGATAGAGAATTGTGGCAGTGACTGGTTTTTCTTTGTTTAAATATTTACCTGATATATTTTTTATGACATTTGCATGTAGAGTAGACACATATCAGACAGTTACTGTATTTGCAGCCTGATCAGGGTCTACTCTGGTTTCTGTTGAAATAATATAGATCTGATTCTACATTTTCTGCAATCTATATAAACAATCCCGTACTCATAATGACATTATTACTGTTAACCCTTTCCTTCATATAAACGTGTTTTCACACATTTGCAAACAGAGTAGACCCAGATCAGACAGCTCCTATAGGATCCGTCTGATCAGGGTCTGCTCTGTTTGCTAATGGAATTTGAAAGATCTGTTTCTTTACTTTCCAGAACGGCAACAGAACATTTCATTATAACTATTTTGCCTATGAATATTCAGTAGGTATTGAAATTTGGAAAAAATATAGAACAGGGAAAGGGTTAATATTCCTACAGTAATCATTATTTTTTAAATGAATATTCATCAGGTAAAGGATTGGGAAAAAAATTGCTGGCACTAGTTGTATACAGTACCTGTAGTCATAAAAGTCTGTGTATTCAACCAGCACGTCTCCCTCATGTAACATCTTACAGTGCCCCTTGTCCAGCATGTGTTGCTGCACTGATTTTGTGGAATGAAAACTTTTCCCCTTCTCGTTACACCACAAACACACATGACCTTCCCCGACCTTCAGACCTGTTCCCATAGCAACAGTAAATATCAGTAAACCATAGCATGTTTTCAAGCAATTTCAAAAATGCATGAAAATACATGTATTTTAACTTGTTTTATTAGCTCCTGGCAAATACATAACTGCCCATGCAAACAGTTTGGATAAGATGAGACACCAAGTAACTCAAATAGATCCAAACTTGTTGACACTGAATGCAGAAAAAAAATCAATTTTCAAAATTGCAGCAGAGATGACATTTGAAAGTTATTCTGTTATAATAGGTATCTTCTGGGCTTAGTAAACAGTGAGGATATATAGACCAACTACTGTATCTGACACTATAGATCAGTGTAGGCACTGTTTGTCAAGTTATATCTTAAACAGGGAGATTAAAAACTTGTGCATTCAAGAAATATTCAATATATCGGATACATTCTGGATTTAAAGACAGCATTAGCCCAATCCCTCATATGCTATTTTTAGACCCAACCTCTTTAAATAAATCTACTGAAAAGGAGCATTTACAAGAGAAAAGGAATTTTTTTAGAATTGTGTAGTTTTGAAACCATTGTGAGCAAATGCTCTATTTATCACAATGGTTTCAAAAAGTCATCTTTACAGAGGCGTCAATATAAGGGAATGGGTTAAGAAAGTATACGTAACATTTAGCTGAAATCAAGTCTCTTTGCCGTAATGTGCCAATAAGTTGTTTTGCTAGTACCGTAGAACCTCTCTAATGCGACCACTTAATGAATAAACATGGATGTCTTAATAAGCAGGTGGTTGCTTAATGCAGGGCAAAAGTAATGCAGAAAGCTCCTCTAGGAGCTTTCTGCATTACTTTTGTCCTGCATTAAGTTACCACCTGCATCTAGCACCCAGAATTATACCTCTTTTAGGTGGTCGCATTAGCGGGGTTTTACTGTATTATATTCCTACTAACTATTTCAGAGCAGCAATGTCTGTAAACACTTCATAAGATCTGCATAGCTCCGTGCATTGACTTTCTCACACATTAAGACTTTTCAAATCCTACTCTATTCTTGCTTGTGCACCTCCATAAAGTTGAAAGTTAGCGAAGTATTATTGCATGTGGTAAGCAAAATGGTTGGGGACCTGATAACAGTATCAGAACATCCCAAATATCATCCCAATATAGGTCGATATAACATAGGGTTTGGTGGAGATATGACAAATTTAATATCTGAAATATGCTCCTTCGGCTATGACAATGAATGATAATGAAATAGTAATTTTCCCCAGCCATAAGTCAAAGTTTTCAGACCCTAAAATCACCAACCAGCCACCAGGGTGATTCCAGTATACCCCCATCAAACTTTCTTTGTTTGATATAACACTTAGAGTGACAAAGTGGATCCATATAAGATGCAAAGTTACTTGGCATCTTTTCTGGATCAAGACTGTAAAGGACAGCATTGATTCACACATAACATGGGAAAAGCTCACACAAAAATGAGGTGATCCCGTTCTTACCAAGATATGTGAAGGACCGCATTGATTCACACATAACATGGGAAAAGCTCACACAAAAATGAGGTGATCCCGTTCTTACCAAGATATGTGATCAGTCCCTCCAGGTCTGATATATACTCCGCATCTGGCAGGAAAAAACTGTGCTTGGCGGTCATATGCTGGACACTATCTTCCAAGGAGTTGCTGATTAAGGAACAGAACAAGCACTCCTCTATACCCAGTCCCTCTCCATCCTCAAAGCTGTCCACTGACTCAACCTCACTGTCTGTATCTACAAATAATTCACAGCTCTTTTCAAATCCCTTTAATCAAAGAACCTTCTTGTAAGGAATAATGAAATCATTAATAATGTGCATTTGTATAACAGCATATGGACATAGGACAATCTGACCAAAGCAGAAATTGTAGAATTTGCTCTATATTTTTTTCATAACCAAACAAGAGCCATCTGGGTCTATTCTGTCAGCAAATGAGCAGTACCAATCTTGGGTTAGAGAAACAAACAAATTTGATATCCCCCCCCAAAAAAAAAAACAAACAAAAAAAAACAACAACACACAAACACACACACACCCTTTATTAAGTATTGGCCTAAGTAATTGACCTTGCAGACAAAAAAGGTAAGTCTTTGTAATAGGGACATAAATCTGGTGTTACAAGATCAATGTGAGTGACACTTGCAGGGCTGAATCTCAACATGGTACTAGACATATACACAAAGTTTCTTTGAAACTCTTCAAGTTCAAACCGTAAATGGTTATCTTTTTAATATAATAATTACATTCTTACCCTTTCTTCCTTTAATATTCATGTTAGAAATAATTGCATCACGAATATTAATTAGATCAATTTGTTATAATAGCACATGGACACAGACATTTATGGCCATGGCACTAACTGTTGAATCATATCTATATTATATCAGGAGCAAAAACAGCTGATCCTGATCAGACGGCTCCTATGGGAGCCGTCTGATCTAAATCTACTCTGTTTGCATAGGCGTAGAAATGCGTATTTATGGAGTAAAGGGTTAAATTTGTTGTAATGTTACGTTTAATTTTCTCGCCATTGTTTATAGGATGACATCACTTCTGTGACGTTAGGTATTTTATAGTTGTTCTGCACTGATGAAGATATAAATCGAAAGATGTATGCAGTAAAATAAAAAACGTGTTGGTTGTTAATTTACCCCATACTTGTGTTCCAAGCTCAATATGAGTGATAATTGAAGGGCTGAATCTCCTTATTGTAATTTTCAAACTGTTTCTGAGATATGACTCCAGACAGACAAAATGGTTCAGTATTTCGCAAAGAAGGAGCAATGACTCTAATGATCCAAGGTCATAAGAATGATACTTGCAGGGCTGCATTTCCTTATGCTACTAGACACTTACACAAAGTTTTATACCGATTTTGAGATTTGACTCCAGACGTCTGTCTGGAAAAAAAGATAAATTTTTTTGCAAAGGGCCATTACTCTAGTGTTCAAAGGTTGATGTAAGTGATACTTGCAAGGTCCTTATGTTACTAAAGTTTCATAGAAAAACTCCAAACCGTTTCTGCGATGTGACTCAGGACATACAAAAAGGTTAAGACTGGTTTTTAAAAGTCAATGTGAGTTATACTTGCAGTCTCATTTCCCTACAGTACTTAGCATTTACACAAAGTTTCATAGACAAACTCCAAACTGTTTCTGAGATATGACTCTGTGATGCAAGGAGCCAAGGACACACAGACAAGGCCAAAACTATATCCCTCTGCCTTCAGAGGTGGATAAAAATGACTACGATTATGGGAATTCAAGGAGAAGTTCAGTAGAATTCATGGAGAAGTTTTGGTCCTGATTCTGAATCTCTCTTTGTGATCTGTACATTAAAACTTCTCCCTGAGCTCATCATAGGGAGAAGTAAGCGAGATATTTCAACACATGTTTACATCTGGTCTCTTGAATTATTCAACTAAATACAACTCTTGTTTATCGTTCTTATGTCTGTTGCCATGTTTTTACAAATTGAACAATATTAAGCTATAGTACAATGTCCTCTGAGGGTACCTTATACTAGAAACTATACCAAATAAATTTCATTTGGGTTAACACTTTCCCTGTTCTGTATTCATGCAAGAAATAATGAGAACATGAATATTTATTAGCTCAAATTTTATAATATACCCCGGTATACTTTTCAAGGGAATATTTTGCTTTGAATATTGATTAGATGCTTTTATATAATGACACATGAACATTGGAAACTTTGGCCATGGCAGAAAATGTAGAATCATATCCACATTATATCATAAGCAAATACAGCAGACCCAGATCAGACAACTCTTATCTATAGGAGAAGTCTGATCTGGGTCAACTCTGTTTGCAAAGATGTAGAAAGGCATATTTATGGAGTAAAGGGTGAAAAAAACTTTACTTTGAGAATTGAAGTAAAAGACAATTTTGTAGAGAAAAGAGTTACACTGTTGTACCTTCTTCCATTCCTTCTTCTTTTCCTGCACTTTCCTTTGATACTGTAGTAGACTTGTCACTCTTCCCAGTTCTCTCTTTGTCAGACATTTCTGGCTGAAATGCAAACTCAAAATGAACCACACCCCTAACCCTTTACTCCATGAATATTTATAATGACAGACAGTATAGAATCAGATCTATAATATTTCATAAGCATCCACTTGTATATATGGATTAAAGGTTTAGTGTTTATCAAAAATGCTTTAAGACCCATAATAGTCACTATGTTTGATAGGGTCACCATACATAGCTATATACTAGTCATAACGTTTGATAGGGTCACCATACATAGCTATACACTAGTCATAACGTTTGATAGGGTCACCATACATAGCTATACACTAGTCATAATGTTTGATAGGGTCACCATACATAGCTATACACTAGTCATAACGTTTGATAGGGTCACCATACATAGCTATATATCGGTCATAATGTTTGGCAGGTACACCATACATAGCTATATATCAGGTACATTTGATAGGGTCACCATACAGAGCTTTATCATGCAACATCACCAAATACAAATGTATAGCCACTTCCTACTAGCATAATATTTTCCACGCCAACGCTGTATTTTGTGAGGTATAGTGCATGTGTACTGATCCCACTAGGATGCAATAGGAGGAAAACAGAAGGACGAAAAAGGCATAATTAAACATCAAATTTACAACATGTGCTCACCTTTGTCTCAACTATTTGTCCATATAAAAGGAATAAATCAAGTTTGTTTATGTTGTACAATTCGATGATGTCACTGCACGCCAATATGACGTCAGGTATATCACACTTGCATATATTTCATGTATATCACACTTGCATATTATTTTCATTCAGCGGACGAAACCGCTTGAGCAAACTTTCTTTTTCTTCATTTTCTGCATTTTTTCTTGGTGTTGCATGATAAAACAATTACTATGCTAGTAGTTTTGAAGTTACGCTGTATTTTGGCTCATCAGAAAAGTAGTTAAATGCTTGCCAAAGCTCGCATTTAACAACTTTTCTAACTCACCAAAATACAGCAGAAAAACTTCAAAACTACTAGCATAGTAATTCTTATATACACCAGTCATAAAGTTTGATAGGTAACCCTTACAGAGCTATATAACCGGTCACTATGTTTGATAGGGACACCATACAGAGCTACATTCCAGTCACAACATTTGATATGGATTAGGGACACCATACAGAACTACACTCCCCTAGGGACACCATACAGAACTACACTCCCCTAGGATCACCATACAGAACTACACTCCAGTAACAACATTTGATATGGATTAGGGACACCATACAGAACTACACTCCAGTAACAATATTTGATATGGATTAGGGACACCATACAGAACTACACTCCAGTAACAACATTTGATATGGATTAGGGACACCATACAGAACTACACTCCAGTAACAATATTTGATATGGATTAGAGACACCATACAGAACTACACTCCCCTAGAGACACCATACAGAGCTACACTCCCCTAGGGACACCATACAGAACTACACTCCAGTAACAACATTTGATATGGATTAGAGACACCATACAGAACTACACTCCCCTAGAGACATCATACAGAGCTACACTCCCCTAGGGACACCATACAGAACTACACTCCCCTAGGGACACCATACAGAACTACACTCCAGTAACAACATTTGATATGGATTAGAGACACCATACAGAACTACACTCCCCTAGAGACACCATACAGAGCTACACTCCCCTAGGGACACCATACAGAACTACACTCCAGTAACAACATTTGATATGGATTAGAGACACCATACAGAACTACACTCCCCTAGAGACACCATACAGAGCTACACTCCCCTAGGGACACCATACAGAACTACACTCCCCTAGGGACACCATACAGAACTACACTCCCCTAGGGACACCATACAGAACTACACTCCCCTAGGGACACCTTACAGAGCTACACTCCCCTAGGGACACCATACAGAACTACACTCCCCTAGGGACACCATACAGAACTACACTCCCCTAGGGACACCATACAGAACTACACTCCCCTAGGGACACCATACAGAGCTACACTCCCCTAGGGACACCATACAGAACTACACTCCCCTAGGGACACCATACAGAACTACACTCCCCTAGGGACACCATACAGAGCTACACTCCCCTAGGGACACCATACAGAACTACACTCCCCTAGGAACACCATACAGAACTACACTCCCCTAGGGACACCATACAGAGCTACACTCCCCTAGGGACACCATACAGAACTACACTCCCCTAGGGACACCATACAGAACTACACTCCCCTAGGGACACCATACAGAACTACACTCCCCTAGGGACACCATACAGAACTACACTCCCCTAGGGACACCATACAGAGCTACACTCCCCTAGGGACACCATACAGAACTACACTCCCCTAGGGACACCATACAGAGCTACACTCCCCTAGGGACACCTTACAGAACTACACTCCCCTAGGGACACCATACAGAACTACACTCCCCTAGGGACACCATACAGAACTACACTCCCCTAGGGACACCATACAGAGCTACACTCCCCTAGGGACACCATACAGAGCTACACTCCCCTAGGGACACCATACAGAACTACACTCCCCTAGGGACACCATACAGAACTACACTCCCCTAGGAACACCATACAGAACTACACTCCCCTAGGGACACCATACAGAACTACACTCCCCTAGGGACACCATACAGAACTACACTCCCCTAGGGACACCATACAGAACTACACTCCCCTAGGGACACCATACAGAACTACACTCCCCTAGGGACACCATACAGAACTACACTCCCCTAGGGACACCATACAGAGCTACACTCCCCTAGGGACACCTTACAGAACTACACTCCCCTAGGGACACCATACAGAGCTACACTCCCCTAGGGACACCATACAGAGCTACACTCCCCTAGGGACACCATACAGAACTACACTCCCCTAGGGACACCATACAGAGCTACACTCCCCTAGGGACACCATACAGAACTACACTCCCCTAGGGACACCATACAGAACTACACTCCCCTAGGGACACCATACAGAACTACACTCCCCTAGGGACACCTTACAGAGCTACACTCCCCTAGGGACACCATACAGAACTACACTCCCCTAGGGACACCATACAGAGCTACACTCCCCTAGGGACACCATACAGAACTACACTCCCCTAGGGAGACCATACAGAACTACACTCCCCTAGGGACACCATACAGAACTACACTCCCCTAGGGACACCATACAGAGCTACACTCCCCTAGGGACACCATACAGAGCTACACTCCAGTCACAACATTTGATATGGATTAGGGACACCATACAGAACTACACTCCAGTAACAACATTTGATATGGATTAGGGACACCATACAGAACTACACTCCAGTAACAACATTTGATATGGATTAGGGACACCATACAGAACTACACTCCAGTAACAATATTTGATATGGATTAGGGACACCATACAGAACTACACTCCAGTAACAATATTTGATATGGATTAGGGACACCATACAGAACTACACTCCAGTAACAACATTTTATATGGATTAGGGACACCATACAGAGCTACACTCCCCATGTTTCATGCCAAAATAACAAAAAAAATACTCAAAGTTCAAGGGGAGATAATTCTGCAATGCCCAGCCTTAAACACATGAAAATTGTGTCTTGCACATCTACCATTCCTATACCAAATATAAATTCAATAGCTTTAAAACTGAAGGAGGAGTTCGCAACACCAACTTCCCGTGTTCAAATGCGGACGGACTGACGTCTGCACATATGGACACTTGTTGGGTGTTTCTTTTGTTTAAAACTACCTAACAGAGCACACATATACCCAACAACACAAATGGAATGAATAGAATTTTCTGTTATCAATTATTCTCCATACCCAACAAGTGTCCATATGTGCGCCCAGGCGAATGGAACGACCGACCACCCCTCAACAAGGTGATTCCAGTTTACAGGGGTATTATAATAATAAATTATTACACAGTGTATCAAAGTGAATGACTACAATGTGTACAAAAATGAATGACTACAATGTGTACAGAAATGAATGACTACACAGAGTGTATAACAATGACTAACTTCACTGTATACAATAATGAAAGAATAGTTCTGGAAAAATAGAAATGAAACGAGTTAAATGTAGACATACCAACCCAAAAGACAAAGCAAATATAAAAGAAATAATGAACAGCAAGACCAACCTTGGTTTTTATATTCTTAGTTTCTGTGGTATCTTTCTCTTTTCTTTGTTGGGCCTTGGCTTCTATTTCTTTGTGTTTCTTTGATTTCAGGTGGTTCTGTAGTTGGTTCTCTGTGCTGAAAAACTTCCCACAAACCTCACAGCCTTGACTGGACTTGTCAGGAACCTGTGCAAAAATATGTTTTGACAACCCCTGAAAGCCCAAAACCAATACATGTACCTGGTAATTACAAAATTCTACAACAATTATGTTCAACATTTCTCTTGGAAATTAAAACCAATTAAGACTGTCAGCAAATCATTATTTTTTTCATTTGATCTGCATTTTGGTATTCTATGCACTAATTATGAATGTAAAAATAATTACATCATGAGTACTAATTTGCTCAGGTCCAGATAAGATGTGTAAAGTTAAAACATTTTCAAGATTTTTTTCTCTTCACAGTACATGTAAAGGGTTTGGTGGAGAAATGTCCATTTTAGTATTTGGGTATGCACCTTTAATCTGTAGCTCTGTATTTTAGTATTTGGGTATGCACCTTTAATCTGTAGCTCTGTATTTTAGTATTTGGGTATGCACCTTTATCTGTAGCTCTGTATTTTAGTATTTGGGTATGCACCTTTAATCTGTAGCTCTGTATTTTAGTATTTGGGTATGCACCTTTATCTGTAGCTCTGTATTTTAGTATTTGGGTATGCACCTTTATCTGTAGCTCTGTATTTTAGTATTTGGGTATGCACCTTTATCTGTAGCTCTGTATTTTAGTATTTGGGTATGCACCTTTATCTGTAGCTCTGTATTTTAGTATTTGGGTATGCACCTTTATCTGTAGCTCTGTATTTTAGTATTTGGGTATGCACCTTTATCTGTAGCTCTGTATTTTAGTATTTGGGTATGCACCTTTATCTGTAGCTCTGTATTTTAGTATTTGGGTATGCACCTTTATCTGTAGCTCTGTATTTTAGTATTTGGGTATGCACCTTTATCTGTAGCTCTATTGCTGGTTTTTATGAATGGCATATAAACAGAGGAATGTTTGACCACAGCAGAAACTGTAGAATTAGATCTGTAGTATTCAAAAAGCACAAGTATTTTCCAGCACACCATCATCACCCAACAGAAACTGCTCTTAGCATTCACCATTGCTACAGTCATCATCACATTGAGTTGGATGCAGACCAACAGGGAATATTTATTGATATCAAAAGTATATATGAGAGCTGCTGTGTAACTTTTTATTTATGGTCCTTATAAAGTATAGTCAGAACAGTTCGTTCATTTTCATATGGCTGCTGAACTGAGTAGACTGATGTTTCAACATTTTACTTCCTTATTTGGGTAGGAAAGTCAAGATCACAGAGACATCAAAATAGTATTTGACACTGCCATCCTAAAATGCATCAGTACAAGAAATTTGGAAATCATAAACGAAGTGGACGAAAAGAAATCATCCCGACATAATTTGCAGACAATCACTTAAATTGAGGTTAATGTCAAAGTAAAAGTCACAGAGACACCAAAGATAATACAGTAAAACCTCTCTATAACGCCCACTAAATTGTGTTAATTAGTTGGTATTTTGGGCAGGTGACTGCTTAAAGCAAGGTGAAAGTAAAACAGAACGCTCCTATGGGAGCGTTCTGTTCTACTTTCACCTTGCTTTAAGCAGCCACCTGCCTTTAACACAAAATACTTGGTGTAATTTAGTGGTCGCTAGAGAGAGGTTTTACTGTATGAGGCAATCTGCCTTCTGAAAATGCATCCAAACATGAAAATGGGAAACCCTAAGTCAAATGGTTGAGGAGATATCCTCCAGACAAAATTCTTGAAACTTTTATAAAATTTGAGGTCAAGGTCAGGATCAAGATCACAGAGACACTTAGGTTGTATGTGACACTTGATTTCGCAAGATGCATCCACACAAGAAATTTCGAAATCCTAACCGACGGGGTTGAGACAACATTTCTCAGACAATGTTTTACTGAAACTGGGGTCACAATCATGGTCAAAGATACAGAAGCACCAAAAGTAGAATGCCACATTTCCCCTTCCCAATATGCACATACACAATAAATCTGGAAATCCTATCGCATAAGGTTGAGGAAATATCATCTGGACAGGTTTCCAGACAAATCTTTACTAAAACTGAAGTCAAGGTCACAGAGACACCAGAGAAATATATGGGACTCTCCATCTTCCCAAAATGCACCCACACAAGAAATTTTATAAACCATAATCCAGGTGGTTGAGGAGATATCAGCCGGACAAAATGCAGGACTGATAGACGGACAGAGTGCAAACCTATAGTCCCCCTCCGGTGAAAGTCTGATCTGGGTTTAACCTGTTTGCAAAAGCGCTATATATGGAGTATAGTGTTAAGGAACAAATTTGATCCATGTTGAGTTAACAGAATTCCCATTCATACCTATTAACCCATTCCCACTTAGGCTATTTTAGACCCAACCTCTTTGAATAAATCTACCGAAAAGGAGCATAAACTAGAGAAAAGATTTTTTTTTAATTTTTTTAGTTTGAAACCACTGTGATAAATAGAGCATTTGCTCCTGTGGAGCTCTATTTATCACTATGGTTTCACAAAGTGACTTTTACAGAAGCGTCAAAAGGTGTCAATATGCGGGTCCTGCGGGAATGGGTTAAAAGAATAGCAAGCCAAAGTTGAATGTAATCATTTTTAAAGATAACAGTTACTTCTATTTTAAACCATTCCCGCTTCTGTAAAAGTCACTTTGTGAAACCATTGTGATAAATAGAGCATTTGCTCCTGTGGAGCAAATGCTCTATTTATCACAATGGTTTCAAAACTACACAAATCTGAAATTTTCCTTTTCTCTAGTAAATGCTCCTTTTCTGTAGAGTTAATCAAAGTGGTTGGATCTAAAAATAACCTATGAGGTAAATGGGTTAAGGCACTAAAGGTTAAGATTCTCACTAGTTAATTACAAAATGTAGTTTATGACCGAATTCAGCTATACAAAAACAAACTTTTACGATTGACAAACAATGTAGAACAAAACAAGCCAGTGCATAAAAAAGCAATGTCTGATCAGGTTTGACCCTATTTCACATTCATCAGAGCCTATTTTTTCGTTGACATGTGAACAAACTGCGCAAAACCTGATCCAATGCTGTGTTTTAAATGCATTTATCTGATCTGGCTCTACATTGTTGCAATACATAAAGCTTGGTATTCGTATAGTACGGCTCATCTGTTCACATGATCCTGCAACTTCTACAATCTGTTGTCAATATACCTGTGTTTGTTGCGCATTGAGCACTCTCTGTCTGAAGTTTTCAGCTGTAACTGCTGGTAGCTCAGCAACTTTCCTTTTAAGGTTGTATCTGTGCCAGTCTGTCTTGTAATGGGCACGTTGAACCTCCCCATCCACAAACACAACTCGACAAGTTATACAAGTGTATGACATTTTACCTGAAATTTGAATATTTTTTATGTTAAAATGAGAAGTAATTGATCAGGTCAGAGGAAAATACAAAAATAGCTATAATGAAAATTCTTTATTATCATTATGGTAGTCCATCTTACCTGTAGCACTCAATGGAGAGTAGAGAGGTTGGCAGTATTCAGATGGAGTAACTTAGTAAGTAAGGCTGAACAGGTAGGTGAGTGTGCTTGGGGAATGTAAGTGTGTGTGCATGAGATAGACAAATAGAAAAAGAGAGACAGCATTGGAGAAGGAAGAAAGAGAAAAGAACGGAAAGTGGATAAGGTGATTAAGCCAAGAAAGATAACATTAATGGTAGGCATGATGGCTAAATCAAGAGACAGCGAGGAAATAACAACTTGGAAAAAGAATCAGTTACCAGAGCTACAGATGAAGGTGTGTACTCAAATACTAAAAAATGACATTTTGACACATACAGAAACTGTAGAATCAGATAATACACTGTACAATAAGCAAACAGAGTGGAACAGTAGCTATAATATTCTGAGTTCATTGTTCTATGATTTCTCATCTGTATAATATCTTAGGCAAACTGGTACGACAAGAGCTCACCAAAAGAAGTACCGTCCTCGAGTTACAACATGATGTCAGGACGCATATATGTGTTAGGCCTGGAAAATTCCACTTGTCCGCTCGCCATGCAAGTGTAGATTCCCGGGTTATTGATTTAGATGTTTTCTATGTTATTAATTTTATACATTATCATATGATATATGCCGTTTATGTGCTTTCAAATGTGTACGGTATATGATGATCAGGGTCTACACTCAAAGTTCAATTTCGGTCTGAACTCTAAATGAAAACAAGTTTTGTTATCGATACCTTACAGTAGGTGCGAAATACAAGCTCTATATAATTGTTTTTTAGGCCAATTCATCATTTGGGTTACTATAATATATCTAATTGTAGGCGAGTTGGTCATTAGGCGAATTCACCATAAACCTTTATAAACTGCTCATGCAGCCCACACATATGAAAATGCTAGAAAGACACAAAAGTGAAGCGCAAATTGCTTGATAATGGGAGGCTCTAACTGTAAATGCAGACACTAATAACAGAGCTCATAAGAGAAATCCTGTCATCAGGCTTCGGAAAATCTGGTACCGTCGTAAAATCTTATGAAAGTTATTGTCATTCTGAAGTTCACTTTAAAAAGACTAAAAGGCATCTAAGAAATATGTCACATTTTTTAAGTTGGATAAGACAATCCATACAGTATTACTTGTATAAAACCCAGACTTTCACAGAGCTACAGATAATGGCACATACTCAAATACTAAAATCGTCTTTTCTCAACCAACCCATATGTTGTTACCACTCTTTAGAATCATCTCAAAGAGTCGATTCTAAAGAGTGGTCACAATATAGGGTGGAGAAATAAAGAAGTTATACTTGAAAAATATTTTAATTTATGCATCTGATATGGAGCTCCGCTTTCACAAATGAAATTAAGAGTAGAGGTACTATCAACACCGCAGGAAAAATCAACAGAAAAAATAATACAATACTTACAATACAAAAAATAAAGTATTTTACTAAAGAAATATCTAAAAACAAAACAAATATTAACACCGACCTACAGAACAGTTGCACCACGTGACTCGACATACTTAAGTACAGCAAACAAGTACCAATGACAAAAAAATTACAGTGTTTTTCAACTTCGATCAAATAAATGGCAAAAAGGAAAAACTTTAGGAGGTTTAGGGGGTGACAAACTAAGTAAGTAGTGATTTCTTAGAATAGTTAAATAATGAATGTTAGTGAAGATGTCAAACTTACAAAAATCTTCTTTCTATATCTATCAAACATGAAAATAAATCGACAAATTTGTTGTTACACAGTTGTTGCGAAAGTAGACTAGATCCCACGATATCCTTTCATCTGAATCATTAGACGCTTATTGAATATTCATTGTTGCGCAGTGATCAAGCGTTTACATATACTGATCATCTTCCCGGCATGCACAGCTTGTCAACTTCCTTTTAACCAAAATCACGTCAAAATGGTAACTTACATTCAGCTGTATGATTTTAATCTGTATCAATCAAGAAGCTAACATCCCAAATTTCAGCACAAGTGGACAGCATTTGCAAAGAATAGCATTTTCTTTATTTCTAAGAGGTTTCATGACTTGATGCTAACGATATTGCATGAAATTTGACTTTTGGTTGAGTGTGTTGGAAATCGGAAATCCGAATACAGTGTATTTGTGTGTAGGAAGAGTGCAGTTGCAAAAAGTCGACTGCTCAACCAATTGACGATATTATGAACTTCACATGCTCTCAACCACTATGTTCGGCCATATACCACCTACACTTCAGAGATAACCATATATGTATAGTGATGCATTAGTATTCGACGTTCATAGCTTCTGCTGATGATATACATGTCTCTGTTTTCTTCAACCCACTCCATGTTAAATATTCATAAATTTTCATTAATAGATATTCTCGTATTTAACTTTTCTGATTTTCAAAGCTTGCAAAGCATTTAAAACTTGATGAGGGACATACGTGTGACACAACCCTCGTCTCTACTTTTATAGTCATTTTTTATTTTTGATAGTTTTCAGTTGATCTATGAATGTGTTTAACTGTCCATTTCAATATTTATTTTAAGTTGGTCTGAACTTAAATCCATCTCATTTGATCGCATTGTTTTCCACGAACTCCCCCCTGCTAAATATCCCCCAGTGACAAGCAGTGGCAAGGAAGAAAATGCATTGTCTACATGCTAATTTGATCAGCTGTTTATTTGCAAATGACCACCGCATGTATGGATAGTGGAGCATGTCATTTTTCAACAGGGATGAAATGCATACTGATATGAAAATAATGATATAACTTCATGTTGGACGTCCGTCTTATAAGAACTGTTATTACCCTCAGAAAAATTTAATTTTCCATTTAGAGTGCTGGAGAAATGGCCTAGTGACAAAATCGCCCTGCAATTAGATATATAGTAAACCAATTGGAGATTTCGCCTAGAAAGCAATTATATAGTGATCATACATGTGATAACTACCGGATTGTGCGGGAGACTACCGGATTTGAGCGCAAGTCCCGGCCGGGAGACGAAATCTCCCGATTTCTGAATAAAAATGATTTTTATTTTTTCCCACCCCATTTTCTATCATTTTTTTACATAAGCGCTTGCCAGACGCCTCAAAGAACCAGTGTTGTTGACTTATTTACTGCCCTGTTTATCATGGCAGGCACAGCGCCGTGTCCCTTTTGTAGTACGTCGCCATGTTGCCCCTTATCAAAGACCACCGCAGCATGCCCTAAATACCATGCTGAGTAATTGTGACCCCCAGTAAAATGGATTAAATGGTCTTCATGGTGTGTTATTTACCTTGGCATGTGTGTATTCCATAACAGAAACAATCGTGTATGAATATGTCTCTGGTGTATTACACTGTCGTCATTACATGTATGCTTTTTTCTTCACGGTCAGATTCTACTAAATTTCTGTTGAAGAAAATCTTATTTTCTCAAATTCTGAGACTAAACATCTAAATAGTTACTTTATTAAATTAATTTAGGTCATAAGTTTAATTATAAATGTCCACATAGCATAGCTGTAATCAAAATGTGCTTTTATCAGAAAAAATGGAACTCGAAATTGGTTGCCTCAAACCACGGATTTTTCGAACGGTGAAATGTGTCATTTCATAGAGGCAAACACAAACATTGTTTTCCACAGACATTTGGTAATATATTCAAATAAAATTGTGTATGTATTGAGTATAGCATATAAGGATGTCAAATACACAAAAAATGAGAAGATGGGAAGCATTTTTCTAACAGAAAATGAACTACAAAATGCAAAGACAGTGTACTAGTGTTTGGATAGTACCATATTTCGGACAGAACGTGACGAATGTATTGTGTTTATTTCAGAATATAAATTTCTAGATATATTGCATTACAAAAATAAATGAAAATAATAAAAAAAATAATGTCAATAAATTATAATAATATAATACAAGAATGAGAATAATATAAATAATGATAGTAAAAATAATAATAATAAACACAAGTCTATCCATTGGCCAGTAAAAAGAATAATTATTTAATAATAAACACAAGTCTATCCATTGGCCAGAATGGAATGGAATAGAAAGAAATAGTAATTAGAAGAGAGTAATTATGGTAATATATACTAGCATACAAAAGATAGAATAGAAAGGAATAATAGAATAGATTATTATTTATATGGGCACAGAATAGATAATAGAATGGAATGAAACACAAAGGAACTAGAATAGATAAGAGGATGGGATGGAATGGATTAGAAAGGAATGGGAAATATAGTAGATGTGGATGGATGTAGAACAGAGAATAGTACAGACTATAATAAGGAATAGGATATAAATAGAATTAATACAAACTAAATTACACAGTTGTAATATGCTAGATAGGCAAAAAAGTTCCAATGCCCTAGTATATAAGATGGTTTGTCGCGCATAAAAGTGCCTTTATCATACCTCCCTTTCAACCAGGGGTAAAGGGGGGAGGGAGTGTTCTTTTCATATTTGCCCATTCAGAGACATATAAATATAGGTCTCTGACCTATTATACCAACAAATAACTCAAAAAATTTCCATCCGCATAAATCTCCCTCTTTGACACCCAATCTCCCTCATTTGAAAAGCTAATCTCCCTCTTTGCCTCGAAAAAAATATCGCATGTATGAGTGATTGTATTTCGCACCTATGGTACAGGTACGGATAATATGACGACTAAAAAATGTTAGATTGGACAATTGGTGCGGCCCCTGATCAGCAGATGGAGTTTGACAGCCCATTGTTACAGGCAGGGATTTTTTTCATCAAGTGGGGAAGGGGCCTGGCCTCTACTTTGGGGGAAAAAATAGTACAGTATTTTGATATAGGGGAAACAAATTTCCAATGTAAAGTTTGTGTTTGGGGAAAAGTGCATGATTTTAAAGAAATTTTCTGAGGGGAAGGGGCCTTTAAACGGCCTGTACTATAGAAGGAAAAAAAGCCCTGACAGGGGTTGATAATTATACACCAGATATTTGCAGAAAGTATAATTATCGCTCCTTATATATACCGGAAATATCTTCTGTCAAATTCTATATAGTTATCAGGGGCTACACTGATCGATCAATCTTGATCTGGAAAACAATACCACAGAACAATTTAATCTTGTTACAAACATTCTTAATAGTTCTGTCTGATGTCATGTTATCCGTACCTGTACCATAGGTGCGAAATACAATCACTGTATAATTGCTTTCTAAGCCAAATCTCCAATTGGTTTATTATACATTTGTATATCTATTGCAGGCGATTTCGTCAATCTGCGATTTCTCTGTAAACCTCCAATCGACATAATTCGTCCGCCATTTGCAATTTGAAATGATCGTGTTTACAATGGGAAAACATTGTTTTATTTAAATCAGATTAAAGACAAACTCGGACATGGATTGAGTTCGTGAAAAACGATGACAAGTGGTTAAAATTTGATCTCAATCTGGAAAAAAATAAAAAATGTTGCCAAGGTTTATTGAAATGGACAGTAGATCGGATCTTGCTGACTTGATTAAGTTTAAGTCTGATGCATCTTATCAAATATATTTCTCCTTGAATGAAAGTATAATATATACTGATTAATTATTGTAATTACCTGTTTGGCTTTTAACCATTTCCCTGTTAAGTATTCATGTAAGAAATAATTACTTCATCAAACTTTCAAAGGAAAACAATTATAGAATCAGATCTATATCACATCAAAAGCAAACAGAACAGACCCTGATCAGATGGTTCCTGTAGGATCAGTGTGGTCTGGGTCTACTCTGTTTGCAAAAGTGTGAAAAGGCATATTATACCGATATATAAGGGAAAGGGTTAATATGTTGAAATCGCTGTTTTATGCATTATTATTATATGCCCCTTAGGACTAATGTCCCTCAATATATAAAATATAGGCTTGTAGTAAAAGTAATATATAATGTAAATAAATGTGAAGAACTTAGAAGGCTGGGTAGACCAATTCGCATTCTTGTATGTATTGTATTTACTCCAAATATCTGGACATGTAAATGGTAAACCTAGGCTATACAGATATTCCCAATTAAAAAGTAACACACTCTGGTGTCTTAACTAAGCCATTATTTGACTTGTACTTTTATGTTTTCAGGCCAGGCGTACCAAAAAGGTTGGAATTTGTGGAAAGTATGGTACCCGATATGGTGCCTCACTTAGAAAGACTGTAAAAAAGATGGAGATCACACAGCATTCAAAATACACATGTCCCTTTTGTGGAAAGGTAGGCATAGATGTGTTTCTATCTCTCAGCCAAACCCTCCTTAGAATCGTCGCATTTAACGCTTTCTTTCATATAAATGTAACATGGTGAAAAGTTCTACCTGGCTAATAGGCCACATTTATAAATAAACACCTTTTCACGAATTTGCAGAGTAGATCCAGATCAGACAGCTCCTATAGAAGCCATCTGATCAGGGTCTGCTCTTTTTTAGCTCTGTTTGCTTGTGGTATAAAATATACATTTGTATATACAAATACAATCATAAAAATTCAGCTAGTAAATATTCATGATGCTATTATTCCTTAAACATGAATATTAAACAGGGAAAGAGTTAAGTGGGGAAAGAGTAGAGAAATATTTATACATGTACATTTGATTGTAGATTTAAAGACACTAAGTCTTGTTAACTTGACTTCTGTGGGCAGCACAAACAATAGATGCAGACTCTGAAAATATGCAATTGTCTAGTAGATGGGTGTACAGTATCTGCAGTCTTCATCTTATATTAACCTGTTACTCCATAAATACACCTTTGCAAACACAGTTATCAGATAGCTCCTGTGGGGGTCTGGCTCTGCCCTGTTTGCTGGTGATATAGATATGATACTAAAGTGTCTGCCATGGCCAAAAAATCCTGTGTCTGTTTGCTATTATATTATTAATATTAATGTCATTATTTCTTAACCCTTTACTCCATAAATACGCCTTTTTACGCCTTTGCAAACAGAGTAGACCCAGATCAGACGCTCCTATAGGAGCCGTCTGACCAGGATCTGCTCTGTTTGTTGATGGAATTGGAATAGATCTGACTATAGTTGCTGCCATAGTCAAACATTCCTGTGTTTATGTGCTATTATAACAATAAATCTAATTACTATTCATGATGTCATTATTTTGCCCATGAATTATAATTATTCATTGAGTAAAGGATAAGAGTGTCATTTGGGTACTTACCTGTAGCGCAAAGATTAGGCCAGGCCCACAGTGAATGCTAGGGCTTTTGTGGCTAAATTATATAGTAATACAGTCACTGCTAAATCAAGATTAAAATTTATTATTTTACAAGTATTAACTAAAATGTATACAGTATACGAGTTAATTGCAGGTATTGGAACTATCTGCTTACAAGACAAATATGCCCTTTCATGCTTTTCAAACAGGGTAGACCCAGATCAGATGGCTTGTACAGTAGGAACTGTCAGATCAAGGTCTACTGAGTACCATTTGCTTAAAAGGAATAATATAGGTCAGATTCTATTGTTTCTGCCTTGGTCTAAAGAGCAAAGTGTACATATGCTATCATATACATTCAGCTTATTTTAATATTCCTGATGTAATTATTTCTTACTTGAATATAATGATTTGTTTTATATTATGGGTTAAATGTGCAATATTGAAATTGGAAAACTCTTGACTATAAGCATGAAATGTATGTTAACAGGATGCCATGAAGAGGAAGGCTGTAGGAATTTGGGCCTGTAAAAGCTGCAGAAAAGTTGTCGCA
Source organism: Azorinus chamasolen (assembly GCA_963576725.1). NCBI lineage: Eukaryota > Metazoa > Mollusca > Bivalvia > Cardiida > Solecurtidae > Azorinus > Azorinus chamasolen. The sequence continues at coordinate 8,307,407 of OY755247.1, read as the reverse complement.
GGTGGTGCCTGGGTATACAGGTAATACAACTCACTTTTCTGTTTTAATGCATTTATATAATGGAAGGGGTTAACCCTCTCTCTGTTCAATGTATATTCTCAATTTCAATACCTACCGAATATTCATGGATAAAATTAGTTAAAATGAAATACTGAAGGAGGAATATTGCAGCCATTTTAGAAAGTAAAGAAACAATATAAAATTGAAATTCCATAAGGAACAGAGTAGACCCAGATCAGACGGCTCCTATAGGAACTGTTTGATCAGGGTTTGCCCTGTTTGTTAGTGGAATTGGAAAGATCTGTTTCATTACTTTCTAAAATGGGAAAAAATGTTCCACCTTACATATTTCATTATACTATTTTGTCCATGAATATTCAGCAGGCATTAAAATTTGGATTAAATGCAGAACAGGGAAAGGATTAAGGATATCTTGGTATTATGCTTGGTCCGGATGAGAAGTTAATCAATCTGATGCGGTGTTTTGAACAGAATTGGGGGAAGGGGGGGTGTAGGAGCAGATCATACAGCTCAGGGGTGTAAAATTCCACTCGCCCACTCACATTGGCGAGTAGGTTTTGGAGTTGGTCGAGTGCTTTAAAACATGCTCGCCCTAAAGGGAGAGTGGAGTTTTGGATTTGACATTTTTCCAATTGATAACCTTGAGTAAAATACCTTAAATTGCAAATTAAAACGCCTGAAGTCTTTGCAAATGTCAGATTGAAGACATAATTTCCACTCTGTCTCACACTTGATAATATCTACAAAGAATTTAGTGGCATTCCGATTTAAGCGCACCTGTTACCTAGCGAGACATATTCGGCCCAAGTAGAAATGTTTCGCCCAAAGGAAGTTTATTTGAGTTAAATATTTCAAGTGGTCGTTCAAATACTCAATCGTGTTATGAAATTGAAATATACATAATAGCTTTATAACGTTTTTCAGTACAATAATTCGTTAAACTGTGAAAAATTCTTAATTTAAACCTTGGACGCTTTCGTACCTAATTAAAATGAGTAAAAATTTTAGAGGCCGAAAAAAACGGAAGCACCGTCAGATTTACCCGTAATATGTCAAAATGTCTAAACAAACAAGCTTTCATTCGTTCTCCGGCGGGGAAGCATGGGTTGGAGATGATGACAAAAAGGAAAAAGAAAGAGAAAAGAAAGAAAGAACCACAGAAATAGTATGATAAAGTACGAGATCAAGAAAAATGGTTCGGCTAAAGGGAGTATGGTGGTTTCGTCAAACATTTCACTGGTTTAATAGATCATACAAAGTTGCACTGATCCTGCATGACTTAGTGATTTGAAGTTTAAACAGGCTTATTTTTTGCAATAAAAATATATACTTTCAATTTTTATCTCCGTTCATAATCAACTTGTTGTAATAACATTTCTTGTAATTCCACTATAAAATCTACAGTTAATGGTAGAACATTTAATGTCAAGATAAACTCAGACGTTGATTGTACTACTACTAACGTTATTTATGTTTTAACTTGAAACGCGCCTAGTTGCGGTATACAGTACGTAGGACAAACAGGACGTGCTTTGAAAACTCGATTTCGTGAGCATGCATATCAGTGTCGAAATCGTAAACTAAACAATTTTTTATACCAACACTTTCGGAAATCTGGCCATTCTTTTAAAGATGTTTTAGTACAAATTGTTGAGCATATAACATATGATAAGGAGGCGACTAGTAGCTTTAAATCGAAAGCTAGATTTATATCTGAATTAAATTGGATCAAAAAATTGCAAACACCTTTTCCTCTAGGACTGAATGATAATATTTACCAGACTGGAAATATTTCAAAAGAACCAGATATAGATATTTTTTCAATTTTTTCTATTAGAAAACGCAAATCTCGATCGCATGGCATTCGCAAGAATGGTAATATTAAACGAAAATCTCGTTTGAAATTGACTCTTCTTGATCTACATACTTTACGCCTAATTTCGGGTAAACATGCCATGCTTTCTAGACTTTCCTCCTTATCTATATGTTCATTAAAAGAAATTGACGAGCAAGCCGATAAAATTATTTTTCGATCAGATCCTCTCATAGGAACGGCTAGTTTGATACAAAGCTTTACTCTACATGTTCTCAGACCGCACATCGACAAAATATCTGAACACCAAAGATTCTTCTTGAAAATTCCTTTTATTAATAAAGGTATTGATTTTATTGACCTCCAAAGTATTTTTAGAGACAAAAATGTAATTGACACTATTCCTAAATACTTTAAAAATACAGAACCACCTATCATCTGCTACAAATATAACAAACCCATCAGAAATACAATTTTCAACTATAATAAAATTGTGGCCGACCTTAATATTAATGATAATATTCCTGATAATTGAGATTGCGCCACCTCAAAATTTTGCTATTCTCCGGCTGGTCATGTGATTACTGGTAATTTTGAGATAATTAAAGATAAACGTCTACGATCTCTTTTGAATAAAGGTCCCAAATATAGAATACCATCCTTGATAGATTTTAACTCTTGTCGAGTTCAGATTGCGGAGGCTTTACAAAATTTTAGTATTAAATGGTGTCGAAGAGAACATGTTGAGTCTACTGCCCTTTCTTGTTGGAAAAAACTAATTTTTGATATAATTGATAAACGCATTTCCTTTTACAGCTCTAATAAACATCTTCTTCCACCTAAACCTAGAACTTCATTTAGACATCTTAAAAAGGGTTTACAGGATTTCCATTCAAAATACGTTTTTGTTCCTGCTGATAAGGCATCAAATAATGTGATTATTATTTGACGATTACATTATATCGATGTCTTGAAGCAGGAAATTACTAATACCAAGTCATACATTTCAGTTACCACTGACGAAAAGACCATCATTTCAGACCATGTCAAAAAGTGTGAACAATTTGGAACCGATATTAAAATTACACAACATAAACTTCCTACTATGTATTGGTTACCAAAACTACATAAAAAACCATATAAAGCGCGTTTCATTGCAAATTCTAGTTCATGTACAACTACTAAATTGTCTATACTTTTGACTTCTTGTTTAACGAAGGTAAAGGAACATGTAAAATTTTACTGTGATAAGACTTATGAAAATTCTGGAATAAATCTCTTCTGGTCTATTAAGAACTCTTCAGAAGTCTTAAACAAACTTAAGAACAAAAGGTATCTTGCATCCACTGTAAGCACTTACGATTTTTCTACTCTGTACACAACTCTTCCTCATATTTTAATTAAGGATAAGCTTACTAGCTTGATCCAGAAAGTATTTGCCCGAGAAAAAACATCGTTCTTGGCATGTAATGCTGAAAAAGCTTTCTTTACTGACGAGCAAATGAAATATTACACCAATTGGACTTGCTCAGAAGTTTGCGAAGCACTAACCTTTCTTTTGGATAACATATTTGTACGTTATGGGAATGCTATATACCGTCAGGTAATTGGTATTCCCATGGGTACGAATTGTGCACCACTTGTCGCAGATTTGTTTTTGTACTGCTATGAGAGAGATTTCATGTTGAGTTTGAATCCTCAATCACAAGAAGATGTTATAAAAGCCTTCAATGATACTTGTCGATATTTGGATGATATTTTTAACTTAGATAACCCTTTCTTTAATGCTCTGATTCCTACAATTTATCCTAAAGAACTCAAATTGAATAAAGCTAACCCGTCCGACAATTATGCAGCGTTTCTTGACCTAGACCTTAAAATTAATAATGGAATGATTTCTTCTAAAATATATGACAAAAGAGATGATTTTGATTTTAATATTGTAAATTTTCCTCATCTTGACGGGGATGTTCCCCGTGCTCCATCTTACGGGGTTTATATATCTCAACTTATTCGTTTTGCTAGAGCTTGTTCATCTATTGACGATTTTAACAGTCGAAATCTCATTTTAACTGAAAAACTGCTTAAACAAGGATATAGATACCATAAACTAAGAAAAACTTTCTCTAAATTTTACTATCGAAATCTCTCGCTTATTGGCAAGTACAAATGTAATCTCAAGGTACTTTTGCGACACGGTGTTTCACATCCTGAATTTTATGGTGATGTGATTTACAAACTTCGTAGAATTATTGGACATACCCATTTTCTCACTTTGTTCATCAAATATATAAAACAATTCATTAAAAAGGGATATGATCCTGTATTATTACAACATACTGCATGTTTGGTGGTGAACCCTTTTACAGTTGGCAATCACGCTGGCCTCTTTGCATGTACGCCGACAAGAAAGGTTTAGTACTCTATGAAGGCGACCTCTTAAATCCAGAAATGGAAGGAGAACGTCTGATATCTGTACTATTTCATTTTTGTCGTACCCTTTATTACTTTTCTACAGTTACTCTGTTTGCAGCTCAATCATTGAGTACACTAGCGATAGGTGGATACAGTATGTTCAATTAAATGTTTTTTTGTTATACATGCACTTTACCACTGTATTTGCTGTCGCGGTTGTTGTAGATTAGTCGGAGAGGGGATACGTTTATTTACACTGTTTGTCTTTTAGGATGGGGATGGAATAAGGGTGAGGTTGGGCGCCCATAAACCGGTTTAAACCCCCGGTGACTTTTGTCACTGACCGTTCCAAGGCGGTACTTCCATCTTCCTCCTATTGTATGTTTGTTTTGTCTTTGTGCGTCTCTTGTTGTTTTTTCTACCCATGTACATTTGCTGTTTCCTTGTGTTGCTGTTCGGGCGAGTGTTTGTTCTGTATGTGGTATTTCCTGCATGACTCATTTTTGTACTTTCATAGGATATAGATCACACCGGTTTTTAAAGAGTACATATGTATGAAAAATCAAGGGCGAGTGAAAGTTGCATAAGGGCAAGTGGATTTCAGTGGTCACTAGTCCTGCAGGGCGAGTAGCTTTTGAAATTTTTTTACACCCCTGCAGCTCCTACATGAATAAGCCAATAAAAGTGCAGGTACATGTATGATAGTTTTACTCAGAGCTACACTGTAACAGATAAACGGGCATACTCAAGTACTCAAATCACCATTTATCCACCAAACCCTATGCTGTGACCACTCTTTAGAATCATCTTGAGACAATTCTAACGAGTGCTCACAGCATGGGGTTTGATGGAGAAATAATGAAGTTACTCTTGAAAATGTTGATTTATGCATCTTATCTGGACCCCTGTTTACTCAAAAGTCCTTTCATCTATCTTTTCCAGTACGACAGCAGCAGCCACAGTCAGAAGTCAGGTGCGCCGTCTCAGAGAGATGAAGGAATCTTAAACTCTGAAATATTTATTGTATAAATGCGGCGTGTCAATAAACTTCTGTTCAAAAGGAGTGCTTTGTTGATGCTTTGAAACCATGTCAGCTTTTAAGCACACTTTAAATACTCATAGTGAGCTTTTAGGATCATTGAATGTCCAGCATCTGCCCAGCGAGTTTACATTAATCATTCTCAATTTTCAAGCAATCCTAGTACATGTAGTTGACTAGTCATGTGTATGGACAATAAATCTCGGCTATATTTGACTATTGGTTCAATCCAATCAAAAGATTTAGTTATGAGCTTTAAATGGTCCTACTATTCTAAGAGAATGTGTAAGACACTAAGAGCATAAGACCTCGAGCTCGGGTATGGGCCAAGTCTTTTACCGTTTACTCCATGCAAACGCTTTTCCCGCCTTTGCAAATAGTAGAGCCAGGTCAGACGGATCTTTATGAGTTGTCTGATCAGTCTACTATGTTTCACTGAGAAAGGATATACGAGGGGTGTTCCAAAAATAATGTCACTTGCATCGGTGCTCATATAGCGGAAGTGTTTTTGTTCATTTTAATTTGCTCTGCCCTTCAAAATACTCTCCGCCAGCCAGAATACACCTTTTTAGCCGGTCAATCCATTTTTGGAAGCATTTTTCATACTCCTCAATGGGGACACCCATCAGACACTGATAAACAGCAGATCCAAGGGCATTTCTCGAATTGTATCTCCTTCCAGATAAATGATATTTAAGTTTTGGAAAGAGAAAATAGTCGCAGGGGGCCAAGTCTGGCGAATACGGAGGGTGCGGAAGGACGGTAACCTTCTCTGACTCCAAAAAGTCAAGTCACAATACGTGCCTTGTGAGCGGGTGCATTATCATGCAAAAGTCGGACATACTTAAGTCCTGTTTTGGGGCGGCTACTTTTGTAGTAGTTCTTCAATTTTCTCAGAACAACGTTTTTATAGAACTTGCCTGTGACCGTTCTGCCTTTTGGCACCGGGATTTGAATAGCTGGACCCTTATTAGTGAAAAAAAAATAGCATACAAAACCTTCTTTACCGTTCGTATTCGTTTGGCAATACTTGGGCGTCTGGCATTTTTAGTGGCCCATATTCGGTTGGAAACCTTCCGCTTTGGTTCAAAATAATACACCCAGGTCTCATCACCAGTGACTATATTATCAAAAGCCTTTTTACTATATTTTGGGTACATTTTGAGAAGTTTTTTTGCCATTGTTACACGCGTCTTCTTTTGCTCATCCGTTAACAAATGGGGTATCCATCTTGCATTTATCTTTCTAACTTTTAGGTGTTTCTTCAAAATTGCATGAACTCTTGCTAACGACAAGTTTGTCATTCGAGCCAATTGTCTTACGGTGAATCGAGCATCAGTTTTGAGGATATTTCGGATTTTTTCTATGTTACCTTTGGTCGTAGTTGTTGCTGGGCGAGCAGCATCTTTCAGTTGCTGCTGCCCAGCACTAAATTTAGCTACCCACCTACAAACAGTCCTGTGGGACATTTGGCCCTCCCCATAAATGTCACACACCTCGCGGTGAATATCTACAGCCTTTATGCCGAGTAATGACCTACCTTTTATATAGGCCCTAATTTCAAGAACTTTTTCAGCTCGTTTTCCTGTCATTTTGTGTATAGTCTAACGAATAGGCTATGAAACGATGTACACTGTACCGAGGCAAGTGAACGTGTGGACGAGATATTTACCTGTGTCACGAGCCAGTGATCACTCAATCGACACGAGGTGGTTTTGTGCATGAATTGCACGATTTCCGCGAAATAAAGCACAGATGACATTATTTTTGGAACACCCCTCGTAGATCTGCCAATACCATTCGGATTCCCAAACATGTTCACATGCCGTAAGAAAAGTTAAGCCAATAGATTTTCATGGTGTCATTGTTTAGTATGTGAATGTTCATCTAGCTCACCAGAGCACAAAGTGCTCAGGGTGAGCTTTTGTGATCGCCTGATGTCCGTCGGCGTCCGTCGTCAACAATTTGAACCTTTAAAAATCTTCTCCTCTGATTCTACAAGGTTCTCAGCTTTCATCTTTGGCACATAGCATCATGTTCAGGTCCTCTACAAAAGTTAGATAAATTATACCCCTGGGGTCAAAATTGGTCCCGCCCCAGGGGTCCCTTGTTTTCTATAGAAACGTATAGTAAAACTTCGAAAATCTTCTCCTCTGAAGCTGGAAGGTTCTCAGCTTTCATGCTTGGCACATAGCATCATGTTCAGGTCCTCTACAAAAGTTATATAAATTATGCCCCAGGTGTCAAAATTGGCCCCGCCCCAGGGGTGGCCAGTTTTCAATTGAAATATATAATGCAAACTTTGAAAATCTTCTCCTCTGAAACTGGAAGGTTCTTAGCTTTCATATTTGGCACATAACATCAAGTTCTGGTCCTCTACAAAAGTTATATAAGTTATGCCCCTGGGGTCAAAGTTAGCCCTGCCCCAGGGGTGGTCAGTTTTCAATCCAAACATAGTGAAAACTTTGAAAATCTCCTCTGAAACAGGATGGTTCTCAGTTTTCATATTTGGCACATAGCATCATGAACAGGTCCTCTACAAAATTTGTATAAATTATGCCCCTGGGGTCAAAATTGTCCCTGCCCCAGGGGTGGCCAGTTTTCAATAGAAACATAGTGAAATTTTGACAATCTTCTCCTCTGTAACTTTATCGGCTTTCATATTTGGCACATAGCATCATGTTCAGGTCCTCTACAAAAGTAATATATATTTAAATTATGCCCCTGGGGTCAAAATTGGCCCCGCCCAGGGATGGCCAGTTTTCAATAGAAACTGTGAACTTTTGACAATCTTCTCCTCTGTAACTTTCTCGGCTCTCATATTTGGCACATAGCATCATGTTCAGGTCCTCTACAAAATTTATATAAATTATGTCCCTGGGGTAAAAATTGGCCCCGCCCCAGGGGTGGCGAAATTTGTTTAGGAATATGTAGTGAAAATCTTCTCTGATTGTCTGGTGAGCAATATCATGGCCCTCTTGTTTATCAGGTCTTATGTCATTTAAACAGTAATTCAGTCATATCACGACTTCCAGCTAATTATGAAATCGCTAGGGCTAAAGTCATCCAACTTCTCGGGAATGTTTGTGTTGATTTACGTCCGTTTCTGCTCACTATGGGCTAATTGGACGCCCCAGAGAGAGGGGAGGATACAGAGAAACCCGGGCGCGATGCCCTACTCTTGTTATCGACTGAGTTTCTCTGGCTCTTTTAGATGCTCGGTGTAAAGCACTGATACATCGGACCTCGGTTTATGGTCTCGTCCAAAAGACTTGGTCTCAGGAATGTTGACCAGCATGAGTTATTGTGCACCTGGTTTTTTTTAGCTCACCATAGCACAAAGTGATTAGAGTGAGCTTTTGTGATCGCCTGATGTCCGTCGTCCCACGTCAACAATTTGAACCTTTAAAAATCTTCTCCTCTGAATCTACAGGGTTCTCAGATGTCATCTTTGGCACATAGCATCATTTATAGGTCCTCTACAAAAGTTTTTATAAATTGTGCCCCTGGGGTCAAAATTGGCCCCACCCCAGGGGTGGCCAGTTTTCAATAGAAACATATAGTGAAAACTTTGAAAATCTTCTCTGAAAGTGGAAGGTTCTCAGCTTTGATATTGGCACATAACATCATGTTCAGGTCCTAATATAAAAGTTATATAAAGTATGCCCCTGGGCTCAAAATTGGCCCGCCCCAGGGTTGGCCAGTTTTCAATAGAAACAGTGAAATTTTGAAAATCTGTTCTGAAACTGGACGGTTCTCAGATTTCATATTTTTACCCCCTTTGAAAAAATGGTGTGTGGGGGGGGGGAGGGGGGGGGGGTATACTGCTTTTGCACATGTCGATCGGTCGGTAGATCGATGGTTTCCGATCAATAACTAATAAAGGGCTTGGATAGAATCTTCAAACTTGCTGTGGTGGTCGGTCATGACTAGATGACCCGTACAGTTTTTGAGGTCACTAGGTCAAAGGTCACCATGACCTTAACTGGTGAAATGGTTTCCGGTCAATAACTGCTCAAGTGTTTGGTTTAGGATCTTTAAACTTGCTGTGATATTTGACAACTAGATGACCCCTATTGTTTTTTAGGTCAACGGTCAAGGTCACCATGACCTTAACTGATGAAATGGTTTCCGATCAATAACTGCTCAGTGGTTTGGCTTAGGATCTTCAAAGTTGCTGTGGTGGTTGCTCATGACCACTAGATGACCCCTATTGTTTTTAGGTCACTAGGTCAAAGGTCAAAGGACCTTAGCTGGTGAAATGGTTTCCGATAAATAACTGCTCAAGGGTTTGGTTTAGGATTTTCAAACTTGCTAGTTGGTCATGACGACTAGATGACCCCAATTGTTTTTAGCTCACTAGGTCAAAGGTCAAGGTCACCATGACCTTAACTGGTGAAATGGTTTCCGATCAATAACTGCTCAATGGTTTGGCTTATGATCTTTAAACTTGCTGTGGTGGTTGGTCATGACCACTAGATGACCCCTATTATTTGAGGTCACTTGGTCAAATGTCAAGGTTACCATGAACTTAACTGGTGAAATGTTTTCCGATCAATAACTGCTCAATGGTTTGGCTTAGGATCTTCAAACTTGCTGTGGTGATTAGTCATGAGCACTCGATGACCCCCATATAGTTTTTGAGGTCACTAGGTCAAAGATCAGATGGTCTTGGGGTGGGGGGGAGTACATGTTTTTGACAAAATCTCTTGTTGACACATAGCGTCTTGTTCAGGTCCTCTACAAAATTGGTTGAAAATATTCTCCTCTGAAACTTGAAGGTCCTCAGTTTTCATATTTGGCACATATAGCATCATGTTTAGGTCCTCTACAAAACTTATATAAATTATGCCCCCGGGGTTGAAATTTGCCCAGTCCTTGGGGGGGGGCAATTTTCTATAGAAGCATATACAATGTAATGAAAACTTTGAAAATCTTCTCCTCTGATTGTCTGGTGAGCGATATCAGTGTCATCTTGTTTGAATTGTCTCCCACTAATAATTGTTTAGTTTTTGTCCCTGATAAGATAATTTAAAATTAGAGAAACTGAAACCAGTATAGGGATAGAGTCGCCAAACTTCACAGGAATGTTGACCAGCATGAGTTGTGCGCCTGGTGTTTTTGAATTGTCTCCCCTGAGACAACTTTGGAGTTGCAGACATTATACTTGTGTATTGGAAATATGATGAAGGGGTGTGTGTGTATAGGGGGGGGAGACATCTGTTTTTGTGACAAAAACAAACCTCTAGTTATAGGTGGAGACCCCAGAGGTTCTGTGCACCGAACAAATTGCTTTGTTTCGTGCACAGAAGAACATCCAGGTAGTACCATCGACCTACCGCACGCCAGCAGGAAGGCTTCCTCGCATGAAAAATCCAAATGCCCTGACTGGGATGCGAACCCACAGCCGTGAGGGGCAAATCGATTGTCAGTCGAAGACCACCCAAACACGGAGGCCCCACTCACATTTATTAGTTACTCTATAAAACTTGCTGGAGATGACAGAAACTGTACAATAAGCTATACAGTATAACTCCTCTAAACTGGACGTTAAATTGTAGTATAAATATCGGTCTTGGAGACAGCTTAATGCAGGGTGAAAGTCATGCAGAAGCTTTCTGCATAACTTTCACCCTGCATTAAGCAGCCACCTGCCTAAAAGTATCTAAATTATTCTCTACTAGAATTCCGGTTTAGAGGGGGTTTACTGTATTAAAGCAAGCAGAGGTGCTGCTCCAGGATATGTCTTACATTGGTCTATTCTGCAAATGCGCGCCATCAAGTCAATGGTCAGTGCGAAGCTTCACTACCAACAGGAAACAATACTTTAAAAATTCCTATCCGAGTTTCGACTTTATAATTTAGATATATAACTCGTGTATAAAAGTTTTGTAAGTTCTCTGGTAGAATCGCCTTTGCACACAGACCCAGATCCGACAGTTCTCGAAGATGTCTGCTGTTATAGATCGTATTGATCAACAGCGTAGACCCAGATCAGACAGTTCCCGTAAAAAGAAAGGTAAAAGGGAGGTAAAAAGAAAACCCAGATCAGAAGTTTCTACTGGAGGTAGAGGTCAAAGTTCGCACAGAATTTGAAAAACCTTTGAATTTGATGTCTGTCTTCAAAAACCCTTGAAAACGGTATTTTGTCTTGAAAACCCCTTCAATGGTCATGAAAACCCATCAAAACGCCTTTAAGATGATTTTCATGAGTGATTTTGAGATATTTGGTAGAAAAAATTGTCCGCAAAAAATAAACAAACGAAGTCGTGAGAATCCGAATAATGATTGATATCCGAGTAAAAAGTATACCGCACTGCGGATCGAGTTTACTCTCTGTCTTCTAGACGCTCTGCTTTGATTTTGAACTGTAAGTCCTTAAAAACCCCTGAAAACCCCTTGAATTTTTTCCCTGAAAGTTTGTATGAACCACGTTGGTGCATGTAGCGACTAAAACAGTTAACTCTCTAAAAGGACACAAGAAATCATTAAGACAGCTAACATTTTTAATGCCGAGATAAAAGTACTATAAACCTCTAAACCATTCTTTAAGTACATGTAGATCTATATATTATAGATTTGCACTTGTTCATCCATCTGTTCTACGCATTTAAAAACAAATCAGATAAAAGTGATTTATGCAGCCTCAATAGCAGAAATGTGAAAGCACGGGAATATGTTTGTGATTCTAGTAGTTGAAAGAGTATTACAGTTAGAAACTTTATAGGAATGTTTATCAGTATTTGTAACTGTGCATCATGGGTTTTATTTCCATTGAATCCCAGTAAAAGCTGAGTACTTGGCCGTTACCTCATTTGCTCAAAATAACATAAAGGTTTATATTTTCTGCTGGATTGCATGAATCTTCAACATGTTATTAGATCTAGTAAGACGTTGAAGTGGTTTCAAGTACAGTAGAACCTGTCGTAAGCGGTCATCTAAACGAGGTCTTATTATGGGTCTGTAAGGCCTATTGGAGCTTTCTGCTTTACTTTTGTCCTGCATTAAGCAACCACCTGCTTGTGAAGACTCCAATGTTCAATAAATGAATGGCAGCTTAGGACAGATTCTACTGTAATTTTACTACTAATTTATAATCATTTGTTATCCTCCGCCCGCCGAAAGCGGGTGAGGGGATATAGTTTGGGCGTTGTTCGTCCACCCGAGTAATATCTCAGAAAGTGTGAAGTTTTCTATATCACTCTTTGTGTAAAGCTTAGTTCCATAAAGAGATGCGACCCTTCAAATATTACTGACATTTACGTTTGGACACTAGAGTTATGGCCCGCTGTTTGCAAAAAACAACAACATTTGCATCTGTCCAGAGTCAGAAACGGTTTGGGGCGAGCGCTCGCAGTTATGATCCTTTATTTTTCGGATAATGGCACTTTTTTCTGTTCAAAGTAATATCTCGTAAACGGTTCGTACCTTTTGCTATGAAACTAAGAGTTAAGTGGCATAAGGAAATGTGGCCTGCAAGTTTCGCCCACGTTGATCTTTGAACACCAGTGTTATGACCCTTTGTTTATTTAAAAAACAAAACAAAAAAACTTTACCTTTCAGGAGTCATGTACTTCTATTTGGAAGCCTTGAAGGTTAATCGATAGAAATGTGTAGCAAGTATACCTTATATCAGCAATAACACTTTGAGATGGACTAAGCGAATATGTTGAAGTTTATATATGCTGGTATTAACAACTATAGATATGATTATACAACTTCTATGTACATCTACATTAATTGCAATGAAATGTCAACAACAGCTCTGTTATATTGAAGAAATAAGAGCACTTTTCCACACATGTCTTGATCATCCCTCGTAAAACAACTGACCGAAGACAAAATGTCTGATAATATAGTTTGCATTTTTTGTCAAGATGGACGAAGCGATACTGCATATGTAGTTATGAATGTAAAACAGTGTTAACCCTAATTAATATTTTGGGATTATCCTCATATATGATATATGCGCCAAAGTGTGAAGGCTGCATTGATTTCGCTCTGATGCTTTGCATAGTTTTAAGAGGGAAATACTATATAAAACTTTTCAAAAAGTGACACAATAGTGCATGAAGGAAGTGTTAATAGAATGGTGTACTTTTTAAGTGATTCTGTTTTGTGATTTGACTTAAAAAAGTGAAATAAATAAATCAATTTTGTGCAATACTGGATGTTTAAATTCAAATGTGTGTGCCTCAGGCAGAAGCGGATTAGTTCAACACAGATACAGTATACAAGGTGTGATCTTTCTTTTATAGGGCAATCATCGCCTATTTTAAAACCCGACACGCTAGTATTGTCCAGGTTGAGACAGCTAGGGCTGTTAGATTTTGGGCAAATTGGCTTAGCTAAATTCAGAGGCTCTAAAGGGGGCAACTCAAAATCAAGGCGTAGTTGGGATGTAAATAAAGGTGTTCATTTAAACAAATTAAGGGAAATACCTCAGTCAATTCCAACTGTTTCTGGAAACCGTCAAACTGAAATTAGGGTTTCATCTGATGGCGTTAATCTCAGTCACTTGAAACAGTTTCCCCAGATAATCCCCATTGTTTCAAAACCCCACCGGTACACGAGTAAATTCTCAACAGCGCCCTTTTCTAAGAAAACGGAAACTCTTGTGCATGTAAATCGCGAAGCTCCAATGCCAGTCAGAATTCAGACTTTTGTAAAGGTATGCAGTTTAAACCCCAGGTCAGTCAAAAACAGGGCCCTTTCTATTTGCGACTATATCGTTTCAAATGACTTTGATGTGGTAGCCATTACGGAAACCTGGCTCGGTAGTTCTATAGACAAATCGTGTTTAAACGAACTGGTTCCTACTCATTACAAAATCGGACATGTCCCTCGCTGCAATGGCAACCGTGGCGGTGGGGTAGCAGTCATATATAAGGCTTCAATAGGACTCCGCCTCCATACATCAACAAGAGATAATGATTTCTCAAACTTTGAGTACATGGACTGCACTTTAAGTATCCGAGATTTCACTCTGCGTCTAGTAGTCGTTTACAGACCGCCACCATCACGTACAAATGGTCTAAAAACTGGGGATTTTCTTGAGAACGAGTGGCCATCTTTCTTATCTACATTTGCCACCACCGACAGACCGGTCGTCATTGTAGGGGATTTAAACACCCACCTTGACATTCCAAATGACAGAAACACTGCTAACTTTGTTAGTACACTCGAATCATTTGGACTGCAACAACATGTGAGTGAAGCCACTCATATAGGGGGACATACCCTTGATGTTGTTATCACACGGGACGGTGATGACTGTGTGTCAAACATTGAAGTCACAGATCCTGGACTGTCCGACAGTAGTGGTAAAGTTTCGCGAGATCATTTTTCCGTAACTTTCGAGGCAAAGGCCGCTAAACCCCCAACAGTAAGGAAAACTGTTTCATTTCGGAAACTTAGGGCAATTAATATAGAATCATTCAAAAGAGATCTCGTAAACTCGGAACCCATCGAATCGAGTATGCAGACGACAGATGTTGATGAGCTGGTTAAGTCATACACACAAACACTGGCGGCACTTGTCAATAAACATGCACCACTGTGTACAAAAACCATAACGCTCAGACCATCATGCCCTTGGTATACCCAGGAACTGCATGATGCTAAACATGTAAGGCGCAAGTTGGAACGGAACTGGAAAAAGTCCAGACTCACAATAGACCATCAGCTATACAGAGAACAGTGTGCCAAAGTCAACAGACTACTAATTAAGTCAAAGATTGATTTTTACTCAGAGAAAGTTGAAGCATGCCAGGCAGACTCAAAAAGTCTTTTCAGAGTCACTAAGCATCTGCTAGGTTCAACTAGTGACATCTCATTGCCTAAGACTTCGTCCTCGAAGCATCTTGCACAAGAATTCAGTGACTTTTTCGTTGACAAAGTGGACAAAATACGTGCTGATATTGCATCAGGCACTGTATCCAGTGCGCCGATTGACACTGAGATGCAGCATTCAACAAACGTATTAGAAAAGTTTGCTACAGCTACAGTAGAAGAAGTAGGACATATCATTAAGGCATCCCCCTGTAAGTCTTGCGAACTGGATCCAATACCTACATGGCTATTAAAGTCATGCCTTGATGAACTCCTACCGATTTTGACAAACATTGTAAACTCCTCTTTAGACAATGCCTATGTTCCAAAAAGTTTCAAAAGGTCACATGTCAGACCTATTTTAAAGAAACCGGATCTCGATTCAAATGAACTTAAGAATTATAGGCCTATATCAAATCTGCCATTTGTCTCCAAAGTGTTAGAAAAAGTGGTTGACAAACGCATTGAGTCCCACCTGAACTCAAACAATCTACATGAGCACTATCAATCAGCATACCGAAAGCATCACTCAACAGAGACTGCTCTTCTGAAAGTTCAGAATGACATCCTTCAATCCCTAGATAAAGATGAAACAACAGTTATGGTGATGCTTGACTTATCGGCTGCATTTGACACTATCGATCACGAAACATTGCTAAAGCGCCTTGAAAAAGACTTCGGAATCATTGGGAAACCCCTTGAGTGGATGACCTCCTATCTAAATGACCGCTATCAAATAGTGTCAGTAGATGGGGAGTTGTCCACCCCAGTTAATATGAAATATAGCGTGCCACAGTGACCGGTCCTTGGACCAAAAAACTACATCATGTACACAAAACCTGTCGGCTCAATCTGCAGAAACCATGGGCTAAAGCACCATTTTTATGCCGATGACTCGCAATTATACCTGTCCTTTAAGCCCAAAGACATTTCCTGTCAACAAGAAGCTTTATCACGAGTTGAGATCTGTCTCAACGAAATAGTCTCTTGGATGCACCAGAACACGCTGAAGCTCAATACTGACAAAACTGAGGTCATCCTGTTTCATGCAAAAAACACAGTAGTACCTGAAGACATTCATGTGCAAGTAGGCCCCTCTAAGATCAAACCGTCTTTGTGTATAAAGAATCTCGGTACATGGCTCGATTCACAAATGGATATGGCATCACACATCAATTCGGTGTGTAGGTCTATACTAGTTATGCGCAGCTCCGACGAATAGGTCATATAAGAAAGTACCTCTCACCTGATGCTACCAAGACTTTGGTGAACTCTCTGGTTACATCAAAAATAGACTACTGCAACTCATTGCTGCATGGAATTTCAAAAAACACACTGCAGAAACTTCAAAGAGTTCAAAACACAGCAGCCCGCATCATAACCAGGACTCCTCGATATGATCATATCACGCCTGTTTTGAGAGAACTTCATTGGCTTCCGGTTCAACATCGCATTGAATTCAAAATTCTGACACTTACGTATAAAGCCATGCACAATGAATCCGCCAAGTACATTGTCGACATGCTTGACGTGTATCGGCCCCGCAGAGAATTAAGGTCAGCAAGTAGCTCCTTGTCGCTGGTTGTACCAAAAAGTCGTAAGGTAAAATACGGTGAGAGAAGTTTCATGAATGCAGCTCCAAAACTCTGGAATGCTCTGCCATCAGGCATTAGAGATGCAAGCTCACTGGCATGTTTCAAAAGATCTCTGAAAACACATTTCTTCAACATATACTACTAGGACAGTTTAGGAAAAGTAGCTTATAATCATCAATTTTCTCATACCTTACGGTTCCTTTGCCATTGCAGCCCTTGGGATATGCTGTAGGAATCAATCTCTCATTGACCGAATAGATAATCATGTGGTTCCTACCG
This sequence comes from Azorinus chamasolen, assembly GCA_963576725.1. NCBI lineage: Eukaryota > Metazoa > Mollusca > Bivalvia > Cardiida > Solecurtidae > Azorinus > Azorinus chamasolen. The sequence continues at coordinate 8,290,414 of OY755247.1, read as the reverse complement.
GTTAGTGATTTCATATTTATTGTATATCATATTTATTGTATATATATTGCTTATAATTCACCGACTTGGTATAATGGTTCCTAACAGTTGGTGATTTTATACTTATTGTATATTTATTGCATATCTTTCATTGACTGGGTGGATAATCATGTGGTTCCTACCGGTTAGTGGTTATACATTTATTGTATATCTATTCCACATCTTTCATTGACTGGGTGGATAATCATGTGGTTCCTACCGGTTAGTGGTTATACATTTATTGTATATCTATTCCACATCTTTCATTGACTGGGTGGATAATCATGTGGTTCTACCGGTTAGTGATTTTATATTTATTGTATATATTTTGCATACATTTCATTGACTGGATGGACGATCATGCCGTTCCTTCCGGTTTATGATTTCATATCTATTGTATATCTTTTGTATATCCTTCACTGACCGTCCGGCTAGTGATTTTTTTATATTTATTGCATATCTATTGTAAATCTTTCATTGTCTGGATAGATAATCATGCGGTTCGTTCCGATTATTGATTTCATCCATGTACAGCGCTTTTGAACGCACATATCCCGTGTGAAAAGAGCGCTATATAAATGTGGTATAATAATAATAATAATAATAATATTGACGCCTTTCTGAAACCATTGTGATAAATAGAGCATGTGTTCCTATGGAGCAAATTCTCTATTTATCACAATGGTTTCAAAATCACACAATTTAAACAAATCCCTTTTTCCAAGTAAACGCTCCTCTTAACTCATTCTCTCCTAGACTACTTTTAGACCCAATCTCTGAATATTCTAATAAACGCACTCCTTTCACATGCTCGCAAACCAATGAACGCGATCCCTTCACACAATCGCAAACCAATGAACGTGATCGCTTCATACACTCGCAAACCAAGGAACGCGATTGCTTCACACGCTCGCAAACCAATGAATGTGGTCGCTTTACACACTCGCAAACCAGTGAACGTGATCCTTTCATATACTTGCAAACCGGTGAATATACTCGTAAACCAATGAATGTTCTCCTTCATATACTCGCAAGCCAACGAACGTGATCTTTTCATTTGCATATCAATGAACGCGATGTAAGTGTCAAATATATACAGTAAAACCCCGCTAATGCAACCACCTAAAAGAAGTATAATTCTGGGTGCTATATGCAGGTGGTAGCTTAATGCAGGATAAAAGTAATGCAGAAGGCTCCTAGAGGAGCTTTCTGCATTAGATTTGTCATGCAATAAGCAACCACTTGCTTAAAAAGACAACCATATTTATTCATTAAGTGGTCGCATTAGAGGGGTTCTAATGTACATGTATAGGTAATGATTAGGTATGTAATTATGGCAGGTATGGACAAGCAGCACTAGGGTACTGAAAATTCGCTTTTATTTATGTTTCTTTTAAGTAACATAACAAGTAATGAACAGAATAAATGGACTTAGTATAGAATATAACAAAACAGTATTCATAAGAAATGTACAATGCAAATAATAATAGATTGTGTATGTGTAATATTCAACATATAATTTGCGAGTTGTGTTCGCATGATCACCGCTGCAAACTGGCTATGGCTAGAATAGGGCATTACATAACACGACGTCTAATGAAGATCCAAACAGTTTGTCGTTTACATACGGAATACATTTGTAAATCCACATAAATATATGTAATATCAAGTGTACTCAAACAACGAAGAAACATTTAATAAACATGAAAACAAACAAATGACAAACAAATGACATGCACGTGTATATTGTTCAGCTACAGACAAGTGTTCCAGTGAAAATACACGTAGAACTGATATTATGCAGTTTTCTCTATCAACAGAATAAGAGTTTTTTTATCGGTCAAATTGGCCACGTGGCCTTTCACGTGGTCACCGTTGCGAAGTGGCCCTTTATAAACCCTCGTATGGCCATCCTGCAAAGCGGACACTTGATTAAGGCGGGGGCACACTGCGGACAACTGATCATATGTCCACAAGGGAGAAAAATAACGGAGGCCGCTTCATCAAAGCAGATTTTGCAGAGCTTGTTGTCTTTCAGTCGTCGGTTTTCTGCGTAAAGCACTTCAATGGAATCTGTAAAACGACAGCAAAAGGCATGACATATATTTAATATAATACATATATTGATATAAATAGAGTCTCTCTCAAGTATCCACATAATGAATTAATCCATTCCCTCATATGCTATTTATAGACCCATCCTCTTTGAATAAATCTACCGAAAAGGAGCACTAACTAGCAATAAGGAGTTTAGAAACTATTATGATAATGGAGCATTTGCTCATATGGCGCAAATGCTTTATTTATCACAATGGTTTCAAAACATAATTTTTTACAGAGGCGCCAAAAAGGCGTCAATATGGGGGAATGAATTAACTTTAGTGTCTTTTAAAAGCAGGTGGATGCTAAATGCAGAACGAACTTTGAGAACTTCCTTATGGAGCTTCTGCTTAACTTTCGCCCTGCTTTAATTTATAATCTGCCTTAAAGACTCACACTTAAACATGTTTTGAGCGGTCGATATAGAGGTTTTACTGCACATATATCTAGAATGGAGGTGATGATATCGAAGAGTGTTTAACAGGCCCAGATAGCAGACCGATGTTGGCTCAACGTCATATAATGGTTGGTATATTGGCATTGCGTTGGCGTTGGCTGATGCATGTTTCGATAGAGGTCTTAAAATTGTATTCATCAATATTTCGTCTCATTTAGTTTAAAAAGAAAACCCATAAAAGGTCAATTAATGTTTCATTTAAATTTAAATACCGAATATGTTGTGCGTTACAAGTAATAAAAAATGCTAGACTCCCTGATTTAACATTGATATTTACTATTTTAACCTGCATATTTAAATGTTCCCATTTATAAACATTTAAAATACTTAATTTGCGCATTACAAAAGATCTAACTTATTTTTATTAGATTTTGGAATAAAAATTAATATCTAGATCTATTGTGCGAGGCGATACTTTTATTAGACCTTACCATTCGGTCGTGAATTTATACATATCCAGTTCTAAAGCAGACGACACAAAAATGTGAGTAAATTCTATATATTGATTTCATCTGCAAACACCATAATCCAACAGAGTTAAGATCATGTCAAAAGACAGCTTCTTAAATAAATAAACATTAATTATAGTCAGTGACCCTGCAGAATCTAATAAATACCGGTGCTTACCAAATGCCGATGTATATTCGGAAATATCTAAACATCTATCACTTTATTTGCATGCCAGATTTATTCACAATGTACTGTTATAATATCTGGTATTTCATCTAATCCATAAAAAGTGTCGGTAATGAGCTTTTTTAAGGATAATACATGTACTTAAAAAATACTCTTCGAGACGATTCTAAAGAGTGGTCACAGTATAAGGTTTATAGTGGAGAAATAAAGAAGCTATCATTGAAAATGTTTATTTTTACCCATCTTATCTTGACCTCTGCGTGTGGGACTAATCTGTCATTACGAGGGTTGATTGAAAGACACTGTGGTAACTATAACTACAATTAAGCTATGGGATGAACCCGTGATGACCTTTCAAAACGGTTTAGATCCAAATGAGACACAATGTATTTCAGTGTCTCATCAAACTGTTTCCAACTCTGCGTTTTTCAATAGAAATGAAAGAAAAATAAACCCTAACAATGTTTAGTGAAAAAATAATGCGCATAGATTTAAATGGGGTTTTTTTCAAATAATTTTCCAAAAGTCACATCGGCCAAAAGAAGTCTAGCAGAAACAACGCTAAAATGAAGTTAAACTCGCTCACAACATTTGGCGTTTTACACCGGCCAAAACAAATCTAGCTGAAACAACTTTCAAAATGACGCATTTAATTCGCTCACAATGTGCTTACATCGACCAAATCAAATATAGGAGAAACAACGTTCAAAATGAATTCGCCCACAATGCATCTTTACATAGACCAAAACAAACGCTCAAAATGAAAAGATGATTTCGCTCACAACGCACGTTTACATCGGCCAAAACAAATCTAGCAGAAACAACGCTCAATATGAAAGGATGAATTCGCTCACAATACATGTGTACATTGGCCAAAATCTATCTGACTTCGCTCACAATACATGTGTACATTAGCCAACATCTATCTGACTTCGCTCACAATACATGTGTACATTAGCCAAAATCTATCTGACTTCGCTCACAATACATGTGTACATTAGCCAACATCTATCTGACTTCGCTCACAATACATGTGTACATTAGCCAAAATCTATCTGACTTCGCTCACAATACATGTGTACATTAGCCAACATCTATCTGACTTCGCTCACAATACATGTGTACATTAGCCAAAATCTATCTGACTTCGCTCACAATACATGTGTACATTAGCCAACATCTATCTGACTTCGCTCACAATACATGTGTACATTGGCCAAAATCTATCTGACTTCGCTCACAATACATGTGTACATTAGCCAACATCTATCTGACTTCGCTCACAATACATGTGTACATTGGCCAAAATCTATCTGACTTCGCTCATAATGCATGTTTACACTGTCCAAAAATCTAGCAGAAGCAATGCTCAAAATGGGATGAACTCGCCCACAATGCTTATTTGCACGATTTCCAAACAAACCACTGATTAAACGTGTTAATTTAAATGCGATCTCTGCCATGAAAATATGGTAACCTATTACTTTCAACGTAGTTTGACTTTCATCTATATCCAACATGCTAAAGTTTTTTATCAAACATGTCTGACAGAGCTACAGATAAAAGTGCGTACTCAAATACTAAAGTCGTCATTTCTCCACCAAACCCTTTGTTGTGACCACTCTTTAGAATCGTCTTGAAGAGACTATTTTCTAAAGAGTGGTCACAACAATTTACACAGTGTTTGGTGAGAAATAAAGGAGTCATTTTTGAAAATGTTTTAATTTACGCATCTTATCTGGATTTCCGGATCATACAGTGTTGGGACTAGTTTACTATTCTTAGTGTACATTTTTAACATAGCGGACAGATGTCTCTTTTCTCTAAGCTCGACTTCGATAATATTATGCGTTCAAGTACCTTCAATTTCTTCATCACGACCAGTGGCGGCATCCTCGGTGTCAGTATTATTTCTTGTGGCACCAGTTGTCGCCCTTCCTCCTTCCTCCTCCTCTAGTTCAAACAGGATCTTGCATAGGTCCGTGCCTTTAAAATGTGCATGTTCTGAAAAGATAAATAATTGTGATTTTTCAAAAATTATATTGATCCGTTTAATACTTCCCTCGTCGAATAGACGATTTTTTAACCTTTGCAAATAGAACTGACCCAGATCGGGCAGTTCCTGTAGGGACCTCTGATCTGTGTCTGTTCTGTTTGCTTATTGAATAATATAGAGCTGATTCTGACGTTTCCGTTACAGCCATATGAGTAACTATAGAAATTTAGTCCATGAATTCTGAAATTGTCTATTACGTGACGTCTGGTCAGGCTCTGTATTGGTTGCCAACAACCAGAGCCTATTATTTTAGTACGTGACGTCTGGCCAGGCTCTGTATTGTTTGCCATCAACCAGAGCCTATTATTTTAGTATGTGACGTTTGGTAAGACACAGTATCATTTGCCATCTACCAGAGCCTATTCTGTTAACTAGTACGTGGTGTCTGGCCAGGCTCTGTATCATTTGCCATCTACCAGAGCCTATTCTGTTAACTAGTACGTGACGTCTGGCCAGGCTCTGTATCATTTGCTATCTACAAGAGCCTATTCTGTTAACTAGTACGTGACGTCTGGCCAGGTTCTGTATCATTTGCTATCTATCAGAGCCTATTCTGTTAACTAGTACGTGACGTCTGGCCAGGCTCTGTATCATTTGCTATCTACCAGAGCCTATTATGTTAGTATGTGAGGTCTGGTCAGACTCTGCATTATTTGCTATCTATCAGAGCCTATTAATAGCTAGTATGTGACGTCTGGACAGGCTCTGCATTATTTGCTATCCATCAGAGCCTATTAATAGCTAGTACGTGACGTCTGGTCAGGCTCTGCATTATTTGCCATCCATCAGAGCCTATTAATAGCTAGTGCGTGACGTCTGTATTATTTTGCCATCCATCAGAGCCTATCAATAGCTAGAGTGCGTGATGTCTGGTCAGGCTCTGCATTATTTGCCATCCATCAGAGCCTATTAATAGCTAGTGCGTGACGTCTGTATTATCTTGCCATCCATCAGAGCCTATTAATAGCTAGTGCGTGACGTCTGTATTATTTTTCCATCCATCAGAGCCTATTAATAGCTAGTGCGTGACGTCTGGTCAGGCTCAGTGTTATCTGCCATTCATCAGAGTCTATTTTGTTGAATGGTGTGACAAACAGTGTAGAACCTCATCAGATGCGGTCGATATGGTTCTAAACTGGTTGAAGCCAATAGTTTGGCTTTCACAAAACAGAATTTTATGTGCAGATTTAAATAACCCGGTAGCTGGTCGTGATTTACCCTGTTAACCCTTTCTCTGTTCTATGTTTATTCAAAATTTCAATACCTACTGAATATTAATGGGCAACATAGTTATAATGAAATATCAAAGAAAGAACATTGTAGCCATTTTACAAAGCAAAAGAAATAGATCTATCAAATTCTGTTAGCAAACAGAGCAGACCCTGATCAGACGGCTCCTCTAGGAGACGTCTGATCTGGGTCTGATCTGTTTGCAAATGTGTGAAATCACGTTCATATGAGGGAAATGGTTAACAAAGTGTTTCTTTTTTCACGTGTTTACTTTTTAAACGATGAAAAGTACATGTAGTTATATTTGTAAACACTGATAACAATAGATGTGCCATAAGATCTAAATTTACCTGTACAACGTCATAGCGATACAATTATATTTAACCATTCCCTTGTTCGGTAATCATGTAAGACATTATGGCATCATGAATATTTTTAAGCTGAAAATTGCATAATGTAAACCTTTCAAAGAAAATTGTTTGTTTTGACAAAACCTGTACAATCATATCTATATCATGTAAAAAGCAAACAGAACAGGCCCTGTTCAGACGACTCCTATAGGAACCGTCAGATCTGGATCAACTCTGTTTGCAAACGCGTGGAAATGCTTATATATGAAGGAAAGGCTTACGTTGGCTATGCAAACACGGATGTTTTTGCATTCTCGTAACCTTTAACTTGATAGTCATGCATTTTAACGCATTTTCAAACAGAGTTCCTCACTGATCCGTCTGAGTTTCTGCTGTTTGTCAGAGTAGTACATATCATTCTTACTTAATGTTGTTTTACATAATTATTTTTTAAATTAGCGGAGGTTTGCATCGTTAATTACCAGGTAATGCTTTAACTATCGCTAGTCTTTAACTCTTTCGCCGCCAATGTCGCAAAAATGCAATATGACAATATTTAATAGTGCAGTCATTTTCAAGGTGGCGTCTGATCAGGGACTTCACGTTATGTCGCAAATTTTATTTCTATATATGTGCTTTATTTCTTTGAAATTTGCATTTAATTTAAATTTTATCTCATTTCCTTATTTTACCGAATTATTTAACCCTTTCGGTGCCAAATTTCTAATTGTCGTCTGCAATCCAATTGTTGTTAAATCATTCAGTACAGTAAAGGAATGAGATAAATAAATGCAAATTTCAAAGCAATAAAGTAGATATATAGAAATAGAGATTGGGACAAAAAATGCAGCCCCTGATCAGACGCCGCCTTGAAAAGGCGGCGTCTGATCTGGGACTGCACTGTTTGTCGTGGTGCATTTATGCGATATCGGCGGTGAAAGGGTTTACAAAGTAGGTTTGCAGACGACAATTAGAAGTTTGGCGCTGAAAGGGTAAACGCTGACAATTTGACTTAGAGGTTACTTCATATCCAAACACCGTTGTATAGTCAAACAACTAGGTCTGACGTGTCAAAGGTCAGCCTAGTCCATTTTTTAGGGAGATCAGCATTCCGCCTGTTCTCGGACAATTTTTTAAACAGACGAGTTTAGTATATAAGATAAAATTGAAGGCGGAATTATTGTCAGTAGTTTAGCGCAGTGGGTAAAGTCTAGGTATGCAGAAGACATTGCGAGAGTAGTTTTTTATTGAGCGTGGGTTCGAATCCCGTGTCGACCTTAAACTTTTTTTAATTTTGAATGAATAGTAGAGTATTATTTTATGTCATATTGTATAATTGTAATGGCCATTTATGCATATGTTTGCCTATGTTAGGGAAGGGTACCTTTGTTTGAGTTCGAGTCCTATATTAGCCATATTTTCAATAATAAATCGATGCTAAAATATGAATATCAATATAAGTTTTAGCAAATGTCTTGTACAAGTGGATTCTTATTGCACAACAAAACTAATGCTCTTAAGGGGACTTTCCTTATTAATTTTAGCAAAAGAAATATTGTAGGTTTATGCGAGACTCGAACCTGCGCCTAATAAAATGTTCACCGATCATATACTTCTTTATGGTCCTACGACTTATCCACTACGCTATATTTCCGATAACTAATGCGCTTATTCTTTATACCTATAACTGAACATTTTCTTTTATAAATGGCACGTGGATATCCGAAATGCTGATCTCCCTTAAAAATGGACTCGGCGAACCCGTGACCCGTCAGACCTAGTTGTTTGACTATAATACTTACTGTATGTGTCTATGTATTTAGCTATAGCTTGTTTCACCATATGTCTAGGAAAGCCATTTTCAATACAGCTGAGTGCCGCTGGTGTATCCATGTGTTTGCTTTCATCAATTCTTTGAACCTGTCAACACAAACAAATAATATACAATACTATACTCTACGAAAAAAATCAAACCTTTTTTCTGTCAAATTAAGATGTCTAAACGTATTTGAAGAAGTTTGTCAGTAGTATTTATGAAATAGTCACGCGCCTGGCACCTGTGAGTTTTATAATGCAGACTGCTGTATGCCCTTTGCCGTCATTGCAAACAGACTAGACCTAGACCAGACGGTTCCTATCTGAACAGTTTGATCAGGATCAGCTCTGATTGCATATGGAATATAAATCTGAATACGTGTATACAGTTTCTGCCATTGCTAAACATTAGTTTTGACATACATGTATATTTAACCATGTACAAATGTACATGTACCTGTGTTAAGACCGATGTACATATTTCTGTTGGGTAACTGTTTTAGACAAGTTTTACTGTATATAAGTTCTGAAAGTAAGAGATCCTTCGAAAGCAAAAACAAGAAAATGAAAAGAGAAAAGTGCAGCCTCGGTTTTTATTGAGTCTGTTCATGACCAGTTATTAAAAGTTCAACACTAAAACAGTTCACTTCGCTCTGTGTCTCTCCGTGGCTCTGTCTGTCTGTCTGTCCGCCTCTCACTATCTCTTGGTTTGTCTGTCTCTCTATAACTGTCTGTCTCTGTTTTTCTGTCTGCTATGTTTGCTTATGAAATAATACAGATCTGATACTATAGTTTCTGTCATGGCCAAAAAAAGATCCTCTGCTCATTTGCCATTGTAAAACTTCAGTTAATGAATATTCAAGAAGTCATGATTTCTTGTATAATTATTTATCAGGTAAAAGGTGGAAACATGTGAAACATGAACTACAATTTTGACTGTATGCATACTGGCGGATTTTGTGTCAGTAGTACCACGTGTACATTGTTACGCAAACAGAGCAGACCCTGATCGGACAACTTCTACAATACCTATCTGATCTGGATCTACTTTGTTTGCGATTGCGTAAAATGCGTTTTCATCAGATAACGGGTTAACCCCTTCCCTCATATAAACGTGTTTTCATGCATTTGCAAAAGAGTAGACCCAGATCAGACGGCTGCTAGAGGAGCCGTCTGATCAGGGACTGCTCTATTTGCTTATGGAATATGATAGAACTGTTTCTTTAGTTTCTAAAATGGCTACAATGTTCCACCTGTCATATTTCATTATAAACAAGGAAAGGGTAAAAAAAGAAATGGGAAAGAATCATAAGAAACAAACCTCAGCCTGGTGGGTATCCTCGTCAGGATTTTCTCCCTTGGCAACTCGGTCCACATAGTTCTGTCCTTTGACCAACAGTATATGGGGGCAAGAGGGGTACCATTTGGCATGCTCGATCCATGGATTATCTCCCCTCTCCCAATTCCGCAACCCGCCCCCACAAAAGTAGCAACGGACACTATCACCAACACCTGAAGTGAGTCAACACTGTTATGTAGAATATGCATGGGTATACATGTACATATGAAAAGGTCAAAAGAACAAGCCGCCGCTTCTGACCAGGATCTTCATTGACTGTCACTCGCCGAATGCAATGATTAAACAAGGCTTCAAACGGAGTCAGCAATGATTACATGTAGACTTTTCAATGTCACCGCAAATCAGGATCCAAGTTGTTTGAAACTGCTAAAAGTCTCTTTAATTGCAGTATTTATTAAAAGAGAAAGTGCTTTAATTTAAAGTTATATGCTGTCCATTTTTCATATGAATCAAACGACACCAAAAGTTGTACATACATGTATATTCATATCATAGAAATAATGTTTACAGCCCATTTTCCAACAGTTTATATTTATAGGCTAAATATTAACGTCATCTGAATACCGCTAAATCCTTAGAAAACCGCCGACTTTTTTAGAGACGGAAAACTTCGTGGATTTCACGGCAATCGACGGACACGTTCGGTCAAACTCCGTATCTTTTTTTTTTCAATAAAAACAACTATGTCCTTACCATGTGTCTAAGCATCAAGTTAGTTTCAAGTCACACAGATTCCGATTCTGAAACTATTTCATTATTGGCGAAATTATTAGCAGAGTACATATTTAACCCTTTCCTCCATGCATAGTTATGCGAGAAATAAGGACACCATGAATATCAAATAGGATAATTTATTATAATAGCACACGAACACAGAATTTTTTTGTCCTTGGTAGAAATTGCAGAATTATATCTATATTGTATCAGATGCAAACAGAGCAGACCCTGATCAGGCGGCTCCTGATCTTGGTCTACTCTATTTAAAAAGGCATAAAAAGGCGTATTAAAAAAACTTAACGATACTTTGACGATAACTTATGAAATATTTAGAAAACCAATGGGTCATTGATATTTTATTAGAACTGATGAAATAATTTATCACTGGTATGCAGATATTGTTCTTACACTTTACTGCTTATATATGTATATGGATATATGATACAGTGTACGCTTTTTGCAGAGTAGCTCTTGCAAGGAGCTGTCTGATCAGGACATACTGTGTTTGTTTCACTAAAGTGACACCTAAACTGAATGACAGTCTGAGAGAGTTTTTAGCAGACGACACTGAAAAGAACATCGTGTTTGAGAATTGAAGCATAACTTTCTCCTTTTGCATACTATTTAAAGCGACTTAGTGTATATTAACCATTCACTTGATCGAGCCATCCTTACAAACAATGTAGACCCAGATCAGAGGGTTTTTGTTTGCTTGTGTTTCAGATTCTCCACTGTTTATCACAGCGAAACAAACCCTCATCATATAATTTTAACAATAATCAAAATACATGTAATCTATAGTCATACTGCAGAGTTACAGATAAGGGTGCATACCCAAATACTAAAATCGTCATTTCTCCACCAACCCCTATACTGTGATCACTATTTACAATCGTCTCAAAGAATGGAGAAATGATGAAGTAATAAAATAAAAGAGTTATTCTTGAAAATGTTTTAATTTACACATTTATCTGGACTTTTGATAGTGATGCATGACATTTCATTAATTTAAAGGTTAACGAAAATGAAGATAAAAGTTTAAAACTTAAAATACATGTACCTGTATAAACCAGTCCGGCATCTGAGAGAACTTCGGGTCCCAGGGGCAGGTAATCCGGCCAGGTTTTGTATGAGTCTCGTCTCTTCGAAACAACGGCGTACTGTGGATATTTAGGCTTGCGGCTGGTAATTCCAAGACCCTCGTGCTCCCGTGCATTCAATAACTGCTTGTTGTCCATGCGTTATCAGAAACCATAGTTGAGATGTGTACTCTACAACAGAGCAAACGAAAATAATACAAAATTTATATAAATCATAGTCTTTATTCATGGTCATGGTCACGTCGTAATATATTGTGTACGCAAAAAACTTTTTATTTTTGTTATGGAAAACCCGAGATAAAACTATCTATATATATCGGTATCGACCACTCCTATTTAGTGTTTATTACTTGTTCAAACTTAGGTGAGGTTATTGAATAAACAATTCATGTTTGGCTGAATGTACTGATAGAAAACATAAAACGATCTATATATCAAGTTCCAGACGATACTTCTGTGTTAGTTTTGTATACTTGCCCGGATTGTTATTGCTGGTACGTCTTGTCTATGTTGAAATAAAGGCAAGCGGTTGTTGGTGTGGTAGTTAATTGTGTTGTTTCTTGTACAAAATATCTAATAATGTCTGCATTTAACGCTTACAGAGCTTTAGATTACTTCGGTTTCATAACAGCTAGAAATAAACGAACAAGTTATTTATAGATTAAACGTGGGAAACCACACAAAGTTTCTAAATATTATTAGTTACACGGTTATTTGGCAGGGTGTACGGGCTGGTATGACCGGGTTAGATCCCGTATTTCCTGAGGCGTTAGCCGAAGGAAATACGTGGTCTAACCCGGTCATACCAGCCCGTACACCCTGCCAAATTACCGTGTAACGAATTTATTACCAGTCAGAGATCCGATTTACCTAATTAAGAAACGAACAACTCTTATTTTGCTGACATTAGATCTCTAATTGTATGATGACATGACAAAGGAAACATGACGTCATCACAGAGCAAATATGACGTCGTCTCAGAGCAATTTCGAAAGAGGAATTGAAACTTCACTTGTAAACATCAACGGTAACACGTTGCACTGATAAGTTGATGAATTGAGGAACGTATGAGGTACAGTTTTTTACGTTTATTATCGATTATTTGGTCGTAATCCATCCACAATTATTGGAGTAAGGACGATATGAAATTTCGAATCGACGCTAAAAATAAAAACAAAACGAATGACGTCACGCGTCAAATTTGAATAATTCTGTATTCTCCGTGGAAGCCGCTGAATACGGTACTGTACACCCCGGCAGTTTTGGGCAAACTGACCAATCAAATTCCAAGGATTTACTCTGACTGGTAATAAAGGTACATGTAACTGAAAAACCGGTAAAGCCTAAGATAATAGTTTGTAATGTGCACGTGAAAAAACATGCAATCCCCTGCAGTATGTTATTTCAAGTCTGGGTGAGGTTTACTCTATATACAATTCAACACCGGTGAGGCATACTAAAGTTAATAATCATCCAGTTTCACCATTTTCATAAACAGTATAACTTCTCAACAATTTCGAATAGACAGTTTCCTGTTCTATGTTAACCCTTTCCCTGTTGAATATTCATGTAAGAAATAATGACACCGTGGATGTTACATGTATCTCTTAGCTGGTTTGTTTTATAATAGCATATGTACACAGCCTATTCTGTAAGTGGAATAATCTATCATAATTTCAAAAGCAAACTGAGCAGTTCCTGGTGTCTGATCTGGGTCTAATCTATTTGCAAATGCGTAAAAAGGTCGTTTATATGAAGGGAATGGTCAAACACAAGTGTCAATTATTTTGAGTACATGTACATATAGGCCTTTAGATCTGTCATGTCGTTTTGATTTATAGGTGGCCCGTATATTGCGATTATACCACTAATGTATCAGGTGAGCTAAGCAGTTTACCGACTATTTCAATAGATAAAAAAATTGACGTTCTCAACGTGTAGGATGGCTTCTAGACGTTTTAACAAAACGTGTAAGTTTATCATCATTTAATGGCTATTTTTCACAGGTATTTAGTAAAATCTGTTGATAGAATGTTAAGCCGGGGGTCCGGGGGAAACCGTGTCAAACCGTGTCAAACCGAGAGTACATTCCTGGCGGCACCGTTAACATCCGGGAAGAATCCCTGATGAACCGTATTGATCCGGCATAATCCGGGAGACAGTCCCGGATGTTTTAAAATGTTTAAAACAACCGGGGGTCATCGTGAGTCACCGGGAAAGATGTCCAAAACCGGCTTAATCCTGGCAATTCCGGGACAACGCCGGTATATTCCGGTGAAGGTCCAGGTCTCTACCCTGGCTTTACCGTGATAGTCCCTAGTAATCCGGGATGTTGGCGAGCACCTCATTCACTATATACCTTTGGTGAACACCCGGCACTGGGCCGGTATAGCTCCGGTGTACGACGGTATAGTCCCGTTTTGTACCGGTGGAGTTAGGGACTGGCAAGGTATGAGCCGGTTTGACTGCCGGTCAACCCCCGTTTATACCCGGATAACGCCGGCTTGTCACCGGCGCACACCCGGGATATGACGGGATGATACCGGCGGCCACCGCTGCACTACCGGCGACGACCGGGGTCACACCGGATTGTATCGTGTTCAACCGGGAAAACGCCGGCCCTACACCGTAAATACACCGTGCCAAACCGGAAACTAACCGGGATAGTCCGGGGTCAAACTGGAAGATCCTGCTTCTAAATCGGGGGAACACCGGGGCAACGTTGGGATATGGGAATGGACATTTATTTTTTAAGAAATAAGGCCCCGTATCATCCCGGACACCGGCTATTTCTTCGCCGTGAAGTACCGTGGGGTACCGGGACCAGCACCGTGACAGTGGGAACGGGGCTTTAGTACCAACCTTTTCTCTTCATGTCACAACAGGTAATTTACTTGAGAAATGAAATTAATATCATGTTTCGGGACCCAGTTGAAAAGTTCATCTGAACCAAGTCATATTGTGTTTTGTGTCAATTTGGCTTTGTACTAAATCTGTGTATGCTTCGTATTGTGGTTCAGCCTGTCTGTCCGTCCGTCCGTCCGCCCATCCGTCAGTCTTTCAGTCTGTCTGTCTGCATTCCTGTCTGCGTGCCTGCCTACCTGTCTGTCTATCTGCATGCATGTATGGCTGTCTTTCTGCTTGTCTGTGTGCCCGTCTGTCTGTCTTGACTATCTATCTCTCTATAGACCTGTCTATCTTTCAATCTGTATATATGTCTTTTTGTTTATCTTTCTGTCAGTAGTGATTTCCAACAGTATTGATGTTGGGTTAACCCTTTAGCATCATGGTTAGAGTGTCGGACTAAAGTAACAGGAGAAAAAGTGCAGCCTGAAGCGGGACTCGAACCCGAGACCCCTCGCTTACAGGGCGAGTGCTCTACCAACTCAGCTATCCGGGCTTCAATACGAGCTCCACACTCCGGAACCACTACACTTATTTTAGTCCTGGGTTTCGAATCCTCGTAGAGGCCAGTAACCCCCCCCCCCCCCCCCCACACACACACACAGAATTACATGTACTTCACTGGCGACGAGGATAACTCTGTTTGTATGCAGAATGCATGTTAAGGCTTATGGAGATTCTGGTTTGCTGGGCATGGGTATATGCCTGGTTCCTAATTGTTAAGAGGGAAGGGGTGTAATGATCAGCATATGAACAGCCTTTCTAAAGTGTTAACCCTTCGAATAGCAACATGGTTAGAGTGTCGGACTTGTAGTCCAGCGGTCTGGTGTTCGAATCCTCGTAGAAGCCAGTAACTTCCCTCCTTAGAATTACTTCATGTGTTTATATCTATCTGTATATTTATCTGTCTATTTACCTGTCTATCTATCTGTATATATTTATGTCTGTCGATCAGTCAGTCTATCTATCTGTCTCCCTGCATGCATGCCAGTCTGTCTATCCGTCCGCTGATTTATTTTCTTTCTATGTTCGTCAGTGTGACCTAATTCCCCTACTTTATGCATATTCTTGATCTTCCTAATCTCATTTAGATTCTATTTAAAGAAAATGGCATTGTCCAGCAAGAAGTATCGTATGGCAAATTACCCGTACGGGTACACGTTATCTGATTTCGAAACATGATTTTGAAAATTCACGAACGTGTACGATAAATGTTATATGGCTTTAAAATCTTTAATTAATAACTTAAAAATGCGCGACCCGTTTCATCAGATCATCAGGCGCAATATTATTGCTTTGTTTACGATGTGTATATATAACGCTTTCTATATATGTACTTTGTTTACTGTGTATAGATATAGTAACTTCTCGCCGTGTCTGAGTTATAGATAGATTGTTTTCATAACAAATATATCTTCCTGGATGAATGGGTCACTGGTACTTCCAGAACACCACAGTGAAGTCCAAAGAGGTTTACACGACAACGTAGGTCATCAAGCAAAAATAAACCATTGACGTTGCTAAAAGAAATGTCTGAGGTGACAGCCGATGCTTGTATTTGGTTGGAAAAGTGTAAATATATCTCAGAAGCAAACCACCTACCAACTTCAGAGTACAAATGTTGTCTATTCACACTGCTTATCCTTTTGAACTGATTGTTTTGACTTCCTCACACTCGAGCCTTCAAAATGTGGAATTAAGATCTTAGTCATTACAGATCACCTCACGAAATATTCAGTTGCTGAATCAGCAAGCAATAATCAATCATTTTATTCTAAACTACGATATGCATGTAGCAACAAACCTACATTCAGACCAGGAATATATTAGTGAACTATCCAAACACTCTATCATCAATAAGGAAGTTGTTGACCTGAAATACTTTTTTAATAGAACACTGCTTGACACACTAGCTAGGTGCTTTAGAAAATATTCAGAGAGGCGACTGAAAAAAAATGTTATATAGACTCACTGGGTTACACTTACAATTGCATGAATTAACAAAATACGCACGGTTTGAATTGTGTTTGGCAAAACCAGCATGTGACTCCTTCGCTGAAGAGACTGCCCTGGATTGCAGTTATGTTTTAACCCTTTCCCTGTCCTGTGTTTATTCCAAATTTCAATACCTACTGAATATTCATGGACCAAATAGTTCTAATGAAATACGGAAGATGGAACATTGCAGCTTTTTTAGAAAGTAAAGAAACAGATCTATCAAATTCCATTAGCAATCAGAGCAGACCCTGATCAGACGGCTCCTATAGGAGCTGTCTGACCTGGGTCTACTCTGTTTGCAGATGTGCGAAAACACGTTTGTATGGGGGAAAAGGGTGTCACAGCACGTTAGAATCACAAAAAATGCATTAATGAATAGACACTAGTCTCTTTTATCCATTGCATTAACGATATGCTATAGAATATACCACAAAAGCCGTATAAACACATTTTACTTTATTACCATCGAGCTTTTCTCTGACTTTGCCAGTCAGCCATTTACGGGAAAGGCTTATCAGGGTGACCTAGGGGGAACAGATTATAAGGACACATACGTGATAAAGCAACAGGTGGATATTTATCCGCGTTTCCCTCTCGGTAGCCTAAAACTATGTAGCCCATACATTAGATAAGTTTTCTGATGGGTGAGTTATGGGAAATCGGCAATTAAATCAGCCATTTTAATTGATCGGATGGAAGAAAGGTGGAGGAGCTTAGTGAAAAATATCACACATATTATAATCTCTCTATTGGATATAAATGTGATTGAAAGCTATAGATAATTATAAGATTACGCAACTCAATGGGGGTCTTTCTATTCTTTTTCATGTTTTTGACATATGCAGTTTTAAAGGAGTCGGCTTCTTCAAACAAGTATAACTTCTGTAATTTGTGTCTGAATTATACGCGGTTTGCGGCATATAAAAAAGCATTGTCTCAGCGAGGGATCCGTGTCACGGTTTTTCGATATCTTTCTTCGATCGTCTAAAATCAAAAGAAACGTAGCGAGAGGCAGAATTTTAGGGGTCTTAAAACTGAACTATTGCATAACTCCCAAACGGAGAGTTTTATAAAAAAAAATCCGTGACACTGTTCCCTTGACATGCTAATGATTTACATATTGGTCAATTATAATCAGTTTAGTCCAAAAGATAACTTTGTAATCGCTGTTTAAAAAACCTCAAACTGGCACCTTTAAATGAATTTCAAATGTCGGTTTTCATTGGATTATCGATGTTTCTGAAAAATAATCAAATAATTTAATATAACTAACCAACTAGGCTCAGAAAAATGGATCTAGGTAGTTTTAAATATGATTTTGTTCGATATCTATTGCTAACCTATCTCGCCACCTTAAAACACAGGATGACTAAAGTAAGACAGGCGATGGACGAGCATTACGACGAAGCAAAACAAAAGTAAAAGGAAATACTGTGACCAAAAGGCAAGGTCAGATGACGTGAAGGCGGGAGACACTGTTGTTTCGTACCCTGACACATAGGTGCCAGGCGCATGACCATTTCATAAATACTATTAGTACGTTTAGACATCATGCTTTGACAGAAAAAAGTATTGAAAAAAAAATGTTCGTATAGTATTATACTATGTATTATACTATACGAAACAAAATTTCATTTTTTTCTGCTGTCAAAGTATGATGTCTAAACGTACTTGAAGATGTTTATCAGTAGTATTTAATACTATTTATGAACTTATCACGCGTCTGGCACCTGTGTCCTGTCGTATGATGCCAAGCATAAAATTACTGATAATTCTTACGACCGTCAAACAGCCAAGGAGTTGTATTCCCGTCTATGAACCTACTCCTATAAGGCCAAAAGGAAACTTTTATCCTGGTGTGTTTGAAACTCCTAGATAAGGGGAAGACCTAAATAAGTATTCAACTATGTTATGAATTGAAATGAAATTACATGTATGTATCTGTATTTACTTACATGTATAAAATAAATAAATAAAACAATAATTTTACTTTTTGTTACTTGCAAGATCGCAAATACTTGTGCGGGGGGGGGGGGGGGGGGGTTTGACTTATTTTAACCTGAGAACTGTTGTTTTTGTGATGTATTCATTAACTGATAGGATTACATGTTCAACGAATTTATTCGATTGACAATGTGGGGTTAGTTTTAAGGATATTAACTGTGGTTTTATTTGTGGTGTTATTTGAAGGGATTGCCTCCCTTGATTTGGTCAAGTCTTGGTAATGTATATTTAATTATTTATCCGAACACGTGTAGGTGCGGTCTTTTCATGCCAGATCATAGATTGGCTCTGGCTATTCAGTGTGAGGTTTGTATTATATATTAGTTTGTATTTGTTTCTATTAGTAACGGAAATGAAAGAACAGTTAATTGCATGTAGAGGAATTTTATCATTATTCAAACTACCTTATTTTTTAATAGACCAGTCCATTCTCACTCAGTTTTTAGTAAGCACTTTGCTAAAGCTTTTAATTAACCTACATGTACCCATATTCATTCATAACTAACGTTATAAATTGTCGTTAGCATCACGGAGAGCAATTGTTGGGAGTTTGGAGGTGGGGCAGCTAGCTTAATTAGCTGTATAAATTGTCTGTTTGTTATTCATGGATTGTGATATTTGTTACCAAATCATGTATGTATATGCATTTCAGAGCTGCATTGAGAGTTGCATAGACGTGTTGTAGAAATATAAATTATGAGAATAAACCAGGCAGAGCCTTTGTCCCGCCATTTAGACACATCCAGATTTTAATATACGAACACCCCCTCAAAGTACATATGTTTTCTGATAGTAATGTGCCAGTTGACTGCCATGTGCAGATAGTGAAGAAGAAATCCTAAAAGGGCGGGTGCTAATAAATATTAAAATAAGAAGTAAATTAATTAATCTAGTATTAGAATACATTTTCTTAGCACTTTTAACAAATGTGTTCACTTTATTGTGTACAGTAGCAACCATTAAAAAGAAGTTTAAACATGGGTCTTAACCCATTACCTCATAGGCTATTTTAGACCCAACCTCTTCGAATAAATCTACGGAAAAGAAGCATTTACTAGATAAAAGGAAACTGTTAGACTTGTTTAGTTTTGAAACTATTGTGATAAATAGAGCAGTTGCTCCTATGGAGCAAATGTTCTATTTATCACAGTGGTTCCAAGAAAACCAGGCGGTAGCTTAATGCAGGTAGAAAGTAATGCAGAAATCTCCAATAGTAGCTTTCTGCATTACTTTGGCCCTGCATTAAGCAACTACCTGGTTTTTAAGTGAATGATCGCTTAAGACAGGTTTCTACTGTGCTACACTTCTGAAAATATGTTTTCCTTTCATTACATCAGTGTCAAACGGATTTAAAAAGAACTGTACTCAGTGTGACCGATTAATTTTGTTCTACATTTGCATTGCCGTTTGCTAATTTTGTAGATAGTTTTTATACGCCCGTTTGAAAAAAACGGGAGGTGTTATGGAATGGCGCTGTCTGTCCTTCCGTTCGTATGTCTGTCTGTCCGTCTGTCTGTAACATCTATAACTCAAATTCCGCTCAATGGATCCTTCCCAAATTTAACCACAATGTTTATCTGGACATATTACAGTAGCATGCCCAGTCCCGGTACGTATATCCAAGGCCAATGCCACTTAATTTGACTTAGAACTAGCATTTAGCAAAACTGTTAACCTGTATGTCTGTCTGTAACATCTCTAACTCAAGTTCTGCTTGGTGGATCCTTCTCAAATTTCACCACAATGTTTATCTGGACATGCTACAGTAGCATGGGTGTTTCCCGGTACGTTTATCTAAGGTCAAGGTCGCATAATTGGACTTAGAATTTGCGTTTAGCAATTGCGTTAAGCAAGTTAACCTCAATTTATGTGGAACACATTTTTGTAAGTCCACTTATTTATATTTACCCTTTGCGATAAAGCTTTTAAACTTGGAACACTTGTTCACCATCACAACCTGCATGCAAAAGTACACAACTCTGTCCAGCATTTTGACAGAATTATGGCCCTTTTTAACTTATAATTTTTGGTTACGGTTTTTGCTAAAGTCCACTTATTTACATAACCCTTTGGGATAAAACTTTGAAACTTGGAACACGTGTTCACCATTACAACCTTCACCTGTAGGCAAAAGTATATAACTCTGTCCAGCATTTTGACATAATTATGACATTTTTTAACTTATAATTATTGGTTAAGGGTTTTGTTAAAGTCCATTTATTTACATAACCCTTCGAACTAAAGCTTTTAAACTTGGTGCACTTGTTCACCATCAGAAGCTTCATCTGTAGACAAGAGTAAATAACTCTGTCAAGCATTTAGACAGAATTATGGCCATATTTAATTTAGAATTTTTGGTTAAAGTGTTTTGTTAAAGTACGCCTATTTACAACCCTTTGAGATAAATCCTTGAAACTTGGTCGCACAATTGGACTTAGAATTTGTGTTTAGCATATACGTTATCCTCAGTTTATGTTGAACAAGACCTGGAGGGGCGTATATTGTGTCCACTGGCACTCTTGTTGATCCTGATGAGCTGTCCAGTAATTAGGTGTCATGTGACGGTCCAAACAGTTTGGCTCTTTAGTGGTTTTATTGTTTTGATATTAATAGCTAAATGTGTTTTGTAATACGATCCATGTCATTTCGAATCTAAAGTTGAGTTTAAATATTGCTTTGGCCACACCTATCTCGGTGGTAAAGCAATGGGGTCTCCGTGGCCAACTGGCCATGAATGGTCTTTGACTGAAAATCACCTAACCCCTAACCGCTGTGGTTCGAACCCCGTCCAGGGCTTTCGGCTTGTTTCATGCGAGGAGATCATTCGATTACTTGGATAATGCCCCTATTCCACACAGACCACGAATCCAACAAATCGCCAGGAATTGATACATTTTAGGAATCGTGAGGATTCCTGGAAATTTATAAATGTTCTGGTCCAATTAGTGACGCTCTGTGATTTAGCTACGATACAGGTACGATAGTGTTACGAATATTCGTGGGATTCGGCTGGAATCGCACGAATATTGTAAAGAAGGAACTACGATTTACAAGAATCTACTACGAATACTACACGAACGTTAGGAATCAGTTAGGAATTAGTTTATTATGCGCCGAATGCATATACGAATCAAGTACGAATAAAAATGAATTCGTGACTATTCTTGACAATTCCTTTGATTTTCCCTCAGCATATGTATAAAATTGCCATCAGCCCTGCTTGCAAGGCATCAGTTCTATAATGGATGTTTATCGTAGAGCAGCTGTAGTGTTGGCCCTGGACTTAGAGTATCAGCACCATGCAGCTGCTGATAGCTAGGAGACTGCTTCGAAGAAGAAGGAGAAGAGCCCCCAAGGTGGTGGGTTAGAGCGTGGCTGACACCAGCTAGAATGCTAGAATACGGTCACTACAACAGACTAATGCAGGAGCTGAGGGTGGAAGATTCAATTACGATTCCTAATAAAGCACTACTAATTAAGAGTTACCTTAAGAGTTAATGAGTTTAGAATATCTAGGTATGCCTACGAATCATTTACGATTCCTAAGAAAGCACTACGGGTTTGTTACGAATTAACTACGATTTTTTTAGATTCGAGAGTTCGTGGCCAACAGTTTGAACACTTCAAAACTTTTGTCACGAATTCCTGATTGCTTAGGAATTGAAAGAACTGATTACGAATATATACGAATCAGTTAAGAACTGCACGAACTGATTACGATTCCACTACGTATCCTAAAGTTTATCAATTCGCGCCGATTCGTGATCTGTGTGGATTAGGGACATTATGCCCCAAAAGATCGTAGTTAATTCGTAACAAATTCGTAGTGTTTTCTTAGGAATCGTAATTGAATCGTAGGCATTCGTAGATATTCTAAACTCATTAACTCTTAACTTAATTCGTAGTGCTTTCCTAGGAATCGTAATATAATCTTCCACCCTCAGCTCCTGCATCAGTCTGTTGTAGTGACCGTATCCGAGCCTTCTAGCTAGTGTCAGCCACGGTCTTACTCTAACCCATCGCCTGGGGACTCTTCTCCTTCTTCTTCGAAGTAATCTCCTAGCTATCAGCAGCTTGTACTGGTGCTCCAAGTCCAGGACCAGCACTACAGCCGCTCTACGATGAACATCCATTATAGAACTGATGCCTTGCAAGCAGGGCTGAGGGCCTTTTTACCTATACTGATGTAAAATCGAACGAATTGTCAAGAATAGTCCAGAATTCATTTTTATTCGTACCTGATTCGTCTATGCATTCGGCGTATTCTTAACTATTTCGTAACGGATTCCTACCATTCGTGTAGTATTCGTAGTAGATTCTGGTAGATCGTAGTGAATTATTTGCAGTATTCGTGCAATTCCAGTCGAACCCCACGAGTATTCGTAACACTATTGTACCGGTATCATAGCTAAAATCGTAGAACGTCACTAATTGGACCAGAACATTTACAAAAGTCCACGAATCCTCAAGGATCCTAAAAATTATCAATTCTTGGCGATTCGTTGGATTCGTGGTCTGTGTGGAATATGGGAATTAGCGAACATTCCAAATGGTGTACCGGTATGTAGGTCTTGTACGGCAACACAAAGTATACACTATGTCAGCCTGGAAACCATACCAAAACTATTCTAATGTTGGAAAATAGTCAGAGAATAGCTACAGATCTTGTCACGGAGCTTTCGGAATTGACATATAAAAAAAGACTAAAGACATTGAATTTACCAACATTGGCATATAGATATATAGGTGATGTGATCGAGGTTCTCAAAATCATGACAATAGGGCACCAGTACAAGCTATTTAAGAAAGGGGCCAGGACTGGGCATAAGGAAACATTCATTCACCAGCAAAGTGATACACTACTGGAACTCTCTGCCAGATAGTGTTGTTAATGCCATTCATTATTATTTGAGAGAAGACTAGACAAGTTATGGGACAGTCTGGGCATGTGTATAACTATGAAGCACACATAGAAACCGGGTGTAGATCCAATACTCATCGACACCTACCGGGTGTAGATCCAACACTCATCGCCACCTACCGGGTGTAGATACAACACCCATCGACACCTACCGGGTGTAGATCAAACACTCATCGCCACCTACCGGTAGATCCAACACTCCTCGCCACCTATCGGCATTTGCCACCTATCAAGACCGACTTTGATACTGATTTGAACGTCCTGTTCAGAATGGTTTTAGTGTATCGGGGTATTATCAACATCTTAACCCTTCTCTTGCTGAATTTTAAAATACATTTCTCCTTCTTTACCCATGCCCTGTTGTATAATTACATATATCTTCACTGTGTACAAGTATTTCGCTGTGCAATCACTGTTGTGGAGTGCACTGGTTGCACAATCAACTTGTAAATAGTGCAGACCCTGACGAGACAGCTCCTGCAGGAGCTGTCTCATCTGGGTCTTCACTATTTACAGGTAGGTATATTGACGTGAATAGCAAGCGAAGGGTTAATCCATCGACTACGCTGATCATCAAGGTCATAATAATCCACTCACTGATCATCACCACTATAATATACTCACTGCTTACAACTACCATCATCTACTCACTGTTCACACCTACTAGCATCTACTCATTGCCCACAACTACCAGCATCTCACTACCTACAACTACTATCATCTACTCATTAGCCACAACTACCATCTTCTACACACTGATCAGCACCACTTTCGTCTATCCACTGCTTACAACTACCAGCATCTACTCACTGTTTACAACTACCAGCATCTACTCACTGTTCACACCTACCAGCATCTACTCATTGCCCACAACTACCAGCATCTACTCACTACCTACAACTACCATCATCTGTTCACTATACACAACTGCCATCATCTACTCACTACCTACAACTACCATCATCTACTCATTAGCCACAACTTCCATCTTCTACTCACTGATCAGCACCACTAGCATCTACTCACTGCTTACAACTACCATCATCTGTTCACTGTCCACAACTACCAGCATCTACTCACTACCTACAACTACCATCATCTGTTCACTACCTACAACTACCATCATCTGTTCACTACCTACAACTACCATCATCTGTTCACTGTCTACAACTACCAGCATCTACTCACTACCTACAACTACCATCATCTGTTCGCTGTCTACAACTACCAGCATCTACTCACTACCTACAACTACCATCATCTGTTCACTGTCTACAACTACCATCATCTGTTCACTACCTACAACTACCATCATCTGTTCACTGTCTACAACTACCAGCATCTACTCACTACCTACAACTACCATCATCTGTTCACTGTCTACAACTACCAGCATCTACTCACTACCTACAACTACCATCATCTGTTCACTATCCACAACTACCAGCATCTACTCACTATCCACAACTACCATCATCTGTTCACTGTCTACAACTACCATCATCTGTTGACTATCCACAACTGCCACCATCTACTCACTACCTACAACTACCATCATCTACTCATTAGCCACAACTACCATCATCTACTCATTAGCCACAACTACCAGCATCTACTCACTGTTCACACCTACCAGCATCTACTCATTGCCCACAACTACCAGCATCTACTCACTGCTTACAACTACCAGCATCTACTCACTGCTTACAACTACCAGCATCTACTCACTATCCACAACTACCAGCATCTGTTCACTATCCACACCTACCAGCATCTACTCACTATCCACAACTACCAGCATCTGTTCACTATCCACACCTACCAGCATCTACTCATTAGCCACACCTACCAGCATCTGTTCACTATACACAACTACCAGCATCTACTCTGATCACCATCACTATCATCTACTCACTGACCACTACAATCACATCCAGCTGATCACTGCCTGCTCACAACCACCATCATCTACTCACTGCTCACCACCACCATCATCTAATCACTGTTCACAGCTACCATCAGCTGCTCACCACCACCACCACCATCTACTGACTGCTCCCAATCATCATCATCTATTCACAGCTCACTACCACCATCATCTACTCACTACTCACCAGCATCAATCACCATCTACTGACTGCTCACCACCACCACCATGTAACCACTGCTAACAACTGCAATCATCTACTCACTGCTCACAACCACCACCATCTACTCACTGCTCCCTCATCACCACCGCCATCTACTCACTGCTCACAGCTAGCATTATCTACTCAGTTCTCACCAGCATCACCATCTACTCGCTGTTCAACACCATCACAAGCATCTACTCACTGACCTCACCTGCCACCATCTACCCACTGCTCACCACTATCATCACCACCATCTACTCATAACCACCATCTACTCACTGCTCACTACCTACCACCTATTCACTGCTCAGAACTACCATCATCTACTCATGGCTCACAACTACCATCATATACTCACTGCTCACCTCCACTATCATCTACTCACTGCTCACTGATCACCTCCACAAGCAGATCTACTCACTGCTCACCACCACATCTACTCACTGCTCACCTCCACTATCATCTACTCACTGCTCCCTGATCACCTACACGAGCAGATCTACTCACTGCTCACTACCACATCTACTCACTGCTCACAACTACCATCATCTACTCAATGCTCACCGCAACCGCCATCTACTTACTGCTCACCACCACCACAATCATCTACTCACTGATTTCCACTACCACCATCTACTCACTGCTCACCACCACGATCTACTCACTGATCACCACCACCATCTACTGACTGCGCACAACTATCATCATCTACTCACTGCCACCACCACTATCCTCTACTCACTGCTCACAACTACCATCATCTACTCACTGCCACCACCACTATCCTCTACTCACTGCTCACAACTACCATCATATACTCACTGCGCACAACTACCATCATCTACTCACTGCTCACAACTACCATCATCTACTCACTGCTCACAACTACCATCATCTACTCACTGCCACCACCACTATCCTCTACTCACTGCCACCACCACTATCCTCTACTCACTGCCACCACCACTATCCTCTACTCACTGCGCACAACTACCATCATCTACTCACTGCCACCACCACTATCCTCTACTCACTGCTCACAACTACCATCATCTACTCACTGTCACCACCACTATCCTCTACTCACTGCTCACAACTACCATCATATACTCACTGCTCACAACTACCATCCACTACTCACTGCTCACAACTACCATCATCTACTCATAACTGCCACCATATGTAGTAAACATGCTAGTATAACCTTCCTCTGTATATAGTTGTTATTCAGATCATTTATCTACCATAATAAATGTTAGAACCACCAGGTACAATTATAC
Source organism: Azorinus chamasolen (assembly GCA_963576725.1). Lineage (NCBI taxonomy): Eukaryota > Metazoa > Mollusca > Bivalvia > Cardiida > Solecurtidae > Azorinus > Azorinus chamasolen. Next base: position 8,263,336 of record OY755247.1, on the reverse strand, counting down.
TGGCGGTGATAGCTATTACGTAAGCTTGCATCCATAAAGCCGCGATAAGAATCGGAATAAGCTTACAGATACTGTATCTGATCATTTGCGTACAATTAGCCTGTCAGAAAAGTCACGTGATAAACTAAGAGGCGTGACCTCCGCCCCGGGTTCCCTTCTTGCTGACAAGTACATTTGAAAGTTAGAGAAAGAATCTCGTGTTTAGGTATGCCAGACTTCTAGTACTAAGGATCACTTCACTTCACTTTTCCCGTAACCTAGTCGGTCGTTGGGGCATCTAAGCTGACTTCATGACATACAATATGTCTTCCACTGCTCTCTGAGATGTTACAAAACTCAAATCTGCCTACTCCTTTCTGTTATCTTCCATTCCCTTTCTTTGTCCTTCTTGTCTAATTAACTGTTCCCTGGAGAATCGTCTTGGTTAGGCCTGTTGAGCGGGAGACATTACCCTACCATCTCAACTTTTTTCTTAACTGTTATATAATGAAAAGCTCTTTATAGGGGCCAATAGCTACCCGAAACCTACCGCGGAGCTCTTAATTGGTGTTGTGGTCCATATAAGACATGTTTAGGATTCTTCTGCAGCATCTCGTCTCTAGGGATTGGCTTCTTCTCTCCAGTTCCGCTGTCAGCGTCCATGTCTCACAATCATACAGGAATACTGAAACGACAAGAGAGCGCACACGTCTCATATTGGTGTGGAGTGAAATTGCCTGTCCTTCTAAATCGGATTCAGCTTTGCAAGAGCAACTACTGCTTGTGAAATTCTAGCTTAAACTTCAGATTTAGAGCCTTAATCTGTCATGGTAGATCCTAAGTACTTAAAGGCTGGTATCGTCTCGAGCCTTTGTTCATTGATCTCAATATCATCGCTAATGTCTTCCGTGGTGTTTCTCCGTCCCAAACGTGGTCGATGCTTAGCTCGTATATTGCACTCAGTCCTAGAGTCCCTGCCAGACCATCAATACCATCTGCAAAGTGCAGGTTTGTGATGCTTCTGAATCCAATACTGACAGTTCTCTTGTGTTCATTCAAGGCCCCAGGATCCAAGAAGATGTTGAAGAGGGTTGGTGACAAAAGGTATCATTGCTTGACTCCAACAGTGATTCTGAACCATTCACCTAGGTTGCCATTGATTAGCACTGCACTGAAAACTTTGTCATACAGCTGCTGTGTGGTCTTGACTAGATTCTCACTGACGTACTTTTGTTTACATCCCCGACTCTGTCAAAAGTCTTCTTGGAGTCGATGAAAACATGATGTAGATCTTGCTGGTGCTGCAGGTATTCCTCACAGAGAATTCTGAGATTAAGTATCTCTTCTGTGGTGCTGCGTCCAGCTCTGAATCGTGTTTGTTCGTCAGTGATGATTTCTTCAGCCTGTGGTTCAGTCTATTTAAGATGACTTTATTGGGATTACTAATGAGGCTTACTGTCTGGTAGTTCTGGCACTGCTGAAGGTCTCCTTTCTTGAGAAGTGTTATGACCAGCCATTTTGTCCATGGAGATGGCCAGACCCCAGTTTTCTATATGTTGTTGCAGATTGTTGCTTTCTCCCTTTTTAGTGCTTTAATATCCCCCTCCACTTCTTGTCTGGTGATTGGAAGAGGATCTTCAGAGGCTACCTTTGGGCTATTTAATTCTGCTGCGTCCCCTTGTTATATGATGGTTGTAGAGTTCGCAGCAATATTGAGTCAATCAATTTAGGATGTCCTGTTCCTCCGTGAGACATTTTCCTGACTTGTCCTTGATATGTGTTGTCTTGGCATACTTCTCTTTGGTAAGCTCTTTCGCCAATCGGTAATTTTGCTGTCATTTCGTGTCAGGCTGTTCTCAATCATGTTGCCACAGCAGCTACCTATCATGGAAAACTAAGGATTTCCTGACCATTTGTTAACATGCAATGGCAATTGCCTGTGTCTGCCATCAGGGTCGGTTTTGTACTCCAATCAAACGCTACTTGCTCTACATCATAGGGGCCTGGACCGCTTCATTTGGGGTCTATATGTTATTATATAGTACATGTAGACCCCCATGAAGCGGTCCAGACCCCTGTGCTCTACATACGCTTATTGTACATTTTCTGAAATTGTTCAAAGTTGTATCTATGGCAATGGATATTGAACCGTATTGAAAATACATGTATTACAAACAACGTAGACACAGAACGAACATCTCTTGTAGGTGCTTATCATCTTGCAGGTACGTGTAGAGTTATTATCTCTTAACCCTTTCCTTGTTCTATGTTTATTACAAATTCCAATACAAATATTCATGGACAAAATAGTTATAATGAAATATGTAAGTTGGAACATTGTAGCCATTTACGAAGTATAGGAACAGATATATCTAATTCCATAAGCAAACAGAGCAGACCCTGATCAGTCGGTTCCTATAGGAACTGTCTGATCTGGGTCTACTCTGTTTGCAAATGCGTGAAAACACGTTTATATGAGGGAAAGGGTTAAAGCTGAAGTTTTACAAAACAACAATAGAAAACTAGATGAGATTTCAGACAATGTAAGTTTTATATTGGGAGTATCTAAAGGTAAGTAGAGTACTCTATCCATAGTAGGTAAATATGCAACAGCAGTTTACTGGAATACGCTGAACGGGAAAAACAAAATAAATATTAGAACGTTCATCCGATTTACTATACACAGAGACATATACATACATATGTAAGTATATGTCTCTGCTATACATATGTAGTAAATCGGGTCGGTTTTTCAACATCGCCATATAATTATGCATTTCGCTTAGTCTAGACGACTATATATTTAACGAAGGGCCCGTAGTGGTCGAAACATTAGATAAGAGCTATTTGAGTATCACAATTTCGGATTGGCACAACTACCTGTGATATGTCTTTCAAAGGGCACATTGGCAGTTTTCATCTTTTTAGGTAAAAATTACATCAGCCTTCAGTTAATAATATATGTTTGGGTAGATCATATAAGTCTCTGATTTGGCAAAGGGACCTAAAGTGAGACTTCATAGATAAGTGCCAATTTGGCAAAAGAACCTAGTGAGACTGTTCATAGATAAGCGCCAATTTAAAAGGAAACTTGACCAGTACAGCTTACACTTGCGAGTGAATTTAAAAGTCAAAAGTGTTCATGTATTACTATCTAAAACTACATATACCCTCTTAATTGGTGTCTACTTTTGAGGGACGTGTGGTAAGACGGACTCTGTGATGGGTGATTTTTAAATAAGTTGATTATTGTCTACACTGGTTGCAATTAGACCTCCAAAAATAAATGGCATGTTTCCTGTTTTCATGTCGCGTTCAATTGATATGTAATTTAGACGATGGATTATCTATAGATTCTGTTTGTATGGCACACATTACAAACTATTGGGGAAACAACAATAACGATAAAGCACCACATGCCACATAAAACAAGTACATCAGAAATGTCCATGTATCACACTACGGTCTCGCGAGGCCATCCCTTACCTGATTCAGGTGATTCAGGCACCTGCTCGGAACAATGACAACTTTGCCAGAGATCACGTGACATTGTTGTGTGAATCCGCCATCTTGAATATGACTTACACTTCCCGTGAAAGCAATTAAAATCAATTAAAACCTCGTTTCTGGACTTACAGTCTTGGATTTCCGAACATCGATGGTACGTTCAATGTCTAACGGGACTATAGGAACTTGATTTCATTTATAAACTAGATGGTAAGTGTGAAGTTTCGAAAAATATGCGAGGAATTTAAGCGCACCTGTTCGAGTGTTAGGTTCACACGCGTTAGTGGATTATGTCCCGTGTTTTCAAGAAGACCTGTGAAATCGCAATAACATTACACGTTGAGTCCAGTACAGCGGCTAATGATTTGTTTGCAATGTTGTCATTCCCCCCATCATTTCCATATATTTCTTTCACAGAATAGCTGAAAATAGGTCATATTTATGTTGATGTGACATGTATCGATAATTAGGTCAGTTGGTGTGCACGGAATCTGTATTGGTTTGTGTAAGTGTTGAAAATGTTCTCTCATTTTAGGGACTGTGTGGTTTATTGACTCCAAACATGCGTTGTTTTAATGTTGAGAGACATTCCAAAGCAAATTACCCCACCCATTTCTGTTCTCGTTGACAGTTTTATAGATGTTGGGGTGGCTGTATGAGTCATTCGGATATAAGAATGCACAGGAAACAATAGTAATATTGGGTGGGTTAACCTTCTGTACACCGAGCAATTGTCATCTGCAACCCTTGTCATATATCTGCTTCTGTAATGTTTGTTCTATAATGCTGAAAGTAGATATTTTTCTTACATAAACATGATCACTGATCAATCAGTGACAATTTGGTTCTGGATGAACCTCTGAGTTACTGGACATCTTATCAGGATCCAAACTGTTTGCACAAATTCACCAGCAGAGTGTTGAAGGTTAATACGAGTAAACTGAAATAAATTGATTTATGCTTTAAAATTCCACGGTTTCAGCATTCAGACTTGGTAGTACCTGTACACATTACTGACACAAGAACTCTACATATATGTCATCAATCCACTCATATTTATTTTGACCCCGGAATCATTATGATAAGTTAAGTATGTAGTGATCGGCCTATGTAAGGTATCTCCAACAGCCTTGCTGTTGGGTTAACTCTTTAGCGACCTGGTTAGAGTGTCGGACTTGTAGTACAGAGGTCCAAGATGATTGAATCAATGAAGAGGCCAGTAACCCCCCCCCCCCCCCCACTTAGAATTACTTCATTATTACCCCCCCCCCCCTTAGAATTACTTCATTATTACCCCCCCCCCCCCTTAGAATTACTTCATTATTAAAGTAACAGGAGGAAAAGTGCAGCCTGGAGCGGAACTTGAACCTGAGACCCCTGGCTTACACTGTTGTAGGGCGAACGCTCTACCAACTGAGCTACCCTATATGAGATCCACAATCAGAATCACAATTCTCCCCCTTCACTTTTTAGAGCTGCCTCAGCTCTCAGACCGTGCTTCCATATTGCATGGGCCATCAAACACTTCTGACACCATTGAAGTAACAGGAGTGCAGCCTGGAGCGGGACTTGAACCTGGGCGAGTGCTCTGCCAACTGAGCTACCCGGGCTGCTATACAAGATCCACACACCAGAACCACTACACTACAAGTATAATAAGTATAATAGACAATCTAAAGGTACCCGACAAAGGAATTCAACGCTTTCCATCGTACATGTACACATGTATAAACGCCTTTTCACACATTTGCAAACAGAGTTAGTAGACCCAGATAAGAAGGCTCCTGTAGGATCTGGGTCTGCTCTGTTTGCTTATGAAATTATAATAGACAGGATTGTACATTTTCCACCAATACCAAAACACCTTGTGTATATGCCATTAGAAAAATTCAGCTAATAAATATTCATGATATTATTGTTTCATACATAAATATATTATATTGGAAGTTGAACATGAAAATGGATAAGAGATGTAATAGAAAATCCTTTACTCCATAAATACGCCTTTCTACGCCTTTGCTAACACAGTAGACATAGATCTGGTGGCTCCAGTGTCTTCTCAGTTTGCTTATGGTGTAATATTGCCAGAGTCAGATTGTCATGTGTCCATATGCTATCATAAACAATAATCTAATTGATATTAACATACATGTATAAATGCCATTTCACATTGACACACATTTGCAAACGGAGTAGCCCCAGTAGGCCTGCTCTGTTTGCTTATGTTGTCGGGGAGAGATTGTGGTGAAACAGTTGATAGGCATTACTGTGTGGCTTGGTCGGTACAGTGTTGGCATGGTAAGCTAGAGGCCCTGGGTCAGATTCCCAGTCGAGTCATAACTTTTCCAACATGTTACATTTGGCGCCCATCGTAAATAACCCATAAAGTGATTTAATAAGAAACTTGTGGAGTGTTCTTTGAGTAAGAATTTGGGACGAATTCTTGTGTAGAGGGTGTGTGTGTGTAGACAGGTAGAGATTTTGGTGAAACAGTTGATAGGCCTTGCTGTGTGGCTTGGTAGCTCAGTCGGTAGATTGTTGACATGGTAAGCCAGAGGCCCTGGGTTCGAGTCCCAGTCAAGTCACAACTTTTTCACCATGTTACAGTTGTAAAATTATAATTAATAGATTTCAATGCAAAAAAATCAGCTAATTAATGTTCATGACATCATTATTTCTTACATTAATATGAAGCGAATGTCATATGTGTATTGTAGAAACTCGTTTCATGAAAACATGTTGTAATAAACTCTGGTGTTAGATACTTCATACCGTATATACAAATCTCATCATAGGAAACACACAATTTATCACTACACCATCTGAAATTTGCAACTTTGATTTTCAGTTTCAGACTAGTTCTTGTCTTCTGAACACAAAGGGAACAACTCTGTCTGGATTGTTTCATCTGAATATGAGTTATATCCCTTTAATCTTTTACTCTTGTTAGAGATATCTGCAAAACTTAGTAGACTCAGATCAGGAACTCAGATCAGGAACTATCTGACCAGAGTCTGCTCTGTTGCTTGTAGAATAATACAGATTTTTTCAGTTTCTGCCGAGGTAAAAAAAAAATCATTTTAAATTACAATGCTTTTTTAAACACTTTACGCCATGAATATTCATGTAAGAAACAATGACATAATGAATATTGATAATGAGTGGTCACAACATAGGATTTGGTGGAGAAATGACAATTTTAGTATTTGGGTTACTGTTACCGGGGTATGCACCTTTATCTGTAGCTCTGTATTAAGTCAATATTTCATAAGGTAGAAGGTCAAACTTTATTATTTATATAAACAATAGACTTAGCAGCAGTTGATGAACTCTTTAACTTGTCCATGCTGCAGCTGTTGAGGGGGATGGTGAGCAATAAGATTTTACTCTTGTCGTTTCATGTGTGACACACATGAACGGATATTTATAAATAAGATGTATACTCAGAGCTACTGATAACGTAGATGCGATATCGTAGCTGTAAGACTGATAATGACTAGCATCCAGTTTAGGAATAGAGCTACGTTATCGTATCTACTGATAACGGTGCATACCAAATACTAAAGTTGTCATTTCTCCACAAAATCCTATGTTGTGACCACTCTTTAGAATCGTCTCTTCGAGATGATTCTAAAGAGTGGTCACAACATGGGGTTTTGCGGAGAAATTTAACAAATCAAAATTTAGTGGCCGGGAGCTTTATTTCTATAACCCCATCTCTGTGTCAAATTTGCTAGTGGGGGTATTAATCACCTTTAGTGGTAGTTTTAGTTTATACTAAATTTCACTAACTGTACTGAATATTCATGGACAAAATAGTTATCATGAAATAAGGAAGGACAAATATTGTAGCCATCTTAAAAATAAAAGATACAGATCCATCAGATTCCATAAGCAAATAGAAAAGATCCTGATCAGACAGCTCCTATAGGAGCTGTCTGATCTTGGTCTACTCTGCTTGCAAATGTCTAAAAAAACACGTTTATATGAAGGAAAAGGTTGATATGGTATAAATCATATTTGTAGTAGACAACATTTTCTGCCATGGTGCATGCTTAAGGTTTAGATCCTATAATGGGATAGTTCACAAAGCAGTACAGTTCAGTTAAGTTATAGTTAGGTACCACAGGTTTGGAGTTCAAGATAGAAATGTGTTCCCAGAATTATTTTCCAGAAAATCGTACAGCCAAATTTTACAGAGCTTCTGGCACTGTGCCATCATCTTGTATGTGGGAACTTTCATTAATAGGAAAAAGCACCCAGTTACTATACTACAGGTAATGTTTTTCTGTAACTCTTCAGCTCTACTGAGCAGGAAGGATACCGTCAACAGTTAATGTCTGCAATTCCCAAACATTCTTTAAATCCTTTTAACGCTGAATGGTCAGAGTCCACACAGTATGAAACGCTTCAACTTACAGGAAGATTTTGAATGACGAACAGTGCAGACCCTGATCAGAGGGCTCCTCTAGAAAACCAGTCATGTGCCCAACAATTACACTTAGCTTTGGTAAATTAGCGCTTGAATAAAGGTTATCATTACTTATGGTGACACGCTGTGCAAATTGAGACTGTTTATTGGACTCAATCAAAGAAAGGATAGTATTAAGTCAATCAAACAGGGTGATGCAATTAGAGGCAATATTGAGGGCAGCAGGTGCATTGAAAACCAGTAGGTTGAGGCACTTCCCCCCCCCACAAAAAGATCAACACCACCAGTGTCTGCCATTTATAAAAAGGAATTTCAAGAAATCTGCAATACGTTTTTATACACCGGAAGGTAACTTCGGTCGTATTATGGTATGTAGGGCTCAGGCAAGAGGTCGATTTGGGAGAAAAAGTCACCCTGACACTGCTGACTTCTCCCTATTTTGAGCTGAGGGAGAATTTTTAGTATATAGGACATATCGGGAGATACAAAATCAGGACCAAAACTTTTCCCTGAATCCCACTTAACTTCTCCCTGATGGAGAGCTCCAGCTTGAGCCCTGGGTATGGCGTTTATCCGTCTGTCTTTCCGTCCGTCTGTTAGCCACATCTTTGTCTGCTCAATATGACAACTATTGGGTGCTCAGTCTTCATACTTAGTAGGAAGGTTGGTCTTGGCTTAAGCTACTGATTTTGAGGTCAATTGGTCAAAGGTCAAGGTCAGTGACCTTCAACTCAAACATCTTGTCCGCTCAATAACTTGATAAGTATTAGGTGTGCTGTCTTCATACTTAGTAGGAAGGTTGGTCATGGCTAGTAGATGACCTCTATAGATTTTGAGGTCAGTCAGTCAAAGATCAAGGTCACAGTGACATTCAACTCATAAATCTTGTCTGCTCAATAACTTGATAAGTGGTAGGTAAGCTGCCTTCATACTTAGTAGGAAGGTTGGTCCTGGCTAGTAGATGACCCCTATTGATTTTGAGGTCAGTCTGTCAAAGGTCAAGGTCATAATGACCTTCAACTCATATTAAAATTGTGCATGTTATGACAGCACATACTTCGGGCGTATAATTCCCTGACACACAGGGCTCTTGTTGAATTTAACTTTGGGCATTTGAAGCAAATTTCAGGAAGTCATAATATATCATTCACTGGCTTAACCCTTTCCCTGTTCTATGTTTATTCCAAATTTCAATACCTACTGAATATTCATGGATAAAATAGTTATAATGAAATATGGAAGGTGGAATATTGTAGCCATTTTAGTAAGTAAAGAAACAGATCTGTCAGATTCCATTAGCAAACAGGGCAGACCCTGTTCAGACGGCTCCTCTAGGAGCCGTCTGATTTGGGTCTACTCTGTTTGCAGATGCGTGAAAACATGTTTATTTGAGGGAAAGGGTTAATATATGCCCTGTAGTCGTGTTCTCTTTTGATCAAATCTGTCATCAGACATACAGTCAAGTTGCAACTTATCCAAAGCCCTTTTATTTTTTTATACGCCTTAAGGTGACTTCTTTCGTATTGTGGTACAGCGCTTGTCTGTCTGTCTGGGCGGACATAGATTTTACTTGTGTGACAGTGAGAACAAAATATCTTTTGTTCTTCCTTTACTTGTGTGACTATTTTCTTGTCTTGTGTGTCAATTTTAAACAAAAGAAAAGTTGCACAAGGTTCTTTCAGTTAAAGTATGTCCGTTTGTTAGCCACATCTTTGTCCGCTTATTAGCTTGACAACTATTAGGTGTACAGTCCTCATACATGATAGAGAGGTAGGTCATGGCCAGTAGATGACTCCTCTTGATTTTGAGGTGAGTCAGTTGAAGGTCAAGGTCACAGTGACTTTCAACTCAAAAAGCTTGTCCGCTCAATAACTTGATAACTATTGAGTGTGCTGTCTACATACTTAGTAGGGAGGTTGGTCATGGCAAGTATATCACCCCTATTGATTTTGAGGTCAGTCAGAGGTCAAGGTCACAGTGACCCTCCACTCAAAAAAATATGACCTCTCAATAACTTGATAACTATTAGGTGTGCTGTCTTCATACTTAGTAGGAAGGTTGGTCTAGACCAGTAGGTGACCCTTATTGATTTTGAGGTCAGTTGGTCAACTCAAATGAACATTGTACATGTTTCGACAGCACTTACTTAGGGCTTATAATGCTCCGAAATAAGTAGCTCTTGTTGTTGTAGTATGTCATCAGTCCCGATCTGTATCCTAATTTCTGTGTTAAACTTTCTGGATCAGTGCTCCAGTTAGCATCATTACATCCCTATTGTACAGACCCATATTTGGCAAGTATGGATAGAAAATCAAATCCATACCTACTCCTACATATCATTTGAGGCAGAGCTACAGATAAAGGTGCATACCCAAATACTAAATTCGTCATTTCTCTACCAAACCCTATACTGTTCGAGACGATTCTAAAGAGTGGTCACAGAATAGGGCTAGGTGGAGGAAAAAAGGAGCTAGTTTTGAAAATATTTAAACTTATCTGGACTTCTGGAGAGGAGAGAATGGGTGTGTCGGTATACATGTATCTTGTAATCACTGTTGGTATGGTAGTTTTGCACTAGGCTCTGGATAGGTATACTGTAACTGAAGCAGAGTAGAGAAATGAGTTTTCCATCCAGCATCTGTGTGATTGTTATAGCTGGAACACCTTCGTACTCTTCTTTACAACTCAACCTTTATCTTGCTGTATTGTTGTATTGTGAACTCTTGCTCATTTCATATTGCAACTTTGTCTGATTTGTAAGAAATTGAAGGCCTAGTGTATAATGGTTAGGAACTAGGTCAGATTTTCCTGGCAATAGATTCGGATCCAAACTTTTGGGAATTGCAATTGCATTGTGTTCAGCAGGTAAAGCGCCAAGGCACTATAGATTTGGCAGGAATTCTCCCCCTCAGAACATAATTACTTGTTCTCTTGAATTGCCTTAGAAAAAAAACCTGTATTGTTATTCCTCTGCTAGGTAAAAAGTGAACCAGCTGGGTGTTGATTGTTTATTGTTTAAAACATATGGTGGGGAAAAAAAGTTGGAATTGAAAAGTTGTGTGAAAGGATTATTGATACATTTACTTGGATTAATATACTAATAGACTGTCGATGAATTACTGAGATTGGTTCCAGTTCCTATAGTTTGATAATACATGAAAGAACATTTAACTGTTTTGCAGTGTTAATTGGGGTCTCATCTGGATTCAAACTGATAGTATTGGTAGTGGCAGTTTGTCTCATTGTCAGCTAAATCAGGTATGTGATTTTTCTGAGGATTCACTGATTTCCTGGGATCTGATATTATCAGGAGTCGTTTCTGTGAAACACACCTAAGTGTTTAGGCTTATTTTCATTGTGCTTTTACTGGCAGGTGACACACATATTCCTTTTAAACACTCTTGTTGATTGTAAAGCTGCATTAAGTGTTGTTGAGGTGGTGTTTTCACACTGGTCTACTTCAAATATTAACTCAAGATTGTCAAAGGTCTTTGAAGGCAGTTGTGCATTTTGACATGGGGCTTCTCTCCCTGTCTGAAACCCACTTTTCAGGGTGTTGACCTAGACACTGCTGGGTCCCTTCAACAGCCCCAACTCCTTACCAAAAGTTTTAAGCCATTCAACTTCCATGTCAATCACATCACTGTGAATGATTTTAAAGCATCATTTTGACTTTAAAGTTTAATAGATCTTGACAATTCTAAAGAGTGGTCACAGTATTATAGGGTTGGTGGAGAAATTATGATTTTAGTATTTTGTTACATATCTTATCTGTGGCTCTCAGTGTACCTATTTCTGATCAGGCTGCAGACTATTATACATGCATATCATGAAATAAGATTCTTGAATGTAGGCTTTTTATCCTAACCATCCTTTGTCTCAGAGTTGACTTTGAACTGTCATTTTTTCAGTTGCAAACTTTTTTGCTCACCTGCTCACAGTGCTAAGGTGACTCTTTGTCAACAATTTCTTTCAACATCTTTTCATAGATATCTATAGACAGAGCTACAGATAAAGATAAGTACCCAAAAACTAAAATTGTCATCTCTTCACCAAACCCTATACTGTGACCACTCTTTAGAATTGTCTCAAAGAGACGATTCTAAAGAGTAGTCACAGCATAGGGTTTGGTGGAGAAACAAAGTTGTTATTCTTGAAAATGTTTTAATTTACGCATCTTATTTGGAGCTCTTCAGTCAGACTGGAAATTTGGAAAGGACATACAAAAAGTCCACAGTAACACCAGAAGCACAAATGAAGTATATTGTATGTGCTCACACATATACAAGCAGAGGTCCAGATAAGATGGGTAAATTAAAATATTTTCAAGTAGAACTTCTTTATTTCTCCATCAAACCCTATGTTGTGACCACTCTTTAAAATCGTCTCTTTGAGACTATTCTAAAGAGTGGTCACAACATAGGGTTTGGTGGAGAAATGACGATTTTAGTATTTAAGTACGCACCGTTATCTGTAGCTCTGTGCAAGACCTTCACAAAAGTGTCCCATGCCTGTTCCACATTTACATCGTATATAGTCAGCACAGTAAATTGTGAGTAAAATATCAGTCCTTAACATATAATCATCCACCCACGTAAATGTAATAATTACTTATTGACATTAAATCAATTGGCTTATGTTTGTTTGTTTAACCTCTGGGTTGCTTCAAGGGTGGGGGAGGTGCATGTCTTATAGACACGATTTTCTAGTTTAACTCTTTACCTGTTCTACGCTTATTCCAACTTTCAATACCTACTGCATGTTCATGGAAAAAAGTTACAATGAAATATTGATGGTAGAACATTGTAGCCATTTTAGAAAGTAAAGAAACGGATCTTTCAAATTCCATCAGCAAACAGAGCAGACCCTGATTAGATGGCTCCTATAGGAGCCCATTTGATATGGGTCTACTCTGTTTGCAAATGCGTAAACACGTTTAAATGAGGGAAAGTGTTAACCTTTAGCCTGCTAAGCAAATTTAATTGCCTGATTGCTGTGTAAAAATATATGCCATTTGCTTTTATGTACAAAAATGTTTTTATTAGAACAGTTTGGAATCTGATGAGAGGCTGAATAATATGGCGTCTATTCAGGATACACACTGTTTGCGAAGGTTATCATGAAGTAGCCGTTAAGCTCGGCCAGGTTCTAAACTTTATAGTTTGTTGGATTAACTCTTTCTTGGTCTGATCTAGGTCCCATTTGAGCTTGATCCAAGTCTTTGTACAAATGCCAGTGTTGAATTTTAGCAGTTGAAGGGTTCAACAGATCATGGCTGATTTTATCAGGAAGACCCACTTTGGTTCACTGCAGTTCTGTTTTCTTGTGATAGGGAGGGTGTGGAGGAGGATTTTAGAAGCTGCTGGATGTATTCTGTTTCTGTATTTCTGGTTGTTTGTGTGATCTTTGCTAACAGTGTTAATCCAGATGAGAAACCAAATGAATTGGCTACAGGATCAAAACTGTTTATTATGCCCCCAGATCAGATCCGGGGGAGGGGGGGGGGGGTGTTATTGCTTTTGCCCTGTCTACCCGTTTGTCTGTTTGTTTGTCACCAAATTTAACATTGGTCATAACTTATGAACCAGTACAGACAGAGACTTGATATATGGCATGCATATATGTATCTCATAAAGCTGCACATTTTTAGGGGTGACATGTCAAGGTCATCCTTCAAGGTTAGAAGTCAATATATCTAGGTCAAATCAACGACTTTAACATTGGCCATAACCTTTGAACCAGTACGTTTAGAGACTTGATATTTGGCATGCATGTGTATCTCATAAAGCTGTACATTTTGAAGAGTGCCATGTCAAGGTCAAGGTCATCCTTCAGAGTCAAAGGTCAGATGGTTGTTTGTTTGTCAGCAACTTTAACATTTGCCATGCCTTTTGAATCAGTAGAGATAGAGACTTGATATTTGGCACTGAAACTAGTTTTGCAAATACATTACAGGAAAAATTGACTATGTCTTGTAGTGGACATTTGTTTTTAATGGTGAAAGAGTTAATAGGAGAAAAACACTTGTATATGTAATTATCTGTAAGATTCAATGCTAAGTAGATTTTACTGAGTGGTGAACTCCCTGTAATGTTTGATTGCTTGTTTCAACAATTAATACTGGTCTTGTGATTGTGTAGTATATGAGTTTCTTCCTGACATGTATAAAACAGTACATTTACCTTCAAGGTAGGCAAACACTAGTTTCACAACTACTTCTTACTCTCATTACTTTAAAAGGGGCCTCCTTGGCCGAGTGGTTATGGTCTTCGACTGACAATCGCTTAGCCCCTCTGTGGTTCGAATCCTGGTCAGGGCATTTGGAGAAGTCTTCCAGCCGTCTTTCCGTAGGTTGGATGTTCTTCTGTGCACAAAATAATGCAATTTGTTCCTCGCAAAGGAGAACCCCTGGAGTCTTCCACCATCCATAATTAGATGGACGTCCCAATAATATGACTGAAATACTGTTAAATTGATGTAAAACCTGATAAAAACCAAACCAAAACTTTATTGAAAAGAAATTGAATAAAAATAACTTTGAGAATTGCAGCAGACCACAATATTTGGAGAGAACATTTTAATGTGTAAAGAGTTTATTTTAAATGCATTTAGACAGTGTAGACATTGTGTCTGGTGTAGCTATGGCTATGATCTGTGTCCTTCAGGTGGTGTGTGCTTAGTTCAAAGTATAAATGGTGAAAATTTGCCCATATTTCTTTTTGCCCATTATTGGGTGAGGGGTTGGTGAAGAATGTTATACTAGGATAACTTTGTGTACATGTGTGTGATATACCCTAATTAGCCTTCGTGTACGGAGAGACAAGCTTTAATGCAGATAATGCAGACCCAGATCAAGTTGCAGTTGAAGGAGTAGTTTGAAGAGGGTCTTCACTATTTGCTACTATGTGAAGCTAGTTTAACCCATTCCCTCTATTTATAGATAAAAGCAGTATTAACCAGAGAAAAGGAAAATTTAATTTTAGAATTTTGTAGTTCTGAAACCATTGGGATAAATAGAGCATTTGCGAGCAAATGCTCTGTTTACCACAATGGTTTCAAAAAGTGACTTTTGCAGAGGCGTAGAAAGGCATATTTATGGAGGAAAGGGTTATAGTTATGTGAATGGTGCCAAACCCATTAGAGAGGGGAGACCAGGGAGGGGAGATCAGGCATTGCAAAAATAAGGGTATTACTGTTACATAACAGCTTTTTTCTGCAGAAATCTTGGATTGAGTATACGTGATAAATATCATGAATATAATGTTTTATAGTTGCCTGCACATTCAGGGAGATTTTATTAGAATTCTGTGACTCTTGTTATTTGTTACTTGTAGCAAAGAGTCTCTAAAGATTGTTCATACAACCATATATGGAATTAATCTTTCCAAGAAATGTTTTGAAGGACCATATCGAGATTACTTTGACACATGTATATATTGAAATTATTATCATAAAATGGAAGGCTTATTAATTCCATGTGTTTCGCTGAAGTAGCTTGTATTTCGGATGGTTGTATTTGGATTCTACTTGATAACTCAAAGAAAAGATTTGAAGAGCTCAAAGCACCAGTTATGAAGAAGTTGTGGTCCCATGTTTCGCATCAATTGAGCCAACAGCTTGGAGAATGGCAGGAAAACTTAGAACAGGATTCTCGAATTGTTGGCATGGCAGATTTCCGCCTGACTGGATTTAAACTTCCAGGTATGTAAAGAATAGCAGAGCAACAGATAAAGGTGCGTACCCAAATACTAAAATCGTTATTTCTCCACCAAACCCTTTATTGTGACCACTCTTTAGAATCGTCTCGAAGAGATGATTCTAAAGAGTGGTCACAGTATTGGGTTTGGTGGAGAAATAAAGGAGCTATTGTTGAAAATGTTTAAATTTATGCATCTTATCTGGACCTCTGGATTGGAATGATATATGCAGTGTGTGGATAGCATGACCAATCAGTATCTAAATGATGCAGCAAGTTTGTTTTACTTTTTTCCAATTCTTTCAATCTTTTGAGAACCTACTGACTGTTGTATGAAATTGCCTGGGGTGCACTTCCGATGAGTAATAGCATGGTAGGATTTTTACAGAAAAATATAAAACGTATTTGATTCGGATTTCTTAGCCCTTTCCTCCATAAATACGCCTTTCTACGCAAACAAAGTAGACCCAGATAGATAGTTCTATAAGGAGACATCTGATCAGGGTCAGTTCTGTTTGTCTATGAATTGATATAGTTTCTGCTATGGCCAATAGTTCCAGTGTCCATGTGCCATTGTTCTATAGGTAAAGGTGCTTACTCATACAGTCCAACCTGCTTCAGCGGTCACCTGGTATCAGCAGCCACACTGCTGTAAGCGGCCACTCTAGGACCTTCCCAACGAAAAACACTATATATTACACCTGGTATAAGCGGTCACCTGCCTAACACATAATAACCATGAACAGTAGATGTGCAAGACACACTTTTCATGTGTTTAGTGCTACCTGGGCATTGCAGAATTATCTTCCCTTGAACCTTGAGTATTGTCATTTTGGCATGAAACATGGTGAGTTGGTGGAGCCAACTCCTCCTTCAATTTGAAAGTTTTTAAATTGATACTTGCCATACATAATAACCATGAATAGCAGATGTATAAGACACAATTTTCATATGTTAATTAAGTCGCAGGCATTTCAGAATTGTCTCTTCTTCCACTTTGAGTATTTTTGTCATTTGGTCTTGTTACATGGGTAGTTGGTATCATAAACTTGGATTTGCAATCAAAAGCTGCAGGGGTATTCATCACCTTTAGCAATAGTTCTAGTTATGGTCTGGATCATTCTCGGGACTTTTTCAACCTTTAATAACATCATGAATATTTATCAGCTGAATTTTTACAATGTAACTTTTTCAAGGGAATGTTTTGCTTTGTAGAATCAGATCTATATCATGTCAAAAGCAAATGGAGTAGACCCTAATCAGATGGCCCCTGTAGGAGCTGTCTGATCGAGGTCTACTCAGTTTGCAAATGTGGGAAACAGTGTTTATATGAGGAAAAGAGGTGGAGAGGAAACGGGTTTTGTTTATTGGGGACTGTTTGGTAACTTCTTCAATACATGTATCTTGTGTAAGCTATTTCTTTCTGCACATATGTGATTGCTGGAGTCTATCAGAGTTATTAGCATAGAAGAAATGCTCCTGATTTGATACATCTCTCGGTAGAAAGTATATTGACTGATCTTGACAGGCAAACTGTTAAAACTGAGGATATTTGCAAACAGTTGTATACAACAGAAAGGCTGGGTAACTCAGCATCTTATTTGGCTCCAAACTGTTTGACATGTTTAATGGCAGTTTTTTTTAAGAGAAATCAAATAAATATCGCTGTTCAGGATGAAGCAGATGAAAAAGTACAATTATTCGGTATGCAAAAGGCAAGTTACCTGTGTTATACCTACCTTGTAATCTCAATGTGTGTTTTCATAATTATACCCCCACAAACAGAGTTTGAGGGGGGTATACTGGAATCAGCCTGTCAGTTGGTCGGTCGTTGAACGTCAGTCTGTCCGCAAAATCTTGTACTTTCAACTCCTCCTTCAGTTTCAACCCGATTCATTTGATACTTGGCATAAATGTTACTCAGGTGTAGTAGATGTGCAAGACACAAATTTCAGGTCTCTGTGACATTGACCTTGACCTTTGGCCTTGAAATTGGTCTTGAAATTGGCAGGCAAAAGCTTGTACTTTGAACTCCTCCTGCACATTCAACCTTATTCACTTGATACTTGGCATAAATGTTACTCAGGAGTAGTAGATGTGTAAGACACAAATTTCAGGTCTCTGTGACCTTGACCTTTGGCCTTGAAATTGGTCTTGAAATTGGAAGGCAAAATCTTGTACTTTAAACTCCTCCTTCACTTTCAACCTGATTCACTTGATACTTGGCATTAATGTTACTCAGGAGGAGTAGATGTGCAAGACACAAATTTCAGGTCTCTGTGACCTTGACCTTGACCTTTGGCCTTGAAATTGGTCTTGAAATTGGCAGGCAAAATCTTGTACTTTGAACTCCTCCTTCAATTTCAACCTGATTCACTTGATACTTGGCATAAATGTTACTCAGGAGTAGTAGATGTGCAAGACACACATTTCAGGTCTCTATGACCTTGACCTTTGGCCTTGAAATTGGTCTTGAAATTGGCAGGCAAAATCTTGTACTTTGAACTCCTCCTTCAATTTCAACCTGATTCACTTGATACTTGGTATAAATGTTACTCAGGTGTAGTATATGTGCAAGACACAAATTTCAGGTCTCTGTGACCTTAACCTCGGCCTTTGGCCTTGAAATTGGTCTTGAAATTGGCAGGCAAAATCTTGTACTTTGAACTCCTCCTTCACTTTCAACCTGATTCACTTGATACTTGGCATGCCATACATGTTACTCAGGAGTAGCAGATGTGCAAGACACAAATTTCAAATCTCTGTGACCTTGACCTTTGGCCTTGAAATTGGTCTTAAGATTGGCAGGCAAAATCTTGTACTTTGAACTCCTCCTTCACTTTCAACCTGATTCACTTGATACTTGGCATAAATGTTACTCAGGAGTAGTAGATGTGCAAGACACTAATTTCAGGTCTCTGTGACCTTGACCTTGACCTTTGGCCTTGAAATTGGTCTTGATATTGGCAGGCAAAATCTTGCACTTTGAACTCCTTCAATTTCAACCTGATTCATTTGATACTTGGCATAAATGTTACTCAGGAGTAGTAGATGTGCAAGACACAAATTTCAGGTCTCTGTGACCTTGACCTTGACCTTTGGCCTTGAAATTGGTCTTGAAATTGACAGGCAAAATCTTGTACTTTGAACTCCTCCTTCACTTTCAACCTGATTCACTTGATACTTGGCATAAATGTTACTCAGGAGTAGTAGATGTGCAAGACACAAATTTCAAATCTTTGTGACCTTGACCTTTGGCCTTGAAATTGGTCTTAAAACTGGCAGGCAAAATCTTGTATTTTGAACTCCTCCATCAATTTCAACCTGATTCACTTGATACTTGGCATAAATGTTACTAAGGAGTAGTAGATGTGCAAGACACAAATTTCAGGTCTCTGTGACATTGACCTTGACCTTTGGCCTTGAAATTGGCAGGCAAAATCTTGTACTTTGAACTCCTCCTTCAATTTCAACCTGATTCACTTGATACTTGGCATAAATTACAGAATTTTCTCTATTTGAAATTTGGGTATTTTTGTTATTTGGTCCTGTTACATGTTCAAAACTTGGATTTGCAATCAAGGCTGCCGTGTGGGGGTATTCATCACCTTTAGTGATAGTTCTAGTTATTACCTGAATGATAATGAGTCCCCTACCTTACACCCAAAGATGAAGCATCCCTGCACAGAAGTCTTTTTTGGGGTATGCGATCTTTACTTCTTAAAAACATTACAGTTCTTTCTGTTTGCTCATTTGTCCTGTAGCTAGCTATATACACAACAAAGAAGAAAAACTTTCTGCAGTAGACAATCTGTACTGTGTGCTGAAGATGAATAAATTATACAAATCATTAATGATGTTGGGCAACTGTTTGGATCCAGGTGTGATGCCCAACTACCGATCTAGGTGTGATGCCCGACTACTGGTCTAGGTGTGATGCTCAATTACTAATCTAGGTGTGATGCCCAACTACTGATCTAGGTGTGATGCATGACTACTGATCTAGGTGTGATACTCGATTACTGATCTAGGTGTGATGCCCAACTACTGATCTAGGTGTGATGCATGACTACTGATCTAGGTGTGATACTCGATTACTGATCTAGGTGTGATACATGACTACTGATCTAGGTGTGATACTCAATTACTGATCTAGGTGGGATGCCCAACTTCTGGTCTAGGTGTGATGCATGACTACTGATCTAGGTGTGATACTCGATTACTGATCTAGGTGTGATGCCCAACTAATGATCTAAGTGTGATGCCTGACTACTGATCTAGGTATGATACTCGATTACTGATCTAGGTGTGATGCCCAACTACTGATCTAGGTGTGATGCCTGACTACTGATCTAGGTGTGATACTCGATTACTGATCTAGGTGTGATGCCCAACTACTGATCTAGGTGTGATGCCCAACTACTGGTCTAGGTGTGATGCCTGACTACTGATCTAGGTGTGATGCCGACTACTGATCTAGATGTGATTCCCGATTATTGTTTAGGTGTGATGCCTGACTACTGATCTAGAGCAAACGCTGTATTTATCACAATGGTTTTCAAAAGGTGATTTTTACAGAGGCGTCAAAAGGCATCAGTATGAGGGTATGGGTTAACAATTTTCATGCAGTAGATATGTTCTGCGAAATTGTCATCAGCTGCAAAAGGTGCTTGGCAATGTTGGAATCTCAGTGGCAACAAAACTTTGCATAGCCCTTTCCCTCATATAAACGTGTAGGAGCCATCTGATCTGGGTCTACTCTGTTTGATAATGGAATTTTAAAGATCTGTTCCTTTACTTTCTAAAATGGCTACGATGTCCAACCTTCCATATTTCTTTATAACTATTTTGTCCATGAATATTCAATAGGTATTGAAAATTGTAATAAACATAGGACAGGGAAAGGGTTAAGTAATCACATATTGTATTGTTTGAGTTGTACGCTTGCATACAGGGTCATCATGCCTTCTGGATTTACAAAAAAGGTTGCAGTGGTGACAACGAATATACAAATAAGCTCAATAAATATTTTTTCCCCACATTTTTCTTAAATTATGCAGCAAGTAGCAAGTTAGTAAGCCAGTATGCGTTTACCTTGGTTTCCGTGCCAACCAGTGTACACCTGCGTGCTATCAATGTCATGTCAGTCGTTCTAGGGTATAAACATTAACACTTTGATTGCTGGAAGTAGGTTAGCATACACACGTATAGGTGCTGCATAAAGTGTAGACACATCACTGGGCTCATGCAAGAGCCCTTTGATCAGGGTCTTCAGTGTTCATTTTCAGCAAAGTATAAAGATTATTGCACAGAGCTACAAATAACGGTGCTTACTGAAGTACTAAAATCCTCATTGCTCCACCAAACCCTATCTTGTGACCACTCTTTAGAATCGTCTCAAAGAGACGATTCTGAAGAGTGGTCACAACATATACAGGGTTTGGTGGAGAAATGAAGAAGTTATACTTGAAAATATTTCAATATTTCAATTTACGCATCTTTTCTGGAGCTCTGATTCTATATGAAAAAATAACAAAATTTAAGCTGTTGATAGGATTAATCTCTTCAGCATTGGCACCAAGTCACTACTGTCCATTTCAGACAATGAATACCTGAATATTCATAGTATGCTAGACCTGCTTAAATTTTTGAATAGTCCATTTGAAAATTTGGTGTTGAAAAGATGAAACTATTACCTGCTTTTCATTGCAATTTTACGCTTTTGATCTTCATGTAGATTAGATGTCTGAAACCTTGGTCTCTGGTGAAATTCAAGTTGCTTGCATTTTAGATAATAGTTTCTAAGGAAACAATGAGATATCTCAGAATATGTTAAACAAAAAAAGACAGATAAAAATTCAGGACACATCAGTTAATTATAGCAGACAGAAATTATTTAACAAGTGGAGACTTGCGCAGTCCGTCTAGTTGATTCCATAACCTAAATTAAACTTCCAGACTGAATTTTCAAATATACTAGACTGAATTTCCCATGTGCTTCTCTGAAATTGCAAAAAGTTCAAGTATACCTTGTTCTTAACCCTTCTCTTGCTGAATTTTAAAAAACAGTTCTTCTTTACCCATGCCCTGTTGTATAATTACATAATTATATCTTCACTGTCTGCAATTATTTCTCTGTGCAATCACTGCTGTGGAGTGCACTGGTTGCACAATCAATTTGTAAATAGTGCAGACCCAGATGAGACAACTCCTGCAGGAGCTGTCTCATCTGGGTCTTCACTATTTACAGGTAGGGATATTGACGTGAACAGCAAGCGAAGGGTTAAATATATTTAAACAAAAAAACAGTGAAGACCCAGGTGATTTATATCTCCTTTCTTGACCTTTGGCAAAGAACAAATCAATTGTGTTGTACATGATAAAGCCACCTCTTACCTTAACCCTTTCCTCTGGGAATATTCATGTTAGAAAAAATGATGTCATGAATATAAATATTAATTGTCCATGGTAGAAACTGCAGAATCATATCTATATTATATCATAAGCAAACACACCTATAGGAGCCGTCTGATCTGGGTCTACCCTGTTTGCAAAGGCATAGAAAGGAGTATTTATGGAGTAAAGGGTTAACACTTTACTTCGAAGCAAGTCCTTTTTAATGCTTATGCAAATTGGGTAGCCAGTGAGGGTCTGCCCTGATGGCTAATATGTAAGTCGTCAGATTCTGCCTGCCATGTTTGATACAAGCATTAACCCTTTCCCTTTGACGACTCTGTAAAAGTCACATTGTGAAACCATTGCATAAATAGAGCTCTATTTATCACAATGGTTTCAAACTACAAAATTCTAAAAAAAAATCCTTTTCTCTAATTAATGCCCCTTTTCGGTAGATTTATTTAAAGAGGTTGTATCTAAAAATAGCCTATGACATAAAGGGTTAAATTAGTGTTCTTATTCAGTAAAGTGTTGTATGAATATTCATCAGAGAAAGTTTTTAAAAACCAAAATTAGATGAAGAAGTTGCTTCTGACTAGTACACCATAATAAGGCAGTTACAGTAGTTAGGGGAAATAACTCTTTAAGACTTCAACTACATCTGGATATTGTTACAAGTAATTGGGAGTTGCCAAACCTTGATTTATGTAGATGCATGGTTCAATCAGTTGCAATCAGAAATGGCCAACATGGTGAAAATTAAAAAAAAATCTCCTAGAACCATCGTTCAGTAAGCTTTGCCAAAATTGTTCAAACCAAAAATTAGTTCTAAGATTATTGTTATAGATGAAATCCATGGTTGTCAGGTGGTAAGCTTGTTGTGATATTTTAAACAATTGGACCATTATTCTTATAAATTAGGGATGACAGCGGTAAACTGGTTTATCCTGTAAATCAGTTTATCCATTAGATGACCATTTATCGGTTATTGAATATCATATATTGATAATTTGTAATCAGCGTCAAACGATTTCTATCCTGATGAGACAAAGATTTACTTGGTGTCTCTTCCAGATCTTTGCTCAAAGGTTATTACATGTTACCCAGTAGCAAGTTGAAGATTGATCAGATCCACATCTTAACCCTTTCCTCATATAAACATGTTTTCACGCATTTGCAAACAGAGTAGACCCAGATCAGACGGCTCCTACAGGAGCCGTCTGATCAGGGTCTGCTCTGTTTGCTAGTGGAATTTGGCTGATCTGTTTCTTTGCTTTCTAAAATGTCTACAATGTTCCACCTTCCATATTTCTTTAAAACTATTTTGTTAATGAATATTCATTAGGCACTGAAAATTGGCCTAAATACAGAACAGGGAAAGGGTTAAGCTTTCTGTCTACAAGACACAGATATATTTGTAAAAGATTTAAACATTCTGAATGCTGAGTATTCAAAGTGGATTGACTCATCAGTGTTTAACTATAGCAGAGCTCCAGATAAGATGGGCAAATTTAAACATTTTCAAGAATAGCTCCTTTATTTCTCCACCAAACCCTACCTGTGACCACTCTTTAGAATTTTCACGAAGAGATGATTCTAAAGAGTGGTCACAGTATAGGGTTAAGTTGAAAAATGGCATTCGTGTTTTACTATAGCAGAGCTCTAGATATGATGTGTAAATTTAAACATTTTCAAGAATAGCTCCTTTATTTCTCCGACAAACCCTATACTGTGACCACTCTTTAGAATTTTCTCGAAGAGACGATTCTAAAGAGTGGTCACAGTATAGGGTTTGGTGAGAAATGGCAATTTTAATATTTTGGTATATACCCTTATCTGTAGCTCTACTATAGTGTGACAGACTTTTAATCTAAAGTGAGGGAATTTGAATAACAAATTGCAGATCCTGAAGAGAGTCTACACTATTTACAAAATGCCAGTAAACTTGTTTCTCTGCATTCAAAGGGTTAATTGTGTTGAACATATCCCTCCGGGCTTGAAGGTGAATTCAAAATATTCCACTGTGTTGGTGGTGGAGTATTGGAAATTCCGTGTGAAAATCGTTCCGATATGCTTTTAATGGCTGCAGAGAGTAGTCTGCTTGTTTGAACACTGGCCGTACCAATGGTTGACTGCACTGATAATCTCTTCTAGGTTTCACTGATGTCATGTTCTTTGTATGGCGCAGTTTAGATCTTGTTTGGGATTGTGTTTAGATTCTAGTCCTACTGTTTCCCATATGTCAGTAGCGTTCAGTTATTTTCAGACAAGGGAGTTGAAAGGATATATAGCACCAAAAATAATGCTGCCACAGAGGCTGGTCTCAATGAACAGTGGTTTGTCGATAATTTTCCAAGAAAGATGAACGGTTTATGTATGTGTGTGG
Organism: Azorinus chamasolen; assembly: GCA_963576725.1. NCBI lineage: Eukaryota > Metazoa > Mollusca > Bivalvia > Cardiida > Solecurtidae > Azorinus > Azorinus chamasolen. Next base: position 8,238,940 of record OY755247.1, on the reverse strand, counting down.
TTTCTGTCCTAGTTGTTGACTTTTTATGCAGTTATTTAAACCTGCTAATGGGAGTTTAATTCCAGTATGTGGATGCTGTCATACATCCAGTGTAGCTACATATCACTGTTCACTGTTCTTGCTATAGTTTCAGCAAATTGGCGACAGAATTGGTTGGATTACACGAAATTGCAGATAATGGCTAGTGTTTTTGTGCGCTGATGAGGAAGTAGACGGATTTATTGAAGGTGACTGGGTGATGTCACTCATAATATCATGTGACTGTGGCCTTGGAATGAGGTGTAGTGTAATATAGTGTAAATCTGTTGGTTCTTTTAAGTATGATTGATTTCTCATTGATGGGAATGTAAACAGTAGGGTATCTGTACCAAGCTTAATGCAGATAAAATACTTTTGGTGTATTGTTAGTTTGCACATTGTCATTGAACTTAGGTATAACCCTTTTCTCCATGAATATTCATGTAAGAAATTAAGACATCTTGAATACTAATTAGATTATTAGCTCGTCTGTTTCAAAGAAACCTCGAGCTTTTGTGATCACTGGGTGGTAGTCGTTGTCGTAGTTGTAGGCACTGGCTTCGGCGGCGGAGGCATGCTAAAACTTTAATGTAGCTGATTAATCAAAAAGTATTTATGAGGTATCAACATGAAACTTCATAGGTTGGTATATGTACATCTCTTTGAGGACAAGTGTATAGTGGACAAGGACCAAATCAGATGAGCGTTGGCACTGCCCACGGCTCTTGTTTTTATGCCCCAGATCAGATCTGGGGGACATATTGCTTTTGCTCTGTCTGTTTGTCTGTTTGTCTGTCTGTCTGTCTGTCTGTCTGTTTTTCTGTTTGTTTGTGAGCAACTTTAACATTGGTCATATAACTTTTCAACCAGTACAGATAGAGACTTGATATTTGGCATGTATATATATATATATATCTCATAAAGTAGCACATTTTGTCAAGGTCAAGGTCATCCTTCAAGGTCTGGGGTCAAATATATAGGTCAAATCACCGACTTTAACAATGGCCAATACTTTTGATTCAGTAGAGGTAGAGACTTGATATTTGGCATTCATGTATATCTCTTGAAGCCACACATTTTCAGGGGTGACATGTCAAGGTCATCCTTCAAGGTCAAAAGCCAGATATATAGGTCAAATCACTTATTCTCGAACCAATAGAAATAGAAACTTGATATTTGGCATGCATGTGTATCTCATGAAGCCTGACATTATGAGTGGTGACATGTCAATATCAAGGTCATCCTTCAAGGTCAAAGGACAAATGTATAGGTCAAAGTTTAGTTTCGCTATACTCTTTGATTAAGTACAGATGGAGACTTGATATTTGGCATGTATGTGTATCTCATGGAGCTGCATGTATTGCGTGGTGACATGACATGTCACGGTCAAGGTCATCCTTCAAGGTCAAAGCTCATATATAGGTCAAATCACCAACTTCACATAGAGACTCCATATCTGGCCAGCTAGCCTATTAGGGTGGTGTTGAAGGGGGGGGGGGGCATAATGTAGTGCTTCACAAACACATCTTGTTTATAATGGCATATAAACAGGACATTTTGACTCAGGAAGAAACTGTAGAATAGATTTATATCATACCAAATTTAAACAGAGCCGACCCTGACAGCGGGCCTTTCTCTGGCATCTACATGGGTTCGTTAAAAGGACCCTGTCCCAATACAAAAGTCTCCCATGAGTTAGTAGCAAAGGTCTCCATGAGAGGGGAATTGAGAATTCTCCCATTGAAGAATTAGTCACTAAGGTTTTCCACGGGTTAGGAACAAAGGTATTTAGTGTAAAGGCTGTACTCAGAATTTACAGATAGAGTGCATTACTCATAGATTTAGCTGACCAGTGATAACCAATTTGCAGATAGTCTGGATTTAGGTAAGGCCCCAGAATGTTCAGAGCTTGATCTAATATCCAGATTGTTTGTCAGTCACACCCTGTAGGTAAGGCTCCAGAATGTTCAGAGCTTGATCAAATATCCAGATTGTTTGTCAGTCACACCCTGTAGGTAAGGCCCCAGAATGTTCTGAGCTTGATCTGATATCCAGATTGTTTGTCAGTCACACCCTGTAGGTAAGGCCCCAGAATGTTCTGAGCTTGATCTGATATCCAGATTGTTTGTCAGTCACACCCTGTAGGTAAGGCTCCAGAATGTTCAGAGCTTGATCAAATATCCAGATTATTTGTCAGTCACACCCTATGTCGTATGGCCCCAGAATGATCAGAGCTTGATCTAATATGTATGTCAATCTTGATATAATTTGTTTGTCAGTCGCAGGAATATTTAAACAAGACAGAAAGTACAAAATCAGATTTATATTATGTCATAAGCAAACAGAGCAGACCCCGATCAGATGGCTCTTGTAGGTGTCGTCTGATTTTGGATCTACTCTGTTTGCAAAGGTGTAGAAAGGCGTATTTATGGAGTAAGGGGTTAACTTAATGACTTAAATGTATTGTAGATCAGTAACTGTTTGTACATTAAGTTATTGCTATCTGCTGAATTGTCGTCTGCAACAGTTCGAAATTATCAAATATTTTATAAACATATTCCTGTGTTCATATACAGCTAATCAATTTGTGTGACATCATTAATTCACACATGAATATTCATGGAGTAAAGGATTTAAGTGGAATAATTGTACGCGATAATCAATTTCATGATATGACTGGTATTTCTATAGTAATGATATATTCAGTTGCCCTCAGGCATTTATAAATGATAATCCATAGACTTGTATCTGACAATATTGTCTTTAGTTCTAATACATGATTAGTAATGAAGACATGCATCTTTTGCTAAGCTTTGAAATACATGTAGGTTTGTGTAAATGTCTTAAAAGTGTTTAAATCATGCTTCAGGTACAGTGTAAATCTTTCCAGCATTTTGTCTGGTGTTTTACCTTGTCCTTGTTTGGCATGCTAAGGGTTGTATGACCAGTGCAGATTCTCAGATAATGTCCATGTCAACAATGACTTACATGGGTTTGCCTGCTTGATGCTAAGTGCGCTTCCACTGGCATATACATACTGCTTAGATCCCGATGAAACGGGCAAAGTTATACAGAGCTACAGATAACGATGCTGATGCGTACCTAAATACTAAAATTATAAGTTCTCCACCAAACCCTTTGCCAAACCCTATGTTGTGACCAATCTTTAGAATTGTCTCGGAGAGAAATAAAGAAGTTATTCTTGAAAATATTTCAATTTACGCATCTTATCTAGACCTCTGTATGTTGTTTGCTACAGTCAGTAGTTTCTCAGCAGCACACATGAATTGGAAGAAAGTAAAAATTGTTAGAAATTCTGAATTTGGAATGTTGGACACACATGCACTGACATTTGCAAACAGTGTAGACCAGATCAGAACATTCATAGAGGAGCCCAGTGGTCAGGCTCTGCACTGTATATCAGTCAAAATCCTAGATAGCAAGTTAAACCTTTCATACTGAATGGATTCTCAGAGCTCCAGACAACGGTGCATACTCAGATACTAAAATCATCATTTCTCCACCAAACCCTATGTTGTGACCACTCTTTAGAATCGTCTCTTCGAGACGATTCTAAAGAGTGGTCACAACATAGGGTTTGGTGGAGAAATGAGGAAGTTACACTTGAAACTATTTTAATTTGCGTATCTTATCTGGAGCTCTGGACTCTATAGCAGAGCTACAGATAACGGTGCGTACTCAAATACTAAAATCGTCATTTCTACACCAAACCCTATATTGTGACCACTCTTTAGAATCATCTTCGAGACGATTCTAAAGAGTGGTCACAATATAGGGTTTGGTGGAGAAATAAAGAAGTTATACATGGAAATATTTCAATTTACGCATCTTATCTGGAGCTCTGTATAGTAAACACTGATGGACAATTCCACTCTGCTCTGGAAGGGTGAAGTAGAAAGCATTCTTACAGCAGGAGAAAAGTTGAAGGCATTGATTTGTTCTCTACTCTCATTATTGATTTTTGCTATGGCTGTTCTAGCAGCATCATTGGATTGGAAGAATGGATAAAGGAATGGGGGAAGTAAATGAAAGTTTAGTTTCATACATTGAATAACTCTCCAACTCAATTTATATGGCTAGTCTTGTGGGGACATAGGCCTTGAGCTGATGTAAACACTGTTATGTGGAGAAAATTCAGATATGGCATTTGATGAGAATAAACATTGACTTTATCACCACTATTGGCAAATTTGATATAATCTCTTCAAAAAATTGGAATCCAGAAGTGAAGCACATAAATTCTGCATTTGATCGAGATCCTGAATTTTTATGCCCCCCCAGATCTGATCTGGGGGGCATATTGTTTTTGCCCTGTCTGTCTGTTTGTCTGTTTGTTTGTCAGCAACTTTAACATTGGTCATAACTTTTGAGCCAGTACAGATAGAGACTTGATATTAAGCATGCATATGTATCTCATAAAGCCGCACATTTTGAGAGTTGACATGTCAAGGTCAAGGTCATCCTTCAAGGTCAGAGGTCAAATATATGGGCCAAATCACCGACTTTAACATTGGCTATAACTTTTGGACCAGTAGAGATAGAGACTTGATATTTGACATGCTTGTGTATCTCATGAAGCTGCACATTTTGAGGGGTGACATGTCAAGGTCATCCTTCAGGGTCAAAGGTCAAATTGTCTGTTTTTTTGGCTGTAACTTTAACGCAATCTTAACATTTGTCATATATTTTGAGCCAGTACAGATAGAGACTTGATATTTGGTATGCATATGTATCTCATAAAGCCGCACATTTTGAGGGGTGACATGTCAAGGTCAAGGTCATCCTTCAAGGTCAAAGGTCAAATATATGGGTCAAATCACCGACTTTAACATTGGCCATAACTTTTGGAACAGTAAAGATAGAGACTTGATATTTGCCATGCTTGTGTATCTCATGAAGCTGTATATTTTGAGGGGTGACATGTCAAGGTCAAGGTCATCCTTCAGGGTCAAAGGTCAAATTGTCTGTTTCTTTGTCTGTAACTTTAACATTGGTCATAACTTTTGAGCCAGTACAGCTAGTGACTTGATATTTTGCATGCATGCGTATCTCATAAAGCCGCACATTTTGAGGGGTGACATGTCAAGGTCAAGGTCATCTTTCAAGGTCAGAGGTCAAATATATGGGTCAAATCACTGACTTTAACATTGGCCATAACTTTTGGACCAGTAGAGATGGAGACTTGATATTTGGCATGCTTGTGTATCTCATGAAGCTGTACATCTTTCAGGGTCAAAGGTCACCGACTTTAACATTGGCCATAACTTTTGAACCAGTAGAGATACAGACTTGACATTTGGTATGCATGTGTATCTCATGAAGCTGCACAGTTTGGGGTGACATGTCAAAGTCATCTTTCAGGGTCAAAGGTCACCGACATTAACATTGGCCATAACTTTTGAACCAGTAGAGATACAGACTTGACATTTGGTATACATGTGTATCTCATGAAGCTGCACAGTTTGGGGTGACATGTCAAAGTCATCTTTCAGGGTCAAAGGTCACCGACTTTAACATTGGCCATAACTTTTGAACCAGTAGAGATACAGACTTGATAGTTGGTATACATGTGTCTCTCATGAAGCTGCACAGTTTGAGGGGTGACATGTCAATGTCAATGTCATCTTGGAAGGTCAAAGGTCATTAACATTGGCCATAACGTTTGAACCAGTAGATATACAGCCTTCATAATGGTATGCATGTGTATCTCATGAAGCCGCACAGTTTGAGGGGTGACATGTCAAGGTCAAGATCATCCTTCATGGTCAAAGGTCACCAACTTTTAACATTGGCCATAACTTTTGTACCAGTAGAGATACAGACTTGATATTTGATATGCATGTGTACCCCATGAAGCTGCAGTTTGAGTGATGACATGTCAAGATCAAGGTCATCCTTCAGGGTCAACTATCATATCGAGGGGGCATAGTGTTTCACAAACACATCTTGTTATAATTTCTGATAAAGGTTTACCATGAGCCAAGAATTTGCAGAGTGTTTTTTCTTGCATGTGGATCAAAGGTAAAGGTCACAAATCAGTAAAAAGACTACTAAGCTTTACAAATGTTCACATCAAGGCTTCAAGCCAAGGATGTGCAGAAGCATGAGACTCAAGGTCAAGGTCAAGATCAATGTTAAACCACTTAATCTCAAAATGTGTGTCTGCTCCATACCCATCCATACCTCTTAACCCTTTACTTCATGAATATTCATGTAAGAAATTATGATATCATGAATATTGATTAGATTATTTTTTATAATTGTATATAAACACAGAACATTTTGGCTCAATCAGATCCTGTAGAATTAGAGCTTTATTATAACATAATGAGGGCTTGGTGCAAAACTATTCTAACACCTTCACTTTGTGAAGGAGTTAGAATAGTTTTGCACTAAGCCCTCGATAAGCAGACAGAGCAGACCCTGATCAGACTGCTCCTTATATGAGCGGTTTGATCTGAGTTTACACTTTTTGCAAAGGTATAGAAAGGCGTATTTATGGAGGAAAGGGTTAAGCTCCTTTAAGGATTTAGACATTATATTGGTACAAGTGTTCACCTTAAGTTAAGGTTGTGGAAATTGCATATGTCAAAGGCCAAGGTCACAAAACCGGGTCAAGCTACTTTGCCTTCCTACTACATGTATTGAAAAATTTGAATAGTATTTGGCACACATGTTCACTTTAACCTTTACTCCGTGAATATTCATGAAAGAAATAATGACATCATCAATATTAATATTAATTGCATGTAGATTAATTATTTTAATAGCATATTGACACATGAATGTTTCACAATAGCAGAAACTACAGAGTCATATCTGTATCATTTTATAAGCAAACAGAGCAGACAAGAGTTGTCTGATCTAGGTCAACTCTGCAAATGTATAGAAAAATGTATTTATGGAATAAAGAGTTAAGCCAAGGATGTTTCAAGCATGCATTTTCAGGGATGTGAGTTAAAGGTCACCAAGTTAAGGATTTATAAATTATATACCCGAGTTCCAGATAAGATGTGTAAATTAGAATATTTGCAAGTATAATTTCTTTATTTCTCCAACAAACCATATGTTGTGACCACTCTTTAGAATCGTCTCGAAGAGACAATTCTAAAGAGTGGTCACAACATAGCTGGATTGGTGGAGAAATGACAATTTTATAATATGAGTACCCGGTACACACGGTTATCTGTCGTTCTGGGATATACAGTCCTGTGAAAGTCGGAGCAGTATTATACTGCTCCGACTTTCACAGATACTCTGTATTCCTAACTGGCCAACTTCTTAGGGGGACATCTTTTTGTTTGAAAAACAACCTTCTAGTTCACTAATATCTTCTTCACGTAATGCTAGTATAGTCAGTATTAGGGTATTACTGAAATTATGGGGACAGATTTTATTTGGATCAGATACCAAGTTTTAGCTGACAAATCTATTTTATGTTCTTAAGGTCAAGACAGTTGAAAAGGTAGACAATAATTGTGTAGCCTGTAAACGTACACTACAGTTGTCTCATTTGTGTGTCTCCAATTTAACCCTTACCCTGTTCCACGTTTATTCCAAATTTCAATACCTACTGAATATTCATTGACAAAATAGTTACAATGAAATATAGAAAGTAGAACGTTGTAGCCATTTTAGAAACTAAAGACACAGATCTATCAAATTCCATAAACAAACAGAGCAGACCCTGATCAGACGGCCCCTATAGGAGCCGTCTGATCTGGGTCTACTCTGTTTGCAAATACTTGAAAAGGTGAGTTTATATGAGGGAAAGGGTTAATCGTGTGGTCACAACCTGCCATTTGCAAACCACTCAGATCAAGATGAAATGCTGCTTTACTCATCAAAAGCAACCTTTGATACTGGCACAACAGTTTGTTAGAGACATAAATAAACTGGAAATAACTAAAATTTCTGGAGATCTGTTTATACCAGCAGTGTAAGGGTTAATTACATAATTTGCAGAGGTTATTCAGTTGTGTATATATACCCTACCATTGAATGTCTTGTACCCGGTGACGGTGACGCATTGTTGTGGAATTTATGGTCTTAATCCTTTGCATGTAAGCAGTGAATTCGATACGACCTTTGTTCTCAGTTTGATCCAGATGAGAACACTTAGCTTGGTCTCTGATCAAGATCTAAACTGCTTAATTATCAGATCACATCTTGTAAAAGATTGGAGAAATTTGAAGATGTGGTGCATGTATATATAGGCCATAACTGGTGCTTAGCATGCAGAGGGGTTAGTCATGGTGTAAACAAAGGTCAAAATAATATGTATGTTTATGGTCAATTTGTATGGACTATTGTTTTTGATATATTGCTTTTCTTACTTAGGATCACCCTTTACACATATGTGTAGGACACTTTTTACATATATGTAGGACACTTTACATAGGATCACCCTTTACATATGTGTAGGACACTTTACTTAGGATCACATCACCCTTTACATATGTGTAGGACACTTTACTTAGGATCACCCTTTACATATGTGTAGGACAATTTACTCCGTTAATGGGACTTTAAATCGGTTAAAATTGTGCTGTATCAAATTTAAAGACTTGCTGTCAAATTAAAGTTCAATTCTCACTGGTCTGTGTTCTAATGCTCTATAGTCGTGATATGGATATTCTGGTGTATGTGTGGGTCTCACGGTTGGTCATGTAGACTCTGGATAATGTAACTGTTTGAAATCTTGCATATTTGTGAAGTACATTAAAGGTTGTTTTGACTGCCAGGATGTGAGTTTGTGATACTGACAGTTTATCTTTTTGCTTGCTTTGTTATAATTGTCTGCAATTGTTGCAGACCTTACTACAAAACTGATTACATTGCAGATAAGATGCATAAATTCAAACATTTTCAACCATAGATCCTTTATTTCATAACCAAACCCTATAGTGTGACCACACAGCATAGGGTTTGATGGAGAAATGATGATTTTAGTATTTGGGTACGCACAGTTATCTGTAGCTATCTGTAAAGAGTGGTCACAACAGGAGGCTTTGTGGAGAAATAATGATTTGGTATTTGAGTACGTACTAAGTCTTGTGACCCTGATCATAGCATGTTAAACATTTTGGTTGTGTGCTGTTCATGTATGGTTGGAATATTAGTATTTGTGTTCCAGATTCTGGGTTTATAGGTAAAGTCTTTAATGCTGAACAGAAGGTTGTTCACAGGAGAGGTGCTTGTGATAATGGGGTTTTAACTATTTCCACACATTCTGCCTGGCCCAATTTGTGCCTACCTTTGCAGACTGTTTTGGTATGCAACGTCAAATAACTACACACTTGATCAGCATCCACTCGTGCAAAGTTCTTGAAAAAAATACGGAAGAAAGAATTTGTGTTGTTTGTGAATTGAAGCAGACTACAGTTTGGCAGACAGAAGTTACTTAGTTCTCAGAGAAAATTCTGAGCAAGGTAACTGTTTTAACCTTTAGCCTGCTATGGGCGGGTAAGTTAATACCTATGCAAACAGTTTGGATCATGATGAGACGCCTAGTAACTCTTTGTTTCATCAGGATCCAAACTGTTTGACACCCTGATTGCATTTTGGTAGACAGGTTGATTGTAACTTGAGTTTTGAAAATTGTAGTACATGTAGGTGAAGAATTCTGTAAAATAAATTGCTCAGCAGGCTACAGGTTAATGAAATGTCAAAGATTGGTCCATCATTGTTAACTCTTTCTCTCTCATAAATGTTTTTGACCACCTTTGCAAACAGAGTAGACCCAGATCAGATGGCACCTATAGGATCTGCTCTGTTTGCTTATGAAATTATAATAAATCTGACTCTTCAGTTTCTACCAGTGCCAAAAATTCCTTTGTACATAATTGTGCCATTATTAATAATTCGATGTCATTATTTCTTACACAAATATTCAACAGGGAAAGGATTCAAGGATTGAGTACATTCAGTTAAAGAACCGATTAGATATCCTGTAACTTGTGTATTGAAATTCAAAATATGACAGTGTAGACTTTGAGGATAAGCCACCTGTTGTGGTTCTACATTGTTATGCCCCCGCCTTTAGGCGACGGGGGCATTAACCCTTTGCTTGCTATTCGCGTCAATATACCTTCCTGTAAATATTGACCCAGATGAGACAGCTCCTGCAGGAGCTGTCTCGTCAGGGTCTGCACTATTTACAAGTTGATTGTGCAACCAGTGCACTCCACAGCAGTGATTGCACAGCCAAATACTTGTACACAGTGGAGATATATGGGATTATACAACAGGGCATGTGTAAAGAAGGAGAAATGTATTTTAAAATTCAGCAAGAGAAGGGTTAAGCTTTACCCTTGTTCGTACGTCCGAAATTTTCGTCACGGATTTCTTGGCTTGTGTAAGGTGGAATGATTTGATATTTGGTCTGAAGCATTATCATAGCGAGTTGTAACGTGTCTCCCCATTTCAGAAGTCGTCCATCTGCTTCCTGTTTGCCAACACTTTGATTGAATTTTGGTGATTGTTTAATGACAAAAGTTTTCATCAAAGATTTCTTCGCTTGTGTAAGCTGCAATGATTTGATATTTGGTCTGAAGCATAATCATAGCGAGTTGTACTGTGTCTCCCCTTTTCAGGTCTGTCGTTCATCTACTTCCTGTTTGCCGACTGGGGCATCCGTGACCTATGGACACATTTTCTTTTATTTTTAGCTCACCTGAGCCGAAGGCTCAAGGTGAGCTATTGTGACCGCCTGTCGTCCGTCGTCCGTCTGTCCGTCTGTCCGTCTGTCCGTCCGTCTGTCCGTTCACTTTTATTTCAAATGACTTCTTCTCCTAAACCACTGGGAGGATTTCAACCAGATTTCACAGAAATGTACCTTAGGGTGTCCTCTATCAAGTTTGTTAAAATCATGACCCCCGGGCAAAAAATGGCCCCGCCCCACTACTTTTAAAGGTTTTTTTTTTAAATCTTTAAAAATCTTCTTCTCTGAAACCACAATTTCTAGAGCTTTGATATTTGGGATATAGCATCATCTAATGGTCCTTTACCAAGTTTGTTCAAATGATGACCCCCGGGCTAAAAATGGCCCTGCCCTGGGGCTTGTAGTTTTTACATAGACTTATATAGGGAAACCTTTAACAATTTTTTTTCTGAAACCACATAATCTAGAGCTAAGATATTTGGTATGAAGCATCACCTAATGTATCACTACCAAGTATGTTCAAATAATGACCCCTGGGCCAAAAATGGCCTCACCCTGGGGTTTTATATTACTTTAACATCAGGAAGCTAGTTAAAAAAAATTCCTCACAGTTATTTCCCTTGTCCCATCAGCATAGCTATAATGGACAAAGGGAGATAACTGCATTGGAATTCTAGTACTTCCAGAATAGTGATTCTATTTGTAACTACTTATAATAAAATGTGGAAGGTGGAACAGTGTAGCTGTTTTAGAAGGCATAGAAACAGATATATCAAATTCCATTTGCAAACAGCAGACCCTGATCCTATAGGAGCCACCTTATCTGGGTCTACTCTGTTTGCAGATGCATGAAAACAAGTTTATATGATGGAAATTAAGGGTTAAACAGGCTTTTCTGCAGTTAAAGGGTTATAGCTCTGGGCAGTAAAATCTCTCCAGGTCAATGCATGACTCTTAACCCTTTGCACGCTAGTGGTGAAACTGTGATTACCTATGCAAACAGTTTGGATCCAGATGAGAGGCTGCATAATGCAGCGTCTCATCAGGATCAAAACTGTTTGTCATCTTAACCATATTTTTGAAAAAAAATGAAAGTAAGTTTATTTTAAGAATTGAAGCAGATGACAATAACTTTTTGTTGCAGACGAAACATTAAAGGGATTTGGAAAGGAATGTTGACCTATTAACCCCATAGTGTGAGTGCTATACAGCTAGATGTTACCAATGTCTCTCAAATTAGATGTGGGAGATATTGGAAATCCAAAGCTAAGAAAACATGATCATGCATATGCCCCCCCCCCCCCTTGTTTGCATCCTGATGAGACACTGCATTATCATCTGGATCCACACTGTTTGCATAGGTAATCAAGATGATTATGATGAGAATCATGAGACGCCACATTATGTGCAAAGAGTTAAATATTTAGGAAAATAATAGGTATTTCTTAAATTAGATAATACCAACAATAGATTCATTTTAATACTTTTAATTAACTAAAAAATTGTCATTTTAGGAAAAAAATAGGCATTATGCTAGTTACCATATTTAGAATATTAAATATTAAGGAAACTATTAGGTATTTCTTAAATTTAAATACATAACAAACAGTTTGAATCCAAATCACACACCACCTTATGCAGTGTCTGATCTGGAGCCAAACTGTTAGCAATGTGAAATACATCAAACTGTTCAGGATTTCGTGTACATATGTATTGAAACCTTTCACAAAGCATCTCATCGGGATCAAAACTGCTTGAAACAGTCATAATTTAACAAGTTCCTTCACATAAACGTGTTTTCATGCATTTGCAAACAGTAGACCAAGATCAGATGGAATTTAACGGAATTTAATAGATATGTTTTTCCTTCATAACATTACTCAACATCTCATCAAGAATAGACGGATTTTAAGATATAAACTGCTGGAAACAGTCAATAAACAGGTTTTCACGCATTTGCAAAGTTTACCAGAGTAGACCAAGATCAGACAGACTTTAATAGAATTTATTTTTTCGATTGCATCAAAGACAATATTTTAATATGACTTTGATTATGTGATTTATGTGATTTATACAATTACAAACAATACTAAGTGTCTATTAATTAAGCAATCTGACTTAATTACATGTTATACTTAAATTACATTCAACCCTCAACTTTTTCCATCATCTTGTTTGAGTCATTAACTGTAATTATCAGTTTTCTGCATATATTTGTTCTCTTTCTATAGGTAGGCCAGTTCAAGCAACCTATAAAGCAATCAATTGATACTGACTATAGTCTAATGCATGCTCCATTGAATTACCTGTCTGGCTTGATTGTGGGACTTATTGGAATTTTGTCAACCAAAATGTGGGAGACATTGGAATAAACCGTTAACATTTTAGTTTCACAGGTCTTTGCACAATGTTATGTTTGTTTCTGCAGTTAATTTATGTGATTGGAAAAAAATAGTTTCATTATGATCATTTATTCTAACAAATTTTATTATGCAACTCTTGTTTAATTGCATTTAGTTGAAATTTAGGTGTTTAATAATGTCTTTTCTCCTTGCTACTAATTGTATTTGTTTTAATTTGATTTTTAAAAAAAATAATGTCTTTAAGTTAATCAAAATTATTGTCGATCTATAATTAATGTTACTCAAAAAATTAGTAACTCTTCTCTATTTCAATTGTTAAAAAAACTAATGACCCTTTTAATTGACTTATCATCAGATATTCACACCTAGAGCTAGAATTATTTCTAAACACCTATTAACCCCTTACCTGTTTGCTTTGACAAAAAATTATCTGGGACTACTCTGTTTGCTAATGCGTAAAAAATTATTTCCATAAAGAGAAGTTTTAGCTTTGATAAAACCTGTAAAATCAAATCTATATCTTGTCAAATGCAAACAGAGCAGACCCTGATCAGACAGCTTCTATAGCAGCCGTCTAATCTAGTCTACTCTTATTTTTAATGCGTAAAACACATTATTTTTGTGAAGAGAAGTTTTTGCTTTGATAAAAACTGTAGAATCAGATCTATATTCCATAGGTGTCGTTTGATCTGGGTCTACTCTGTTTGCTAATGCGTGAAAACAGCTTTATATGAGGGAAAGGGTTAGAAGATTTTTAAAGATATTTTTATTGGTCATTTCACACAAAAACTGGCATTATGTACTGCCTAGCACTTTATTTGCCTATATACCTGGATCAAGGTATAATTGCATAGCTTTATTGACGTCATTTGAATTTCTCAAAGACCAGTTTTAGGCATTTTGAGCTAAGGCAAAAATGGCACAAGTTGTAAACAGTTTAGATCTTGGTCAACCAGTCACTTGGTATTAGATCTGAATCCAGTTCAAGTTTATTCAGCAGTGAAAGGGTGAAAGCAGTGGACTAAGCTTCTTTCATCTGCTAGAAATGTTGTCCACTGAAAAATGTCAATATATTACTGTAACTCAGGTGAGCGATATAGGGCCAATGGCCCTCTTGTTAAATATCTGTTCATTTGTTTTCTATCGGCTCTATATGACCATCAGTGTCGATGGGCCGTAAAACACCATTCATTCATTCATTCATTTGTTTTCTGTATTCTAAGTGTTAGATTGAAATCTGCTGCAATGGAAATTTGCAAGCTATAATTTTGCTGTTGTCCATCTGTATGTCCATACGTCTGTACGTCTGTATATCACTTCTCATACACCAATAGGAGGATATACTTCCAAACTTTCACAGATGAACAACCTTGATGTGTAGATGTTAGCAAAGAATGGAATTTTTGCATGGACCATTTTACTAGAGTTGTGGGACTTTTTTATGCCCCCAAAGCTAGGCTTTGGCGGCATATAGTGATCGCACCGTGCGTGTGTGGGTGTGTGTGTGTGTGGGTGTGTGGGTGGGTGGGTGTGTGGGTGGGTGGGTGTGTGGGTGGGTGGGTGGGTGTGTGTACATTTTGTCCGGAGTATATTTCCTTTGTCACATCAGCTATGGATACCAATTTTGGTGTGTGAGTTCATCTTGGGATGGGGGAGTGTCGCGTACCATTTTCATGTCACTGTGACCTTGACCTTGACCTTTGACCTTGATTTTACAAAAAGCTTGTCCGGAGCATATCTCCTTTACCTTACCAGCTACAGATTCCAAATTTGGTGTGTGAGTTCATCTTGGGATGGCGGAGTGTCGCGTACCATTTCCAGGTCACTGTGACCTTGACCTTGACCTTTGACCTCGATTTTAAAAAAAGCTTATGCCTTACCAGCTACAAAAAGCTTGTCCGGAGTATATCTCCTATACCTTACCAGCTAAGGATTCCAAATTTGGTGTGTGAGTTCATCTTGGGATGGAGGAGTGTCGCGTACCATTTTCAGATCACTGTGACCTTGACCATGACCTTTGACCGATTTTACAAAAAGCTTGTCCGGAGCATATCTCCTTTACCTTACCAGCTACAGATTCCAAATTTGCTGTGTGAGTTCATCTTGGGATGGCGGAGTGTCGCGTACCATTTCCAGGTCACTGTGACCTTGACCTTGACCTTTGACCTCGATTTTAAAAACCGCTTATACCTTAGCTTATGCCTTACCAGCTACAAAAAGCTTGTCCGGAGTATATCTCCTATACCTTACCAGCTAAGGATTCCAAATTTGGTGTGTGAGTTCATCTTGGGATGGAGGAGTGTCGCGTACCATTTTCAGATCACTGTGACCTTGACCATGACCTTTGACCGATTTTACAAAAAGCTTGTCCGGAGCATATCTCCTTTACCTTACCAGCTACAGATTCCAAATTTGCTGTGTGAGTTCATCTTGGGATGGCGGAGTGTCGCGTACCATTTCCAGGTCACTGTGACCTTGACCTTGACCTTTGACCTCGATTTTAAAAACCGCTTATACCTTACCAGCTACAAAAAGCTTGTCCGGAGTATATCTCCTATTCCTTACCAGCTAAGGATTCCAAATTTGGTGTGTGAGTTCATCTTGGGATGGAGGAGTGTCGCGTACCATTTTCAGATCACTGTGACCTTGACCATGACCTTTGACCGATTTTACAAAAAGCTTGTCCGGAGCATATCTCCTTTACCTTACCAGCTACAGATTCCAAATTTGGTGTGTGAGTTCATCTTGGGATGGCGGAGTGTCATGTACCATTTCCAGGTCGCTATGACCTTAACCTTGACCTTGACCTTGACTGATTTTACAAAAAGCTTGTCCAGAGCATATCTCCTATAACTTACCAGATACGGATTCCAAATTTGGTGTGTGAGATCACCTTCAGATGGCGGAGTGTCGCGTACCATTTTCAGGTCACTGTGACCTTGACCTTGACCTTCGACCTCGATTTTACAAAAAAGGTTGTCCAGAGAATATCTCCTATACCTTACCAGCTACGGATTCCAAATTTAATGTGTGAGTTTATCTTGGGATGGCGGTGTGTCGCGTACCATTTTCAGGTCACTGTGGCCTTGACCTTTGACCTAGATTTTACACAAAGCTTGTCCGGAGCATTTTTCCTATACCTTACCAGCTACAGATTCCAAATTTGGTTTGTGAGTTCATCTTGGGATGGCGGAGAGTCGTGTACCATTTTCAGATCACTGACCTTGACCTTGACCTTTGACCTCGATTTTACAAAAAAGGTTGTCCAGAGAATATCTCCTATACCTTACCAGCTACGGATTCCAAATTTAATGTGTGAGTTTATCTTGGGATGGCGGTGTGTCGCGTACCATTTTCAGGTCACTGTGGCCTTGACCTTTGACCTAGATTTTACACAAAGCTTGTCCGGAGCATTTTTCCTATACCTTACCAGCTACAGATTCCAAATTTGGTTTGTGAGTTCATCTTGGGATGGCGGAGAGTCGTGTACCATTTTCAGATCACTGACCTTGACCTTGACCTTTGACCTCAATTTTACAGTCCGGAGCATATCTCCTATATCTTACCAGATACAAAAAGCTTGTCCAGAGAATATCTCCTATACCTTAAACGTTGACAATCAACCCAGGTACTGACCTTGACCTTGACCTTTGACCTCAATTTTACAGTCCGGAGCATATCTCCTATATCTTACCAGATACAAAAAGCTTGTCCAGAGCATATCTCCTATACCTTAAACGTTGACAATCAACCCAGGGTCCTTTTTAACGTTGAGAATGACTTAGGGTCCTTTTTAACTAAGTTTTGACGCTTGGCTCTTTTCTTAGCTATCATAATCGTCAAAGGTTCTGTTTCTAATGTTAAGAACTGACTCCTGTGTCATTTTTAACAGCATCAAAATTTCATGTTACACCTGCATTACATTGTATTGTTTTTCCGCCAAAATGCATTTCGGTGTCAAACACTTTGGGGGCATTTGTCACCCGTGACGACTCTCTTGTTTCTACTGGGTCTAATATCTGTGCAGATGCATCAAAAGGCATTTATATGAGGGAAAGGGTTAAACACAAAAGGGTGACTCCTTTTTGAAACTTCAGCATTGAAAGGGTTAAACTGTGCGGGACATGAGTCACTAATTTCCTATGCAAACAGTGTAGACCCAGATGAGAGGGCTCGTAAAGGAGCCCTCTCATCAGGGTCTGCACTGTTTGTCATGTTACACTTTTCTTTAGAAAAATCCCCAAATATTCTCCATGGGCTTGACCTATTTGAATGTTGGAATAGTCCATTTGAAAAGGGTGAATTGTCAGGACAGGGTTCCTAATAAACCAATCAAGATCCAGTGAGCAAATGTTATTACAAATACACTATCTTTTAATTGTTTTGTTTTTTCACACATGGAAGAAAACCAGTTTTATCCATTTTGATGTTGGATGCAAAAAAATGTGTGTGTCTTGTTGAGGTGGTAGAGCTCATTTAGATTTAAGTCAAGGGATGAGTTTATTCAAAATGTCAAATTTGTTGATTCTCAGCCACAAATGTGTTGATTCTCAGCCACAAATGTGTTGATTCTCAGTCACAAATGTGTTGATTCTTAGTGTCAAATCATCAAATGTGTTGATTTCAGCATCAAATGCGTTAATTCTCAGCAACAAAGGTGTTGATTCTCAGCAACAATGGTGTTGATTCTCAGCAACAAAGGTGTTGATCCTCAGCATCAAGGGTGTTGATTCTCAGCAACAAATGTGTTGATTTCAGCAACAAATGTGTTGATTCTCAGCAACAAATGTGTTGATTCTCAGCAACAAAGGTGTTGCTTCTCAACAACAAAGGTGTTGATTCTCAGCAACAAATGTGTTGATTTCAGCATCAAATGCGTTAATTCTCAGCAACAAAGGTGTTGATTCTCAGCAACAAAGTGTTGACTCTCAGCAACGTAATTTATGATGTGTGATTCTCAGTGTCAAATATTTTGATTCTCAGCATCAAATAATGAAGTGATGGGCTTATTCATGGCATCAAATGATGGGTTTATTCTCAGCATCAAATGTGTTGATTCTCATTAACAAATGATGGGTTTATTCAAACAAATGATGTGTTGATTCTCATTAACCCTTTCCATGTTCTGTGTTTATTTAATATTTCAGTACCTATGAATATTCATGGACAAAATAGTGCTAATGAAATATGGAAGAGGGCATGTTTTAACCAGTTTAGAAAGTAAAGAAACAGATCTTATCAAATTCTGTAAACAAACAGAGCAGATCCTGATCAAAAGGCTCCTACAAGCCATCTGATCTGGGTCTACTCTGTTTGCAAATGTGTGAAAAAGTGTTTATATGAAGGAAAGGGTTAACAAACGATTGGTTTATTCTCAACATCAGATGTGTTGGTTCTTGGCGTTAAAGTGATAAAAACAATGTCAAAATGATATTCATCTATAGGATAAATTGAATATGATGAGAAATAGTGCAACTGTGAAGACCCAGAGTAGCATTTCCTTAACCCATTTCCTCATAGGCTATTTTTAGATACAACCTCTTTGAATAAATCTATCCAAAAGGAGCATTTACTAGAGAAAAGTAAAGTTTTAGAATTTTGTAGTTTGAAACCATTGTGATAAATAGAGCATTACATTTTGCTCCTATAGGAGCAAATGCTCTATTTATCACAATGGTTTCACAAAGTGACTTTTACAGAGTCGTCAAAAGTCTTCAATATGAGGGAATGGGTTAATGATGCATGAAAGACCAGGGTCTGCACTGCTGGTCATTCATCAACAGGGGGGAGTGAGTGGATTTTTAGGCTTTAAAGGAGATGATTGTAACCATGTCTTGCTCTGGTGTTTCTCCATTCTCCAATAAGTTGCATATGATTATTCTTCTTACAGGATCATAAATGAGTGAAAACATACCAACTGTTGACAGTCTTACAGAAAACAGTGGATATGTTTTGTGTTTTGGTGGAAACCATATAACATCAAAATGATATAAACTTAATTCATTTAGGATACCAAGAAAATGAGACAAAAATGTGACAAGTTTATAGTTGTAAGTGAGTGACTTGGATGTGTGATTTAACTATTCTTAATGGCGTCAGTTGAAGTTAGAAATAGCCCTTGTCTGGACGTGCAAAGGGGGGTAACCCCAACAGGTGTGACAAGGGAGATAAGCAAGGAGAATCAAAGGGAGATTACTGGCAGTCCCAAATGTGTGATAAAATCATCTGATGCTGGACTTTCCCAACAAAACATGCCAGAGGAAGGTAAAATAGATGTACTGAGATGTTGTTACTGTGGTCTAATTTCCATGTCTCAGTTTCAATTTAAAACCAATTGCTGTTGTGATGGTAACTATGTTGTAATAAAGATGCCTGTTTTCAGTTCAGATTTATTTTTGCGTATAGCTTTTTATTTATTCCTTGACATCAGGAATATTAACCCATTCCCTCATCATCATAGGTTATTTTATAGCCACCACTACAGAGGCATAGAAAGACGTATTTATGGAGGAAAGGGTTAAGTAGATTGATTTAATATGAACATAGCAGTTTTTATACGCCCACCTAATAAAGGTGGTCGTATATTGTCGTGGCCCTGTCCGTCCGTCCGTCCGTTCGTTCGTTCGTTCGTTCGTTCGTTCGTTCGTTCGTTCGTCCGTCAACATTTTGTTTGTCCGCAGTTTTCTGGGAAAACTGTCTGACAGATATTAATGAAACTTCACACAAATGTTAAATGCATCAAGATCTGAAGCCGAGATGATTCTGAGGTTCATTTGAATTTTCATTTCAGAGTTATGGCCCTTGTCCTTAAAAAATATGCAAAGTTTGTCCGCTGTTTTCTGGGAAAACCATTTGAGAGATATTAATGAAACTTCACACAAATGTTTAATGCATCAAGATCTGAAACTGAATTGATTCTGAGGATCATTTGATTTTTCGTTTCAGAGTTATGGCCCTTGTCCTTCAAAAAATAATAGAAATAGTTTGTCCGCTGTTTTCTGGGAAAAGATATTAATGAAACTTCACAAAAATGTTTAATACATCAAGATCTGAAGATGAGTCGATTTTGAGGTTTATTTGATTTTTTGTTTCGGAGTTATTGCCCTTTTACTTAAAAAAAAATATGCAAAGATATGCAAATATGCAAAGATATGCAAATAGTTTAATGCATCAAGATCTGAAGCTGAGTCGATTCTGAGGTTCATTTGATTTGTCGTTTTTGAGTTATGGCCCTTTTACTTAAAAAATAATGCAAATACATGCAAATAGTTTGTCCGCTGTTTTCTGGGAAAACTATTGGACAGATATTAATGAAACTTCACACAAATGTTCAATGCATCAAGATCTGAAGCTGAGTTGATTCTGAGGTTCATTTGATTTTTCATTTCAGAGTTATGGCCCTTGTCCTTAAAAAATATGCAAATAGTTTGTCCGCTGTTTCTGGGAAAACTATTTGAGAGATATTAATGAAACTTCACACAAATGTTTAATGCATCAAGATCTGAAACTGAATTGATTCTGAGGATCATTTGATTTTTCGTTTCAGAGTTATGGCCCTTGTCCTTCAAAAAATAATAGAAATAGTTTGTCCGCTGTTTTCTGGGAAAAGATATTAATGAAACTTCACAAAAATGTTTAATACATCAAGATCTGAAGATGAGTCGATTTTGAGGTTTATTTGATTTTTTGTTTCGGAGTTATTGCCCTTTTACTTAAAAAAAAATATGCAAAGATATGCAAATAGTTTGTCCGCTGTTTTCTGGCAAAACTGTTTGACAGGTATTAATGAAACTTCATACACATGTTTAATGCATCAAGACCTGAAGTTAAGTCGATTATGAGGATCATTTGATTTGTTGTTTTGGAGTTATGGCCCATGCACTTAAAAAAATAATGCAAATCTATACAAATATGAGGATGGCCATAACTTTTTCATTTGAAATGATATTTACTTCAATTTTTTTATATGGTTAAACCTTAATGTGAATTTTCACATATATTGTTTCTAAAGTTATGGTCCTTGTGTTCGTTGCTTTGTTAGTCGGTCAACTTTTAGTTTGTCTGTTGTTTTCTGGGAAAACTATTAAAATGATATAAATGAAACTTGACACAAATGTTTTAAGCAACAAAATTTGAAGCTGAGTTTATTTTGAGGTTCATTCAGTTTGTCTTTACAGAGTTATGGCCGTTGCACTTTACAAAAATCTGCAAAAATGAGGATTAGCTGTAACTTTTTTATTTAATAAGATATTCACTTCATTTTTTATACGCCCGAAGGGACGTATTATGGTATGGCGCATGTCGTCCGTCCGTTAGCAATTTCTTGTGCAACTAACTCCTCCTTTATTTTTCAACATAATTTCTTCAAACTTTCAGGAATGATAGATACTGATGTGTAGTTGTGCATATCAGTGAGATAACTCTCATATCATTTTTATGCCCCCAAAGCTAGGCTTTGGCGGCATATAGTGATCGCACCGTGCGTGTGTGGGTGTGTGTGTGTGTGGGTGTGTGGGTGGGTGGGTGGGTGTGTGGGTGGGTGGGTGGGTGTGTGGGTGTGTGTACATTTTGTCCGGAGTATATTTCCTTTGTCACATCAGCTACGGATACCAAATTTGGTGTGTGAGTTCATCTTGGGATGGGGGAGTGTCGCGTACCATTTTCAGGTCACTGTGACCTTGACCATGACCTTTGACCTTGATTTTACAAAAAGCTTGTCCGGAGCATATCTCCTTTACCTTACCAGCTACAGATTCCAAATTTGCTGTGTGAGTTCATCTTGGGATGGCGGAGTGTCGCGTACCATTTTCAGGTCACTGTGACCTTGACCATGACCTTTGACCTTGATTTTAAAAAAAGCTTATGCCTTACCAGCTACAAAAAGCTTGTCCGGAGTATATCTCCTATACCTTACCAGCTAAGGATTCCAAATTTGGTGTGTGAGTTCATCTTGGGATGGAGGAGTGTTGCGTACCATTTTCAGATCACTGTGACCTTGACCATGACCTTTGACCGATTTTACAAAAAGCTTGTCCGGAGCATATCTCCTTTACCTTACCAGCTACAGATTCCAAATTTGCTGTGTGAGTTCATCTTGGGATGGCGGAGTGTCGCGTACCATTTCCAGGTCACCTTGACCTTGACCTTTGACCTCGATTTTAAAAACCGCTTATATCTTACCAGCTACAAAAAGCTTGTCCGGAGTATATCTCCTATTCCTTACCAGCTAAGGATTCCAAATTTGGTGTGTGAGTTCATCTTGGGATGGAGGAGTGTCTCGTACCATTTTCAGATCACTGTGACCTTGACCATGACCTTTGACCGATTTTACAAAAAGCTTGTCCGGAGCATATCTCCTTTACCTTACCAGCTACAGATTCCAAATTTGGTGTGTGAGTTCATCTTGGGATGGCGGAGTGTCATGTACCATTTCCAGGTCACTATGACCTTAACCTTGACCTTGACCTTGACCGATTTTACAAAAAGCTTGTCCAGAGCATATCTCTTATACCTTACCAGATACGGATTCCAAATTTGGTGTGTGAGATCACCTTCAGATGGCGGAGTGTCGCGTACCATTTTCAGGTCACTGTGACCTTGACCTTGACCTTCGACCTCAATGTTACAAAAAAGGTTGTCCAGAGAATATCTCCTATACCTTACCAGCTACGGATTCCAAATTTAATGTGTGAGTTTATCTTGGGATGACGGTGTGTCGCGTACCATTTTCAGGTCACTGTGACCTTGACCTTTGACCTAGATTTTACACAAAGCTTGTCCGGAGCATTTTTCCTATACCTTACCAGCTACGGATTCCAAATTTGATTTGTGAGTTCATCTTGGGATGGCGGAGAGTCGTGTACCATTTTCAGATCACTGACCTTGACCTTGACCTTTGACCTCAATTTTACAGTCCGGAGCATATCTTCTATATCTTACCAGATACAAAAAGCTTGTCCAGAGCATATCTCCTATACCTTAAACGTTGACAATCAACCCAGGGTCCTTTTTAACGTTGAGAATGACTTAGGGTCCTTTTTAACTAAGTTTTGACGCTTGGCTCTTTTCTTAGCTATCATAATCCAAAGGTTCTGTTTCTAATGTTAAGAACTGACTCCTGTGTCATTTTTAACAGCATCAAAATTTCATGTTACACCTGCATTGTTTTTCCGCCAAAATGCATTTCGGTGTCAAACACTTTGGGGGCATTTGTCACCCGTGACGACTCTCTTGTTCATTCTGGAGTTATTGCCCTTTGATAGTTTCGGGTAGCAATTTCTTGTGCAACTAACTCCTCCTTTATTTTTCAACATAATTTCTTCAAACTTTCAGGAATGATAGATACTGATGTGTAGTTGTGCATATCAGTGAGATAACTCTCATATCATTTTTCATTCTGGAGTTATTGCCCTTTGATAGTTTCGGGTAGCAATTTCTTGTGCAACTAACTCCTCCTTTATTTTTCAACATAATTTCTTCAAACTTTCAAGAATGATAGATATTGATGTGTAGTTGTGCATATCAGTGAGATAACTCTCATATCATTTTTCATTCTGGAGTTATTGCCCTTTGATAGTTTCGGGTAGCAATTTCTTGTGCAACTAACTCCTCCTTTATTTTTCAACATAATTTTATAGAACAGCCTTCGGGCGTATATTGCCCCGTCTCGCGGTGCTCTTGTTAAAAAAATAGTATCACCTTAATATGGAAATCAAGATCTGAAGCACAGATTAGAAAATGTCAACACTTATAAGGCATGTTGAATCAGAGAAAGTTTGCAAGTGGGCGTATTATGTACCGTATGCGGTACTCTTGTTTTTCTATGGCAGGAACTAGAGTCAGATCTATACAATATCTTAACCTTTTCCCGCATGAATATTCATGTAAGAAATGATGATATGAATATTTATTAGATTATCTTTTATGACTGCATATCATTATGCACAAAGGAAGTTGTAGAAACAGATATGTACTATTTCATAAGGAAACAGAGCAGACTGAACAGACGATTTCTACAGAAGCTGTCTTATCTGGGTCTACTCTGTTAGCAAGTGTGAAAATGTGTATGATGTAAAGGGTTAAGCAAACAGAGCAGGCCCTGATCAGATGGCTCATACAGGAGCCATCTGAACTGGGCCTACTCTGCTTGCAAAGGTGTTATAAGGTATATAATTGTAACACCCCCCTCCCCCCCAGCAACAAAGTAGCTCAGGGGTATATAGTTTTTTACCTGTCCATCAACCAGTCCGTCTGTCAGTCAGTCAGTCTGTACATCCTAATACATTGTTGCTCATCTAGCACTTTCATTTCTTGACCAATGTTTCTCAAATTTGTGGTCGATTTTCAGAGGAATCTGTCATCCGTCAGTCGTCCATCATTCCGTCCGTGTATCATAATACATTGTTGCTCAACTTTCATTTCTTGACTATTTTTTCTCAAATTGGCTTTAAGAATTGTCACGAATAAAAGCTTGCATGAGTTTGATTTTCAGAGGAATCTGTGATGGGAAACTACTTTTTAGCTCTGAGAATGTGGAGGGATGGGGTATGTGAGGATTGCTCACTAAAGTTCTTTAATTGTTTATGTTGAAGGCTGAAAGTTGTAACCTAAATTTGATTTCTTATTCTACCACCTGAGACTTTACATACAGTTTCAAACAGTTAAGTTTCAGAAAGAGCTCCTGATAAGATGTGTAAATTTAAACATTTTCAGGCATAGCTCCCTTATTTCTCAAACCCTATTGTGACTACTCTTTAGAATTGTCTCGAAGAGACGATTCTAAAGAGTGGTCAAAGTATAGGGTTTGCTGGAGAAGTGACGATTTTAGTATTTGGGTAAGCATCGTTATCTGTACCTCTGTTTTAAACCGAAAGTAAAGACTTACAAACCAAAAGTAGTGACTTTCGCCGATATCAATATCATGCAAAGGGCACCTGTGGTTTATTCCCAACTTTAACGTTGGCAATAATTTTGTAGATATTGCATATACATATTTCAAACTTGGCATGCATGTGC
Organism: Azorinus chamasolen; assembly: GCA_963576725.1. Taxonomy (NCBI): domain Eukaryota; kingdom Metazoa; phylum Mollusca; class Bivalvia; order Cardiida; family Solecurtidae; genus Azorinus; species Azorinus chamasolen. The sequence continues at coordinate 8,213,860 of OY755247.1, read as the reverse complement.
AACTTATGGAGGCAAACATTTTTAGGGGTGACTTATCAAGGTCAAGGTCATTCAAAAAGGTCAAATATCAAATTATGGGTAATTTTTTTGTCACCATTTAACATACATACTTCAAACTTGATGTGCATGTTGATGTGCATGTGCAACTTTTGGAGGGGAACATTTTTAGGGGTGACTTATTAAGGTCATGGTCAATCAAGGTCGTTGGTCATATCTGGGGGGGGGGGGGGGGATACAAGAATATCCATGGAATAAAGTGCTAATATACAGGTGAAGTGTTGGTATAATTTACCTGGAGTGGATATATGTTCTCAGCAATTCTGATGAAAAAATTACTGAAACATATTCATACCATTGAGAATTCTACACAATGACAGGCTGTTGTAAACAATAAATTTAATTATTCCAAGGCTCACCTACTATATAAACAGGAAGTAAAACATTTGGATGAGTTCTGTGTTCATCGATTTGCATATCAGCTGGATTTTGTCTGAAGTTATTTACATGTTGGAGTTTGTTTATAAATATCCTGAATATTCTTGAAAGCAAATGATAAACATTAGAGAATCTTATAGATAAAAATAGGTGTAGTTGGGAGGAAAACATAACCTTGCTTTATGTAATCATTACATGACTTACATTTATAACCAGCTTGTATCCAGATACATGTAGCATGCCAGCTCACTCCACTTGTGATTAGGATCCAAGCTGCTTTTTAATGAGACAGTAGTCTATAAAATATATATAAACTAGTAGGATAATACATTTAACCCTTTCCCTATTCTATGTTTATTTCATATTTCGATACCCACTGAATATTCATAGGCAAAATAGTTATAAATAAGGAAATATTGAAGGTGGATCATAATGTAGCCATTTTAGAAAGTAAAGAAACAGATCTATCAAATTCCATTAGCAAACAGAGCAGACCCTGATCAGACGGCTCCTATAGGAGCCGTCTGATCTAGGTCAACTCTGTTTGCAAATGCATGATAACATGTTTATATGAGGGAAAGGGTTAAGCCTTTACACGTTTAATTATCAGAGTGGAATAAGCCCATCAGTGTTTAGCTAAAGAGTCCTGTCAGTATTAAAGGCTTAAACTTAAGCACTCTGATCTGGGTCTACACTGTTTGCAAGTGACAGTACATGTGTATCTTGGGCTGAAATGAAGCAGATGACTCTGATCAGACAACCGATCTAAATTCTGGGTTTCTGAGGTTAAAATCTCAATGTTTCATCTGAATCCGACTGTTTGCAGAGGCGGTAACCAATACACTTGTGTGAAAAGATTGAAACCATTACCTCATAGGCTATTTTTAGACCCATCCTATTTGAATAAATCTACAGGAAAGGAGCATAAATTTACTAGAGAAAAGGAAAAATTTAGAAGCATGTAGTTTTGAAACCATTGTGATAAATTGAGAATTTGCTCCTATGAAGCAAAATGCTCTATTTACAACAATGGTTTCACAAAGTGACTTTTACAGAAGCGTAGAAAGGTGTATTTATGAAGGAAAGAGTTAAACCGCTTTTCACTCTTTAGAAGTAGTCAAAATATGCTGACTAATGACAAAGACCCTGTCTTTCAAAGGAATCTGTTGATTTGGGTCTCCATGATTTGCAATGTTTTGCTTTTTTCAAGCTCCTCTTAATTGATGAGTCATGTAATTTGTTGGTTATACTGCCCGTATGACGAGATGACTGCAGTCTGGCTTGCATTAGCTTCTAGTAGCGTATTATTGATCTGTGTCCACAGCATAAAACTCAAAGGATTGACTGAGTAAATTTTCTTCAGACTCCATATCAATTTTCAGTGTTTTCAGCTTGTAATACTCTTCTTAAACAGTTTGGATCCAGATGAGACACATGGTAACTGCTTCTTATCTTAATTCAAACTGATGCCCGGTTGAAGGTCATCACAACTGTCTGCTTAATCTTATAGAATTAACCATTTCCCTTATATAAACATGTGTTCACGCATTTGCAAACAGAGTAGACCCAGATCACATGACTCCTACAGGAGCCATCTGATCAGGGCCTGCTCTGTTTGCTATTGGAATTTGAATATTCAGTAGGTATTGAAAATTGAAATAAACATGGAACAGGGAAAGGGATAATACATAAATTACACAGTAGAGGTAAAGCAGTAGAGAATTACACAATAGAGCTTAACACAAAATTGCACAATAGAGCTTAGCACAAAATTACACTTTAGAGCTTAACACAAAATTACACATTAGAGCTTAACACAAAATTACACATTAGAGCTTAACACAAAATTATACAATAGAGCTTAACACAAAATTACACATTAGAGCTTAACACAAAATTATACAATAGAGCTTAACACAAAATTACACAATAGAGCTTAACACAAAATTACACCAAGGAATAGAGATAAACTCAGAATTAAATAATAGAGCTCAGAATATTATAGAATTACAGAGGTAAAAACATCATAGAATTACCCAATATAGTAGCTAAAAATATAATTGCACAATAGAGTTAAAATCATAAAATTACACAAAGCTAAATCAGAGAATTACAAAATAGAGCTAAAAACATAAAATTACACAATAGAGCTAAAACAGAATTACACAATAAGGCTAAAACATAAAATTAATAAAAGCTTGGATGAGTTCAATTTTCAAAGGAATCTGTCATGGGGAACCACTTTTGTGATTGGGGGCATATTGTTTTTGCTTTGTCTGTTTGGTTAGTTTGTCCCCAACGTTAACAATGGCGATAATTTTGTCGCCATGGAGACTTATTAAGGTCAAGGTCATACATCAAGATCAAAGGTCATACCTAGGGCATAGTGTTTCACAAACTCATCTTGTTTTCTTTGACGATGTGGCAGTGTGAGCTTGCTCACTACAGCAAACAACATAAGCAATCTGAACAGAACCTGATCAGACGATTCTTACAGGTGCAGTCTGATCTGGGTCTACTCTGTTTGTAAAGGTGTGAAAAGGCATTTGTATGACAGAAAGGGTTAACTCAATACCTCGAGCTCTTAGATACTATTAACCTTTTGACACCTTGTCAAACAGAGTAGACCCTGTAGGAACCATCTAATCAGGGTTGGTTGGCTTAACCCTTTACTCCATGAATATTCATGGAAGAAATAATGACATCATCAATATTAATTCGATTAACTTTTTAGCTCACCAGAGCACAAAGTGCTCAAGGTGAGCTTTTGTGATACCCCTGTGTCCGGCGTCCGTCTGTCTGTCTGTCCGTCTGTCCGTCTGTCTGTCCGTCAACAATTTCAAACGACTTCTTCTCTGAAACCGACTGCCCAATTGTAACCAAACTTGGTCAGATACATACTGTGGGTGGGTGCTTCAAAAGTTGTTAAAAGATAGTGGGCGGGGCCATCGGTCTTGTTGCCATGGCAACCGGACACAATATCTAGAAAAATCTTCTTCTCCAGAATGACTTGTTGGATTTGAATATAGTTTTCACCAAAATGTTTCTCAGTTGATAGACTTTAAAAGTTGTTAAAAGAATTTTGATCGGGCAAAAAACATGGCCGCCAGAGGGCGTGGTCAATATTTCCATATATGGTAATATGGAATTTTCATAGGAAAATCTTTAAAAATCTTCTTCTCTGAAACTGTAAAGCTTAGACCTTAGATATTTGGTGTGTAGCATGATCTTATGGTCCTCTACAAATATTGTTCAAATTATGACCCCCGGGCCAAAAATGGCCCCGCCCAAGGGCTTATCAGTTTTTCATAGGAAAATCTTTAAAAATCTTCTTCTCTGAAACTGTAGGGCTTAAACCTTTGATATTAGGTATGTAGCATGATCTTATGGTCCTCTACAAATATTGTTAAAATTATGACCCCCGGGCCAAAAATGGCCCCGCCCAAGGGCTTGTCAGTTTTTCATAGGAAAATCTTTAAAAATCTTCTTCTCTGAAACTGTAAGGCCTAGACCTTTGATATTTGGTATGTAGCATGATCTTATGGTCCTCTACAAATATTGTTCAAATTATGACCCCCGGGCCAAAAATGGCCCCGCCCAAGGGCTTATCAGTTTTTCATAGGAAAATCTTTAAAAATCTTCTTCTCTGAAACTGTAAGGCCTAGACCTTTGATATTTGGTATGTAGCATGATCTTATGGTCCTCTACAAATATTGTTCAAATTTTGACCCCCGGGCCAAAAATGGCCCGCCCAAGGGCTTATCAGTTTTTCATAGGAAAATCTTTAAAAATCTTCTTCTCTGAAACTGTAAGGCCTAGACCTTTGATATTTGGTATGTAGCATGATCTTATGGTCCTCTACAAATATTGTTCAAATTATGACCCCTGGGCCAAAAATGGCCCCGCCCAAGGGCTTATCAGTTTTTCATAGGAAAATCTTTAAAAATCTTCTTCTCTGAAACTGTAAGGCCTAGACCTTTGATATTTGGTATGTAGCATGATTTATGGTCCTCTACAAATATTGTTCAAATTATGACCCCCGGGCCAAAAATGGCCCCGCCCAAGGGCTTATCAGTTTTTCATAGGAAAATCTTTAAAAATCTACTGAAACGGTAAGGCCTAGACCATTGATATTTGGTATGACTAACATGATCTACTGGTCCTCTATAAATATGTAGCTGTGGCTTGTGGTCCTCTGCCAAGAATGTTTAACTTACGACCCTGACCACTGGGCGAAACTTGGCCCTGCCTCAGGGCTTATCAGTTTTTTCGATGGGAAAAATATGAAATATTATTGTTCTCTGAAATCATAAGGCTTAGACCTTTAATTAATGGCATACTGCTTTACCTTGTGGTTCTCTACCAAGGTTGTCCACATGATTTCTTGTGGTCAAAAAAGGCCCTGCCCCTGGTGTTATCTCAGGTGAGCGCTTCAGGGCCTCATGGCCCTCTTGTTTGAAATGGCATATTAACACATGATATATTTGCCAAAGCAGAAACTGTAGAAAAAGATCTATTATTTCATAAGCAAACAGAGCAGTCCCTGATCAGACAGCTCCCTATAGGAGCTTCTGATCTGGTTCTACTCTGTTTGTGAAGGCGTAGAAAGGTGTATTTATGGAGTAAAGGGTTAAGAAGAAATGATGTAGGTCAGATTCTACAGTTTGTGCCTTAATGAAAATCCTCTAAGTCTTGCTGTAATGCCATGGTAAAAGATGGACTAATTGATACATATACAGACATTTATTTCCTACATGAATATTCATTAGGTATAATGGGGTTAAAGCCAGTGGAGACCTTCTGATTGTGTTAACCCTTTACTCCATGAATATTTATAAAAGAAACAATGACATCATGAATATTAATTATTAGATTAATTGTTATAACGGTACATGGACGCAGGAAGGTTTGGTCATGGCAGAAAGTATAGAACCATATCTATATTATATCATAAGCAAACAGAGCAGACCCTGATCAGATGGGTCCTGTAGGAGCCATCTGATCTGGGTCTTCTCAGTTTACAAAGGTGTAGAAAGGGGTATTTATGGAGTAAAGGGTTAAACCTTTGGATGTGGGAAGCTTTGCATCAGTATAGACTCAGACAAGAGGACCTGATCAGGGTCTGCACTGTTAGTCGTTTAAAACACTTTAGTAAATTTAAGCCTTTCATGCTGAATGAACTCTTATCATTAAACACTTATGGGACATTGCACTTTCAATTATTAGCAGTGAAAGGGGTAAATTTTTATCCTGTTTTTGAATAGAAATGGAGAGAAAAAATCACAGATGACTATTTTGCAAAAGAACTTGCCATGATATGGTTTTGAATAGGCTGACCTAAGTTACATTCTTTCCTAGATGTGTTTTCAATAGGCCGACCTAAGTTACATTCTTTCCTAGTTGTGTTTCCGGAGTGCAAACATTTTGAAAAGCCCAACAGAAGGTTTTTGGAAGCTGTTGTAGAGATATAGATTATCCCTTGGATTGCTGAACATTAAAAGTGGACTGACCCATCAGTATTAATCTACAAAGTCCATTCAGTATAAAATATTCATATTTGCTAGAGGATTTTTAAGGACAAACAGATCTTGATCTGTTGTTTTGTAGGAGTCTTTTGATTTGGATCTACACTGTTTGACAATGGCAGTGCACTTGTTTGTTTCTCTGCACTGAAAGGGTGATTACTTGGATACTTCTCTCAGTTGTTTTGTCAAAGAGCCAAAATAGGGACTGCGTGAGAGAGAAAAAATGATGCCTGAAATTCTGAATGAACCAGAGATAAGAAGAGGAAGTAAGAACGGAGCAGGAACAGAGGCTGGTTGTCAGTCCAAGTCACTGGCACCAACCCATCTCCTCGTACATGTCTAAAGTGCTGGCTTGGGTAGAGATCCACTATTTCTTGGCACATACTGCTAGTGTTGAGGTTGTAAAAATGCAATATTTCATCACCTACAGAAAAACATGAAAATGAAACCTCTCTTAAACAGACCACTAAAAAGAAGTCTTAACCCTTTCTTCCATAAATACGCCTTTCTACACCATTGCAAACAGAGAAGACCCTGATCAAAAAGCTCCTATAGGAGCCGTCTTATCAGGGTCAGCTCTGTTTGCTTATGACATAATATAGATATGATTCTACAGTTTCTGCCATGGGCAAAGCGTCATGTGTTCATGAATGTGCTATTATAACAAATGAATCTAATTAATATTCATGATGTAATTATTTCTTACATGAATATTAATGGAGGAAAGGGTTAAATGAATTTTCAGGAGGTAAAATGTTAATCCCTTACTCCATGGAGACTCCGTTTGACACCTTTTCAAACCGAGTAGACCCATATTAGACCGCTCCCGTCTCATTGCAAATCTGCTCTGTTTGCTAATGGAATTTTATAGATGTAATCCTACAGTTTAGGTTTTGGCAAGAAATACCATAGATAATTTGCAAAAAATTAGTTAATGAATATGTATGAAGTGCTACATCATGACATAAATATTCACGAGGGAAAAGACTAAGTTGTATGCATAGAAAGTAAGATTAACCCATTCCCACATCGGCTATTTTTAGACCCAACCTCTTTGAATAAATCTACCGAAAAGGAGCATTTACTAGAGAAAAAGAACATTTTAGAATAGTGTAGTTTTTAAACCATTGTGATAAATATAGAGCATTTGCTCCTATCGAGCAAATGCTCTATTTATCACAATGGTTTCAGAAAGAAGGAGACAAAAGGCGTCAATATGAGGGAATAGGTTAACGGATAGAAGTAATATTTTATCAAGCATTCTTGGATGTCACTGATGTCTAAACTATCAAAATGCAATTATGCAACAATTCTTTATGTTCTAAAGGTTCTCGGTTGTTGTGGTTTTTGCATGGTTTGTTTACTTAACCCAATTCTTCGGTTAGTGTTTCCTAATGATCAATATGAAACTGCATGCACTGGACAATCAAAAGAGAATCCTAGATGATATGCATGCTATTGAAATATTCAACTCTTTGCATGCTAAGTACTTGTTGTCTGCCAAAAAACTTGTTTGCTATAATAAATAATATAATAAATAGTTGATAATAAAACTTTATTACTTTTCTCTTGCAAAATTTTCCAATTTGAATTAAATGATTTTAATCTAGTAATGAAAGGCACAATCTGTTTAAGTAAATACTGTCTAATTTGTTTGTACCATGTACATGTACTCATTAGACAAGACTGACAGGATTGTCTAACGAGTACAACATTATGACTGACAGGATTGTCTGATGAGTATAACATTATGACTGACAGAATTGTCTAATGAGTACAACACTAAGACTGACAGGATTGTCTAATGAGTACAACACTAAGACTAACAGGATTGTCTAATGAGTACAACATTATTACTGACAGAATTGTCTAATGAGTACAACACTAAGACTGACAGGATTGTCTAATGAGTACTACAATATTACTGACAGAATTGTCTAATGAGTACAACATTATTACTGACAGAATTGTCTAATGAGTACAACACTAAGACTGACAGGATTGTCTAATGAGTACAATACTAAGACTGACAATTGTCTAATGAGTACAACACTAAGACTGACTGACAGGATTGTCTAAATGTCATAATGAGTATAACACTTTGTCTAATGAGTACAGCACTAAGGCTGGCAGGATTGTCTAATGAGTACACTACTAAGACTGACAGGATTGTCTAATGAGTACAACACTTGTCTAATGAGTACAGCACTAAGACTGGCAGGATTTTCTAATGAATATAACACTTTGACTGACAGGATTGTCTAATAAGTACAACACTAAGACTAACATGTTTGTCTAATGAGTATAACATGTGTCTAATGAGTACAACACTAAGACTGACAGGATTGTCTGATGAGTACAACACTAAGACTGACAGGATTGTCTAATGAGTACAATGCTAATGGCCTGAATGTGTGCTGACCAAAACGTATGATGTGGGTGAAGAGGTAAAAAAGGATCCCACTAATAAAGTCACTAATGTCCTTTGCAAACAGTGTAGACCCAGATGAGAGGGCTCCTAGAAGAGCCCTCTCATCAGGGTCTGCACTACTTGTCATGTTGCACTTTTCTTGAAAAATCCCTGAAATATTCACCATAAGCTTGGCCTGTTTGAATTTTGGAATAGTCCATTTGAAAAGTCAGTGTTGTAAGGGTTAAAAGGTCAGTACGCCTTTTTAGCTCACCTGGCACTTTGTGCCAGGTGAGGTATTGTGAGGGGGCAGTGTCCGGCGTCGTGCGTCGTGCATCGTGCGTATGTGCGGTGTGCGTCGTGCGTCGTCAACAATTTACTTAAACATCTTCTTCTCTGAAACCACAAAGCCTAGAGCTTTGATATTTGGTATGTAGAATCATCTAATGGTCCTCTACAAAGATTGTTCAAATTATGACCCCTGGACCAAAAATGGCCCCGCCCTGGGGCTTATCAGTTTTTCTTAGGAAAATCTTTAAAAATCTTCTCCTCTGAAACCGTAAGGCCTAGACCTTTGATATTTGGTATGTAGCATCATCTAATGTTCCTCTACAAAGATTGTTCAAATTATGACCCCCGGACCAAAAATGGCCCCGCCCCGGGGCTTATCAGTTTTTTAGCTCACCAGAGCACAAAGTGCTCAAGGTGAGCTATTGTGATACCCCTGTGTCCGGCGTCCGGCGTCCGTCTGTCCGTCCGTCCGTCTGTACGTCTGTCCGTCTGTCTGTCCGTCAACAATTTCAAACGACTTCTTCTCTGAAACCAACAGCCCAATTGTAACCAAACTTGGTCAGATACATACTGTGGGTGGGTGCTTCAAAAGTTGTTAAAAGATAGTGGGTGGGGCCATGGGTCTTGTTGCCATGGCAACCGTACACAATATCTAGAAAAATCTTCTTCTCCAGAATGACTTGTCCGATTTGAATATAGTTTTCACCAAAATGTTTCTCAGTTGATAGACTTCAAAAGTTGTTAAAAGAATTTTGATCCGGCAAAAAACATGGCCGCCAGAGGGCGTGGTCATTTTTTCCATATATGGTAATATGGAATTTTCATAGGAAAATCTTTAAAAATCTTCTTCTCTGAAACTGTAAAGCCTAGACCTTTGATATTTGGTTTGTAGCATGATCTTATGGTCCTCTACAATGATTGTTCAAATTATGGCCCCTGGGCCAAAAATGGCCCCGCCCAAGGGCTTATCAGTTTTTCATAGGAAAATCTTTAAAAATCTTCTTCACTGAAACTGTAAGGCCTAGACCTTTGATATTTGGTATGTAGTATGATCTTATGGTCCTCTACAAATATTGTTCAAATTATGACCCCGGGCCAAAAATGGCCCTGCCCATGGGCTTATCAGTTTTTCATAGGAAAATCTTTAAAACTCTTCTTCTCTGAAGCTGTAAGGCCTAGACCTTTGATATTTGGTATGTAGTATGATCTTATGGGCCTCTACAAATATTGTTCAAATTATGACCCCCGGGCCAAAAATGGCCCCGCCCATGGGCTTATCAGTTTTTCATAGGAAAATCTTTAAAAATCTTCTTCTCTCAAACTGTAAGGCATAGACCTTTGATATTTGGTATGTAGTATGATCTTATGGTCCTCTACAACTATTGTTCAAATTATGAACCCCGGGCCAAAAATGGCCCCGCCCAAGGGCTTATCAGTTTTTCATTGGAAAATCTTTAAATCTCTTCTTTTCTGAAACTGTAAGGCCTAGACCTTTGATATTTGGTATGTAGTATGATCTTATGGTCCTCTACAAATATTGTTCAAATTATGACCCCGGGCCAAAAATGGCCCCGCCCAAGGGCTTATCAGTTTTTCATTGGAAAATCTTTAAAAATCTACTGAAACTGTAAGGCCTAGACCATTGATATTTGGTATGACTAACATGATCTATTGGTCCTCTATAAATATAAAGTCCTCTGTGGCTTGTGGTCTTCTCCCAAGAATGTTTAAATTAAGACCCTGACCACTGGGAAAAACTTGGCCCTGCCTCAGGGCTTATCAGTTTTTCATGGGAAAAATACGAAATATTATTTTCCTCTGAAACCATAAGGCTTAGACCTTTAATTAATGGCATACTGCTTTGCCTTGTGGTTCTCTACCAAGGTTGTCCACATGATTTCTTGTGGTCAAAAATTGCCCCGCCCCTGGGGTTATCTCAGGTGAGCGCTTCAGGGCCTCATGGCCCTCTTGTTATAGGAAAATCTTTAAAAATCTTCTTCTCTGAAACTGTAAGGCCTAGACCTTTGGTATTTAGTATGTAGCATCATCTAATGGTCCTCTACAAAGATTGTTCAAATTATGACCCCGGGCCAAAAATGGCCCCGCCCCAGAGCTTATCAGTTTCTCATAGGAAAATCTTTAAAAATCTTCTTCTCTGAAACCGTAAGGCCTAGACATTTGATATTTGGTATGTAGCATTATCTAATGGTCCTCTACAAAGATTGTTCAAATTATGTCCCCCGGACCAAAAATGGCCCCGCCCCAGGGCTTATCAGTTTTTCTTAGGAAAATCTTTAAAAATCTTCTCCTCTGAAACCGTAAGGCCTAGACCTTTGATATTTGGTATGTAGCATCATCTAACGGTCCTCTACAAAGATTGTTCAAATTATGACCCCTGGGCCAAATATGGCCCCTCCCCAGGGCTTATCAGTTTCTCATAGGAAAATCTTTAAAAATCTTCTTCTCTGAAACTGTAAGGCCTAGACTTTTGGTATTTAGTATGTAGCATCATCTTATGGTCCTCTACAAAGATTGTTCAAATTATGACCCCCGGGCCAAAAATGGCCCCGCCCCGGGGCTTATCAGTTTTTCGTAGGAAAATCTTTAAAAATCTTCTCCTCTGAAACCGTAAGGCCTAGACCTTTGATATTTGGTATGTAGCATTATCTAATTGTCCTCTACAAAGAGTGTTCAAATTATGACCACCGGACCAAAAATGGCCCCGCCCCAGGGCTTATCAGTTTCTCATAGGAAAATCTTTAAAACTCTTCTTCTCTGAAATCGTAAGGCCTAGACCTTTGGTATTTAGTATGTAGCATCATCTAATGGTCCTCTACAAAGATTGTTCAAATTATGACCCCGGACCAAAAATGGCCCAGCCCCCGGGCTTATCAGCTTTTCATAGGAAAATCTTTAAAAATCTTCTTCTGAAACTGTAAGGCCTAGACCATTGATATTTGGTATGTAGCATTATCTAATGGTCCTCTACAAAGATGGTTTAAATTATGACCCCTGGACCAAATATGGCCCGCCCCAGAGCTTATCAGTTTTTCATAGGAAAACCTTTAAAAATCTTCTTCTGAAACCGTAAGGCCAGGTGAGCGATTTAGGGCCATCATGGCCCTCTTGTATCTTTTGTTCTGAATATGTGCTGACCAAAACTTATGAAGTGGGTAAAGAGGTAAGGAAGTAACCCATGTTAAGAATATGACTGATAGACCAAATTTTGTTGTGTAATTTCAGAGCTGCACCACGCCATGTCCATGAGACTGGTGTCGTCTGGCAGCTACAATGTCCGAGCCTCTGAGATGGCTCATTACCCGCCAGACCCGCGCCAACCCAAAGTGATCACCTGTGTTGTCCACTTCCTTGACGACAGCCATGAGACATTTGAAGTAGATGTAAGTAGCAGTCCATTCTTTGCCAATATAATAACCAATTACAGCTGTGTAATTGACACTTGATTCTATGTTGGAAAATGTATAGTCTTGTAGAGTTATCAAGAACAAAGTCGCTGTCTTTTGCTACATGTAAATGATGTCTTCAATGTATGACCTGAACATGCTTAATGGATACCTCCATAAATAAACATTTCTACGCCTCTGTAAAAGTCACTTTTTGAAACCATTCTGATAAATAGAGCATTTGCTCCTAAGGAGCAAAATGCTCTAATTATCACAATGGTTTCAAAACTACACAATTCTAAGTTTCCTTTTCTGTAGTAAATGCTCCTTTAAGGTAGATTTATTCAAAGAGGTTGGGTCTAAAAATAGCCTATAGAGGAAAGGGTTAATAGATGACATCTCATCAGTAGCTAAACTATTTGATATGCAGATAATTGTAGAGAAAGGGAATGGATAGCATATCAGCTTTGAAAAATTAAATTACTTTCAAACTGCCAGCTTGGGGTCTCATCAGGATCTTAACTGTTTCCAAGGGTTTGTGCACTTTTGACCATTGAGTATAATTAGGGCTCTGCACTGAAAATGCAGGAGCCCACGTAATAGCAATCACATTTTCTGTCCGCCCGTCCATCAACACTTTTGATGTGACATCAAACACTACTTCACATATTGGTTTCATATTAAGGGCATATGCTTAGTATTATCAGAGGAAGACGCCTATAGTGTTTGGGTTGAATCAGATCACTATGTCTGAAGTTATCTGCCTTTGATTACAGGGCCCTCTCTGACTCAGTTTTCTAGTTACAACTTCATGAAATGGTTTGCTTGTTTTACAGAAACGTGCCAAAGCTCAGCACCTTTTAGACAAAGTGTTTGAACACCTGGAACTAATTGAGAAGGATTACTTTGGTCTGCAGTTCCTGGACCTCTCTCCTGATCCAGACACAATGGTAAGGCTGAGGTCACACTCAGAATACACCACAGCTGTAGATAATGAGGAATATTCATCTACCGAGCTACAGTTAACTGTGCATACTCAAATACTAAAATTGAAATTTTTCCATCAAACCCTATGTTTCCATTTTCAAGAATAACTTGATTATTGCTCCACCAAAGCCGATGTTGTGACCACTTTTTAGAATCGTCTCTTTGAGACAATTCTAAAGAATGGTCACAACATAAGGTTTGGTGGAGAAATGACGACTTTAGTATTTGAGTACGCACTTTTATCTATAGCTCTGGCTCAGAGTGAAGAAGGTTAATCCAAATACTTTATAAAGATGTAGACCTAGATTAGAGTCTGCTCTGTTTGCTTATGGAATATTATCAATCTCCTTCAATAAGTTTCTGCCTTGGCCAAAAAATAATGCAAATGTCATTATGAAAATTATATTTACCCTTTCATTGGCGCATCTCCAATAGGAGCCTTCTGATCAGGGTCTGCTCTGTTTGCTTCTGGTGTAATATAGATCTGATTCTACAGCTTCTGCCTGAGCCAAAATGTCCTGTGTTCATATGCCATTATAAATGGCATATCATCTTGATCCAGTCCCGGTATGGCATATCATCTTGATCCAGTCCCTGAGTGGTATATCATCTTGATCCAGTCCCTGAATGGCATATCATCTTGATCCAGTCCCTGAATGGCATATCATCTTGATCCAGTCCCTGTATGGCATATCATCTTGATCCTAATTGTTTTCAAATGTTGTCACAAATTTTCACTGAGTAGTGAGCTCTGTGTCTGGCATCCATTGCTGTCTGTCATCAACAATTTCTGGATTTTCACCAAATATCACAGGAATGATTTGTAGGTGACCCCTTTATCAGATTTGTATAATTGGTCAAGTTCTGGATAAGTAGGTCAACGATGTCTAGATCTCCTAAACTGTTAATTGTTGTATGACCTTTGTCCACAGGAATGGTCCTTGGGTGGTCTTCTGTAAATATTATGCGTAATCTATTGCGTAATATAAGTAGGTCACAGAAGCTAAAAATATATGTTAACGGACATTTCATTTAAATGGCATCAACTATAACGATCATTGGAATATGACCAAACGCTACAGCAGTGATCCTTAGCTTGTATTATATGACAGTTGAAAATTGTGAATAATTGGTTCAGGTTTTACTGCATGTGTAGGTCACATAAACTGAAAGTAGGCTTTTAATGAACAGTTCCACCTAAACCACAGAATAGAATAGAATGAGCAGTTCCTCCTAAACCACAGAATAGAATATAATGAACAGTTCCTCCTAAAAATGAACAGTTCCTCCTAAACCACAGAATAGAATATAATGAATAGTTCCTCCTAAACCACAGAATAGAATATAATGAACAGTTCCTCCTAAACCACAGAATAGAATATAATGAACAGTTCCTCCTAAACCACAGAATAGAATATAATGAACAGTTCCTCCTAAAAATGAACAGTTCCTCCTAAACCACAGAATAGAATATAATGAATAGTTCCTCCTAAACCACAGAATCGAATATAATGAATAGTTCCTCCTAAACCACAGAATGGAATATAATGAACAGTTCCTCCTAAACCACAGAATCGAATATAATGAATAGTTCCTCCTAAACCACATAATGGAATATAATGAATAGTTCCTCCTAAAGCACAGAATAGAATATAATGAACAGTTCCTCCAGAATGGAATATAATGAACAGTTCCTCCTAAACCACAGAATAGAATATAATGAACAGTTCCTCCTAAACCACAGAATGGAATATAATGAACAGTTCCTCCTAAACCACAGAATGGAATATGACCGCAGAAATTATAATAGATCACCTGGACTATTTACCAGGTGAGCAATACAGGGTCATCATGGCCCTCTTGATTTTATATATTGTGTAAGAGAAAAATTCAAGATATTTTTATTAGGAAAAAAACTCAGGTATTTACACACATTATAGCAGGTTTATCCTTTGAATTGAGGAAATGAGTTAACTTGTAAAAGTAAACAAACAGACCCAGATCAGACTGGGAGGGCTCCTGGGACTGGAAGATCAGACTGGGAGAAGCTTTCTGATTCAGATCTGAATTTAGAATCCTGTTGCAAATTGAATTCTTTTATACTGTGAAGATTTGACAACTAAACACAATGATAGACCATTAATTTCCATTTTGAAAACTCAGCAGTCTGAAGGTTTAGCTTAAGCACATGCATTAATTGGCACGTTCAGCAAGTGTTCCCAAGGGCTGTTGCTGTAAAAATGTCATAAACATTTAGAGTGTTTATGAGATGTAAATTAAGATAAAACTTATCACTAAATTTGGCTTGTTGTGGGTGGGGTCATGAAATTGCTCAACTTTTTTCCAGCTGAAATACAGGTTACATGCAAAGGATAATTGGATTTCAATGAAAGTTTTTTCAATCAAGTTCAGGGCTAGGTTGATTTTGATTACATTCTACAAAGTTTTGATTAGATACAGCTATGGTCTTTCGAGGCAGAGCTTTGGTCAATCCTGACAAGAATGTGGTCATTTCATAAAGAACTGTGGTCATTCTGGATAGCTATTGCTTAGTTAATATTTGCATGACTGAATGACAGCCAGAGAGTGTGCTACTGCTGCTAACTAGAATACAAGGGAATCTTTTTTCTGCTGTCCTCTGATCAGGATGTGTCCTGTTTGTCATGTAGAATCCTCAGGGAATTTTAACCCTTTCACACTGAATGGACTTTATCATTCAACACTGAAGGGTCATTCCACTTTGAATATTGAGCATTCCACCAGAGCAACAGATAAACTTTCGTACTCAAGTGCTTAAATAGTCATTTCTCCATCAAACCCTTATGTTGTGACCTCTCTGTTGTGAACATTCCAAGGGCCAACAAAATGCCGCTGCCATTAACCCATTCCCTCATCGGCTATTTTTAGATCCAACCATTTTGAATAAATTTACCGAAAAGGAGCATTAACTATAGAAAAGGAAAATTTTAGAATTTTGTAGTTTGAAACTATTGTGATAAATAGAGCATTTGCTCCAATAGGATGCTCTGTTTATCACAATGGTTTCAACAGGAGATTTTTTACAAAGGCGTATTTATGGAGGAAAGGGTTAATATTCATGTTATAAACAGTGACATCATAAATACCAGTTGTATTTTTAACCCTTTCCCTGTTCTATATTTAGTTCAAATTTCAATACCTACTGAATATTCATGGACAAATTAATTACAATGAAATATGGAAGGAGGGACATTGTTGCCATTTAGAAACTAAAGAAACAGATCTATCAAATTCCACTGGCAAATAGAGTAGACCCTGATCAGACGGCTGCTCTAGGAGTCGTCTGATCTGGGTCTGCTCTGTTTGCAAATGCGTGAAAATGTGTTTATCTGAGGGAAAGGGCGAACATTCATGTTATTAAACGACAACATCATAAACATCAGTTAAATAAAAAATTTAAAAATGGCATATTAACACAGGAAATTTTTGCCAATGAAGAAACAGCAGAATCAGAGCTTTATTGTTCCATATACAAACAGAGCAGACCCAGATCAGATGAATCCTCTAGGAAATATCTGATCTGGGTCTTCTTTGTTTGCAAAGTTGTAAAAAAGCATTTATATGATGGAAAGGGTTAATGCAAAGTAATATAGCTTTGAGCAGTCTCTGTTTCTTTTTAGCTGCGTAAAAATCAATCACCATCTGTGGATGTCTTTCAGTTGTTGCTTGAGAGAGGTCTGTGTTTCCAAAAAAAGAGATTTTCAGTTCCTGGAAAAATCTAACATAAGATGGGAAATAATAGCTTGTCAATTATGTGTGCAAAGTTGATAACAAACACTTTAGATGAGATGTCTCAGCAGTCTGTTTTCCATTGATGACATTTAATTGAAAAGAGCTCAGACAGATGACAATACTTTCAGACAACATTAATTTTGTCAAAGCCGTTTCTCAGTATGTGAATATATGATGATGTTTGCAAAGTTTTGATTCAGATGCAATATACTAAATGAATTGATCAATTATGAAAATGAAAACTTTAGAAAAAATAGACAACTCGCAATACTTTATACATGTATGTGTGAATGAAGAAAACTCCAGATACTTTACATGTATGTGTGGGTGAAGCTCTGTAAAACTCCCAATACTTTACATGTATATGTGGGTGAATCTCAGTGTAAAACTCCCAATACTTTACATGTATATGGGGGTGAAGCTCAGTGTAAAACTCCCAATACTTTACATGTGTATGTGGGTGAAGCTCTGTAAAACTCCCAATACTTTACATGTATATGGGGTAGAAGCTCAGTGTAAAACTCCCAATACTTTACATGTGTATGTGGGTGAATCTCAGTGTAAAACTCCCAATACTTTACATGTGTATGGGGGTGAAGCTCAGTGTAAAACTCCCAATACTTTACATGTGTATGTGGGTGAATCTCAGTGTAAAACTCCCAATACTTTACATGTGTATGGGGGTGAATCTCAGTGTAAAACTCCCAATACTTTACATGTATATATGGGTGAAGCTCAGTGTAAAACTCCCAATACTTTACATGTGTATGTGGGTGAATCTCAGTGTAAAACTCCCAATACTTTACATGTGTATGTGGGTGAATCTCAGTGTAAAACTCCCAATACTTTACATGTGTATGTGGGTGAATCTCAGAGTAAAACTCCCAATACTTTACATGTATATGGGGGTGAAGTTCAGTGCAAAAGTGCCAATACTATACATGTATATGTGGGTGAAGCTTAGCATAAATAGCTATTCAACTTATGAATATTTTGGTAAGAATTAATGAAATTATGAATATTAATTAATTGATTTTTTATAATTCCATTATGAACAAGAAAAAATCTGACTATGGCAGAAACTTTAGAATCAGACCTATATTATTTTGTTAGCAGATAGAGCAGACCCTGTACAGACAGCTGCAACAGGAGCCAACTGAAAATGTCTGTGTAAGATAGGGAATTAAGTATTATGATACTTGGAAGAAAAAATGGTTAAAATTGTCAAAATGTGAAAATGTTTTTATGTATAGCATATTGTGAAACAATGAGTTCCCTGATGAATAAAATGTGAATGTACACTAATAAACAGTGCAGACTCCAAATTCATTTACTGTATTTAAATGTGTTGTCTGATCGTGTCTGTATTGACTTTCACCCTTTAGTAGACCCAGTGTCCCAGTGTAGTGACTGATCTGGGTCTGCAGTGTTAACATATGTACTCTATACAGCCAACCCCTCTAAATTGGACATTTAGTATTTAGATTTTTCTAGGCAGGTTTGCTGTTTGATACAGGGTTAAGTCGTGCAGAAAGCTCCTTTGGAAGCTTTCTGCATGACTCTCACCGTGCATTAAGCTGCCACCTAAAGACTGGCATTGATACAACTTTTGAATGTCATTATACAACTATTTGACTGCCCAGTTAAGACTGGTATTGATACAAATTTGACTGTCCACATTAGACTGGTATTGATACAAATTTGACTGTCCACATAAGACTGGCATTGATACAAATTTGACTGTCCACATAAGACTGGCATTGATACAAATTGACTGTCCATATTAGAGGGGTTTTACTGTGCCTTATTTCCAGTGAAGTGACTCATGTTTTTTGGTGTATCCAACTTTTTTGTTGCTAGGTTGAAGGGGTCACATACGAAAATGTTGTCAAAATTCCACTAGAGGTATATTTGTACAGCCAGAATTT
Organism: Azorinus chamasolen; assembly: GCA_963576725.1. Taxonomy (NCBI): domain Eukaryota; kingdom Metazoa; phylum Mollusca; class Bivalvia; order Cardiida; family Solecurtidae; genus Azorinus; species Azorinus chamasolen. The sequence goes on along the minus strand of OY755247.1, from coordinate 8,195,109 downwards.
GTCTTTTAACATGGCTTTTGTGTATAAACATAGTATCTAGACAAGAGGTGTATATTGTTCTACCAAAATCACTTACTTTTAACCCCTACACGATCTTGAAACTTATTAGTATTACTTTGGAGGGGTGATTCTAATTGATAACAATAAGGTACTCATAAGTATTACTTCGGAAGGGTGATTCTAATAGGTAGTTACTCAATAATATTACCTCAGAGGGATGATTCTAATGAGTAGGTACTCACTAGTATTACTTCCGATTTGGGGGGGGGGTTCTAATGAGATATGATAAGGTACTCATAAGTGTAACTAGGAGGGTGATTCTAATGGGTAACAGTATGGCACTCTTTAGTATTACTTTGGAGGGGGATTCTAATGGGTAACAGTATGGCACTCTTTAGTATTACTTTGGAGGGGGATTCTAATGGATAAGGTACTCATTAGTATTACTAGGAAGGGAGGGGGGTTCTAATAGGTAGCAATAAGGTACACATTAGTATTACATTGGTGGGCGCTTTTAATGGGCAACAACAAGGACACATTAGTATTACATCAGAGGGTGCTTTTAATGGGCAACAATATGGGCACATTAGTATTACATCAGAGGGTGCTTTTAATGGGCAACAACAAGGACACATTAGTATTACATTGGTGGGCGCTTTTAATGGGCAACAACAAGGACACATTAGTATTACATCAGAGAATGCTTTTAATGGGCAACAATATGGACACATTGGTATTACATTGGAGGGTGCTTTTAATGGGCAACAATGTGGACACATTAGTATTACATTGAAGGGTGCTTTTAATGGGTAACAACAAGGACACATTAGTATTACATCAGAGGGTGCTTTTAATGGGTAACAACAAGGACACATTAGTATTACATCAGAGGGTGCTTTTAGTGGGTAACAACAAGGACACATTAGTATTACATCAGAGGGTGCTTTTAATGGGTAACAACAAGGACACATTAGTATTACATCGGAGGGTGCTTTTAATGGGTAACAACAAGGACACATTAGTATTACATCGGAGGGTGCTTTTAATGGGTAACAACAAGGACACATTAGTATTACATTGGAGGGTGCTTTTAATGGGTAACAACAAGGACACATTAGTATTACATTGGAGGGTGCTTTTAATGGGTAACAACAAGGACACATTAGTATTACATTGGAGGGTGCTTTTAATGGGTAACAATATGGACACATTAGTATTACATTGAAGGGTGCTTTTAATGGGTAACAATGTGGACACATTAGTATTACATTGGAGGGTGGTTTTAATGGGTAACAATATGGACACATTAGTATTACATTGGAGGGTGGTTTTAATGGGTAACAATATGGACACATTAGTATTACATTGGAGGGTGCTTTTAATGGGTAACAATGTGGACACATTAGTATTACATTGGAGGGTGGTTTTAATGGGTAACAATATGGACACATTAGTATTACATTGAAGGGTGCTTTTAATGGGTAACAATGTGGACACATTAGTATTACATTGGAGGGTGCTTTTAATGGGTAACAATATGGACACATTAGTATTACATTGGAGTAATGGGTAACAACAAGGTAGGGGTTGGTGGAGAAATATAGTAAATATTTTGACCATGGAACATCAGTATAATTTTGGGATTTTAAAACAGATAGTAGCTTAATGCAGAATGAAAGTGATACAGGATGCTCCTAATGTCTGCATTACTTTTGTCCTACTTTAAGCAACCACCTGCTCTTACAGACTCCCATGTTAATTCATTATATGGTGTATCAGAGCTCCAGATAAGATACATAAATTCAAATATTTTTAAAAAAGAAACTCCTTTATTTCTCCACCAGACCCTATACTGTGACCACTCTTTAGAATTGTCTCTTCGAGATGATTCTAAAGAATGGTCACAGTATAGGGTTTGATGGAGAAATGACGATTTTAGTTTTCGGTACGCACTGTTATCTGTAGCTCTGGTGTATGGTCACTATAGGTACAACTGTACGTGTTTCTGTAATTTATACCTCCTCTTGTCTGCAGTTCGGATAATGATATACAGTAAAAGCTCTCTAATACTCACCAGAAGTGTAATTTGGGATGTTTAACCTTTTCCTCCATAAATAAGCCTTTCTACGCCTATGTAATAGTCACTTCTTGAAACCATTGTGATAAATAGAACAATAAATTTAATTTTATTGTTACAATTTAATTATTATTATTATATTATTTATTATTGCTCCACAGGATCAAATGCTCTATTTATCACAATGGTCCCAGTACTGCACAATGCTAACATTTTCCTTTCTCAAGTAAATGCTACATTTCAGTAAATTTATTCACAGAGGTCTAAAAATAGCCTATGAGGTAATGAGTTAACCCTTATCCTCGTGTCCGTGAATGTAGTCTCATTTGCATACAGCTTGGATCCAGATGAGATTTCGAGTAAGTACGAGTTGATGTCTCATCAGGATCCTAGTTGTTGGACACTCGGTCAATAAGCTTGTGGCCATGACCCTTGGTCGACAGTTGCTCCTGAAAAAAGCTTTATCGTAGTTAGTTGTCAAAATGGCACCAGGTCCTAAATTGAGCAGACACTATTTTTTTAGGGGATAAGGGTTAACACATTCCCGCATAGGCTATTTTTAGACCCAACCTCTTTGAAAAAATCTACCGAAAAAGAGCATTTACTAGAGAGGAAGTAAATTTTAGATTTGTGTAGTCTTGAAACCATTGTGAAAAATAGAGCATTTTTTCCTGTGGAGCAAATGCTCAATTTATCACAATGGTTTCAAAAAGTGTCTTTTACAGAGGCGTCAATAGGTGTCAATATGCGGGAATGGGTTAAGACAGGTTGTGGCTTAATGCAGGACAGAAATAACGTAGAAAGCTGATTTTGGAGCTTTCTGCATTACCTTTATCCTGTATTTTTTTTAAGACTCTCCCATGTACCTGAATGAAGTGGTCAATTTAGAGAGATTCTGCTGCACTTTTTTTGCCAATTAACATTGAACAAACTATATCTCCTACTCTTTGCTAACTAGTCTCTTGTAATACTTCCCATAGACATTCACTTATAGTGATTGGGTGTTATATAGCAATATGTATGTATGTCAGTAAGTATACAGATCAACTTCAGATTGTTCTGTCAAATATAAACTATTTCTGTTTTGAAGTATTTAGTCCTTTGAATTAATAATTGTCCTCCACAGAGCTACAGATAACAATGCGCACTCAAATACTAAAATCGTCATTTCTCCACCAAACCCTATGTTGTGACCACTCTTTAGAATCGTCTCTTGGAGACGATTCTAAAGAGTGGTCACAACATAGGGTTTGGTTGAGAAATAAAGAAGTTATTCTGAAAAATGTTGTAATTTACACATCTTATCTGGACCTGCCTCCATTATCACAATATCTATGCTGCTTCCTCTAGAAAGTGTCAATCAAACCAACTTCAAAGTTTAACAGATAGATTCTTTTTTCACAGGTATATTCTTATTTGTTAATAAACACACAAGAAATCCCACCTGGCACAATGTTTGTAATTTATGTAAATGCAAAATTTAGATAATAGAATCAGTTTAAATTGCTTGATACCCCCAAAGCTTATTAGCTGACCAGAGCATGGGATATTCAAAGTAGAACTAATTTCCATGGCAACCAATAATGTTATCTGAAGCAGGTAGATGACAATGTACCAGTAATTTTTCCAGATTGGTCCTTAGGTAAACTCTTAGTCTCTTACAAAATTGTTCAACAGAGGTCCAGATAAGATGCGTATATTAACATATTTTCAAAAATAACTCTCTTTATTTCTCCACCAAACCCTATACTGTGACCACTCTTTAGAATCGTCTCTTCGACATGATTCTAAAGAGTGGTCACAGTACAGGGTTTGGTGGAGAAATAACAATTTTAGTATTTGAGTATGCACCCTTATCTGTAGCTCTGTATTAATCATTAAACATGGCCTTCAAGAATGGGGATTAATACCCTTTTATGGCATATAAAAAATGAAAAAATCTTCCAGTATAACCATCGGCTACATTTTAATGCTATAATTGCTTCCCATTGTCAGGAGTGCTCAAGTTATTAGAATATTGAATTCCTAAACAAACATGGCGGTTGGGTAGTAAACTTCTTGCTATTATTTGTAAAACAATTAATCCAATGTTCTTACATGCTTAATAAAGCACATGACCTTTTGTATCAGATGAGGGATACACAACCATCCTAGCTAATGTATTATATTATAGTCGATGATGCAGGGGTACAGATAAAGGTGTGTACCAAAATACTAAAACTGTCATTTCTCCACCAAGCGTCTGTTCAAGATGATTCTAAACAGTGGTCACAGGATAGGGTTTAGTGGAGAAATCAAGGAGTTATTCTTGAAAGTGTTTAAATTTATGCATATTATCTGGACCTCTGCATGATGTATATATAATGATGGTTATGAGTTATATATAGTAACATGTATCAACATTCTGTTCTGTTCTGCTCTGATCATCTGACTGTAATACAAGAAAAAAAAGTTTAAACTCTCTCCCTGTTGAATATTCATGTAAGACATAATAACATCATGAATATTTATGAGCTGAATTTTATATTGGTATAATTATGCACACAGGAAAGTTTGGTTTTAATAGTCTAGAAAATGTAGGGTTGGATCTATTATAATTTCATAAGCAAACAGAGCAGACCCTGATCAGGCGACTCCTATATGATCTGTGTCTACTCTGTTTGCAAAGGCGTAGAAAGGTGTATTTATGGAGGAAAGGGTTACATTAAGGAAATTCTGGAGAAAAAAATGTTCGTTAAGCTGAAGGTTAAAACCACATTGATGCTCAACAGAGGCCATGTTTTCTTTATAGTGTCTACGTGGTTTACCAAATCCCGAACACACTTTTTTCTCCCATTACAATACTGGGTCCATGCTTATAAAACTTTCAGTTGAGTCTGAGTTCGTTCTCAAGTTTTTGATTGGTCAGATTTGAGCCTTTGGCTCAAATCTGACCAATCAAAAGCTTGAGAACTCAAATCTGACCAATCAAAAGCTTGAGAACGAAACTCAAGACTCAACTAAAAGCTTTATAAGCATGGACCCAGATATGTCTGTGTTACTCCGTGTTCCTAATATCTTTTCCAATTTATTTTTCTTGTTATTACCGCTGTTACCCTATGTTCTTATTGTTTGTTCCTATTTATTTTTTGTATACATGTATCTTGGTATTACACTAACATCTTTCTTATACTTTGTAGAGTTCATACAATTTTAAATTTATTGTTTGAAAAAAATTGCCTATATTTTCGCTTTATTATTTTACACTTTTGCATTTTTTAGCTCACCTAATATAAAGTGCTACTTGGATTGCCCTGTGTCTGTTATCTGCTGTCCGTTGTCTTTAACCCTTTCCCTGTTCTATGTTTATTTCAAATTTCAATACCTAATGAATATCCATTAACAAAATAGTTATAAAGAAATATTCAAGACGGAACATTGTAGACATTTAAGAAAGCAAAGAAACAGATCTTTCAAATTATATTAGCAAACAGAGTAGACCCTGATCAGACGGCTCCTCTAGGAGCCATCTGATCTGGGTCTACTCTGTTTGCAAATGCGTGAAAACACGTTTATATGAGGGAAAGGGTTAAACAACATCTTATAATTTCACCAAGTTTCACTTAACCCATTCCCTCATATTGACGCCTCTGTAAAATTCACTTTCTGAAACCATTGTGATTTATCACAATGGTTTCAAAACTACACAATTCTAAAGTTTTCCTTTTCTCTAGTTAATGCTCTTTTTTGGTACATTTATTCAAAGAAGTTGGTTTTAAAAATAGCCTATAAGGGAATTGGTTAAATGGTCTGCAGGTGACCTTCTATTTTTAATGTTCAGGTCCACTGCATAAGTTGTGCACAGGAGTTAAAACTTAAACATAATTTTCTTTAAATTGTGTCCCCTGGTTTTAACCCTTTCGTTCATAACTACACCTTTCTATGCCTCTGTAAAAGTCACTTTATGAAACCATTGTGATAAATAGAGGTTGTTCAAAGAGGTTGTGTCTAAAAATAGCCTATGGAGGAAAGGGTTAAGTTACTGCAAAAGTAGTTTACATGAACTCAACAAATTGAAGATCCTGCAGCTTGTGTTTGAGTGATACTCAGCAGTCTAAATGAATTTGATAGATGTACACGATAGATGTACACGATAGATGTACACGATAGATCGCTTTGCCCATTGATAGATGTACACGATAGATCGCTTTGCCCATTGATAGATGTACACGATAGATCGCTTTGCCCATTGATAGATGTACACGATAGATCGCTTTGCCCATTGATAGATGTACACGATAGATCGCTTTGCCCATTGATAGATGTACACGATAGATCGCTTTGCCCATTGATAGATGTACACGATAGATCGCTTTGCCCATTGATAGATGTACACGATAGATCGCTTTGCCCATTGATAGATGTACACGATAGATCGCTTTGCCCATTGATAGATGTACACGATAGATCACTTTGCCCATTGATAGATGTACACGATAGATCGCTTTGCCCATTGATAGATGTACACGATAGATCACTTTGCCCATTGATAGATGTACACAATAGATCACTTTGCCCATTGATAGATGTACACGATAGATCACTTTGCCCATTGATAGATGTACACGATAGATCGCTTTGCCCATTGATAGATGTACACGATAGATCGCTTTGCCCATTGATAGATGTACACGATAGATCACTTTGCCCATTGATAGATGTACACGATAGATCGCTTTGCCCATTGATAGATGTACACGATAGATCGCTTTGCCCATTGATAGATGTACACGATAGATCGCTTTGCCCATTGATAGATGTACACGATAGATCGCTTTGCCCATTGATAGATGTACACGATAGATCGCTTTGCCCATTGATAGATGTACACGATAGATCGCTTTGCCCATTGATAGATGTACATGATAGATCGCTTTGCCCATTGATAGATGTACACGATAGATCGCTTTGCCCATTGATAGATGTACACGATAGATCGCTTTGCCCATTGATAGATGTACACGATAGATCGCTTTGCCCATTGATAGATGTACACGATAGATCGCTTTGCCCATTGATAGATGTACACGATAGATCGCTTTGCCCATTGATAGATGTACACGATAGATCGCTTTGCCCATTGATAGATGTACACGATAGATCGCTTTGCCCATTGATAGATGTACACGATAGATCGCTTTGCCCATTGACGAGGGGAGCAATACAGTAAAACCTCTCTAAACCGGCATTCTAGTACAGAAGAATTTAGATACTTTTATGCAGGTGCTTAATGCAGGATGAAAGTCCTAGAGGAGCTTTCTGAATGACTTTCACCCAGCATTAAGCTGCCACCTGTCTCCAAGACCAATATTTATACTAAATTTTTCGTCCAGTTTAGAGGGGTTTTCCTGTACAAGGCCATCATGCTCCAGGAAGAGAATTTTGATTTGTATTTACACTGTTTGCCTAAGAATATTTAGGATAATAAGGATAAGCCATTAGTTTACAGAGATGATTTTTGCATGTTTTATGAGGTTACAAAATGATCTGATGTTTAACATGCTCTGGGTAAATCTGCAAAAGTAACAGCCGTATACAAGTTGTATGATTATGAAAGAAATTAAGAAACGTTAAGAACTATGTACAAATCGATATTTAAGGAAGTTCTACTCTGAGAAAACAGTAGAATCTTTTTGAAGATGCAGTTTCCCTTGGCACGCTAAAGGTTAAAGCCTATTTAATGGGCTACCTTTGACAGAACTGTTTAGTTATGGCATTGGTCATGAAACCTTAAGAGCTCTACTTGCTAGAGCATTCTTTGGGAGGTAGTTTCTCCCTTATCCTAGCCCCTTCTCCCTATTAAAAATTGAACTTAGGGAGAAGTTTTAACTGCATAAAGGCTAAAGGGAGACACTCAATTAGGATGAAAACATTGACCCTGAATCCCACTAAACTGTTTCATGTCTTTGAGGTTTAGGTTTAATTCTGAATTGAACGAGGTTTTCCTCTTGAAATCTTAGGAGCAGTACCTATAGAAGCGGCTAGAAATCTTCTCAAACTATATACCCAGAGCAGCTGCCAATATTAAAATCTAAAAGCTATTTCAGTGTCTACGGCGTTTGAGATTCATGAGCTTTAGCAATAGATTGTCCAACACATTGTTTTGCATGTTCATTGTATTCTGTCTTGTTCGTGTGACAATATGTCTTGTATGACAGTCTTGTTTATCCCTTTCCTCCATAAATACACCTTTATACACCTCTGTAAAAGTCACTTTTTGAAACCATTGTGATAAATAGAGCATTAATTGCTCCTATGGAGCAAATGCTCTTTTTATTGCAATGGTTTCAGAACTCTCGTAAATGCTCGTTTTCGGTAGATTTATTCAAAGAGGTTGGGTCTAAAAATAGTGTAGGAGGGAACTGGTTATGCAACAATTTCTCTTAGGCCAGTATGGCGGTTAGCTTGTGACTTATTTTTATGTTTTTGTCCATTTCAGCGGTGGCTGGATCCATTAAAGACAATCAAGAAACAGTGCAGAGGTAAACATGTTGTGATCTATGGTCAACTGAAAGGGGCAATAATGATTATATTCGTTTAAACCAAAAGCTCTTATCATGATTAGTTTCTTTTAAAAAGAAAAAAAAAATCTTGCCATATAGAAGAGTTTAGATACTTTTAGGCAGGTGGCTGCTTAATGCAGGGTGAAAGTCATGCAGAAAGCTTTCTGCATGACTTTCACCCTGCATTAAGCTACCATCTGTCTCCGAGACCGATATTTATACTAAATTTAATGTCTGGTTTAGAGGGGGTTTACTGTATAGTCGTATGTCGTCAGAAGTGAATACAGTAAAACCACTAAACTGTGTTAATTAGTTGGTAGTTAGGGCAGGTGGCTGCTTAAAGCAAGGTGAAAGTAAAACAGAATGCTCCTATAGGAGCGTTCTGTTTTACTTTCACCTTGCTTTAATCAGCCACCTGCCTTTAACACAAAATACTTGATGTAATTTAGTGGCCGTTATAGAGAGGTTTTACTGTAGACTCTACCATTGTCATTTTTTGTGATGCCAGAAATGAATATTCATCATCATTGTCATTATAATAATGATTATCATTTTTTGGTGAGAAATTAGAGATTTAGATTGAATAATATTTGTTTTATTTATAGGTCAGTGGCTGTTTGCAGTAAATACACTTCTTGACCTTTACCTCATGAATATTTAAACAAGAATTCATTCATTCATGACTACATGAATATTCAGTAACTTAATTTTTATAAAGGCCACTGAACAAAGGATTTTTATAAAGGCCACTGAACAAAGGATTTTTATAAAGGCAACTGAACAAAGGATTTTTATAAAGGCCACTGAACAAAGGATTTTTACAAAGGATTTTTATAAATGCCACTGAACAAAGGATTTTTATAAAAGGCCACTGAACAAAGGATTTTTATAAAGGCCACTGAACAAAGGATTTTTATAAAGGCCACTGAACAAAGGATTTTTATAAAGGCCACTGAACAAAGGATTTTATAAAGGCCACTGAACAAAGGATTTTTATAAAGGCCACTGAACAAAGGATTTTTATAAAGGCCACTGAACAAAGGATTTTTATAAAGGCCACTTGAACAAAGGATTTTATAAAGGCCACTGAACAAAGGATTTTTATAAAGGCCACTGAACAAAGGATTTATTTTTTGTCATGGCAGAAACTGTAGAATCAGATATGCTATAAACAAACAGAGCAGACCTTGATGAGACAGCTGCTGGAGGAGATGTCTGATCTGGGTCAACTCTCTTTGCAAAGGTGCCAAAAGGTTTCTCTATGGGGTATAGAGCTAAATGTTTTAATCCTTTATCTGATAGTGAAGCATAATTATACATTTGCAAACTTGCAGATTTATAAGCTCATGTGAGAGCTGTCTGATCAGGGTCTGTGTGAGAGCTGTCTGATCAGGGTCTGTGTGAGAGCTGTCTGATCAGGGTCTGTGTGAAAGCTGTCTGATCAGGGTCTGCTCTGTCTGCTCATGATGTCAGTATTTCTTACATGAATGTTTATCAGGTCAATGGTTATACACACATTTCTCTGTAAATGGTTGGTACTTGACTTTTTATTACTCTGCCAAACTACAGTGCAACATTACTGACATAAACTTTGTTGTTTGTGTTTTTCAGGTCCCAATTATGAATTCTTCTTTCGTGTAAAATTTTATGTAACCGATCCAAGCAAACTAGCAGAGGAATATACCAGGTAAATAGTGAAACGGAAACAGGTATAGAGCTACAGATAACAGTGTGTACTGAAATACTAAAATTGTTATTTCTCCACCAAACTCAATACTGTGACCACTCTTTAAAATCGTCTAGAAGAGAAGATTCTAAAGAGTGGTCATAGTATAGGGTTTAGAGGAGAAATAAAGGAGCTGTTGAAAATGTTCAAATTTACGCATCTTATGTGGAGCTCTGCTAACAAGTTCAGTAGTCCAAATATTAGAAATGGAGCCAATGGACTCATATCTTTTGTAACATCACTCTATTAAAAATGATCTAGAAAAGAAAACCACCACTGGATAAATACATATTACATATAGACAGAGTAGCTGAAGATTAGACAACTCAGTAAGAGGTGTCTGATCAACATCTGCTCTGTTTGCTTATACAATAATATGGTTGTGATTTGATAATGTCTGCCAGGGCCAAAATGCCATAATCGAAACGTAGCCACTATGTTTATCCATCAAGGGGTTGCTATTGACAGGTTCTACTGTAAGTTTACATATTTGCTCACAACCACAAGGGTTACAGTCTGACTATTGATCACAGTCACAAGTGTTACAGTCTGACTATTGCTCACAATGGCAAGGGTTATAGTCTGCTATTGCTCACAATCACAAGGGTTACAGTCTGACTATTGCTCACAATCACAAGGGTTACAGTCTGACTATTGCTCACAATCACAAGGGTTACAGTCTGACTATTGCTCACAATGGCAAGGGTTATAGTCTGCTATTGCTCACAATCACAAGGGTTACAGTCTGACTATTGCTCACAATGGCAAGGGTTATAGTCTGCTATTGCTCACAATCACAAGGGTTACAGTCTGACTATTGCTCACAATGGCAAGGGTTATAGTCTGCTATTGCTCACAATCACAAGGGTTACAGTGACTATTGCTCACAATCACAAGGGTTACAGTCTGACTATTGATCACAGTCACAAGTGTTACAGTCTGACTATTGCTCACAATTACAAGGGTTACAGTCTGAATATTGCTCACAATCTCAGGGGTTACAGTTAGACTATTGAATACAATCACAAGGGTTACAGTCTGACTATTGAATACAATCACAAGGGTTACAGTTAGACTATTGAATACAATCACAAGGGTTACAGTCTGAATATTGTCTACAATCACAAGGGTTACAGTTAGACTATTGAATACAATCACAAGGGTTACCGTCTGAATATTGTCTACAATCACAAGGGTTTCTGTCTGACTATTGAATACAATCACAAGGGTTACCGTCTGAATATTGTCTACAATCACAAGGGTTACTGTCTGACAGTCAAAAAGTGTTATAGTCACTGTTGCTCACAATCACAAGGGTTACAGTTTGACTGTTGCTCACAATCACAAGGGTTACAGTCTAACTATTGCTCACAATCACAAGGGTTACAGTCAGACTATTGATTACAGTCACAAGGGTTATAGTCTGACTATTGATCACAATCACAAGAGCCACAGTCTGACTGTCCACCATCACAAGGGTTACAGTCTAACCATTGAATACAATCACAATGGTTACAGTTAGACTATTGAATACAATCACAAGGGTTACAGTTAGACTATTGAATACAATCACAAGGGTTACCATCTAACTATTGCTCACAGCACAAGGGTTACAGTCAGACTATTGATTACAGTCACAAGGGTTATAGTCTGACTATTGATCACAATCACAAGGGTTACAATGTGACTAAGTTTGACAGAGAGTTAAAACTTTTCGCCTACAATTCAATGATGCTCTGTATTGTTGTTTTCTCAAAATATGGTAAATAATGCTTATGATCAGGAGGATAGAAATGATTGTAGTCTAAACAGTTTTTTTACAAATAACTCCTGTATCCCATTTCATCATATTGACACCTTTTGACGCCTCTGTAAAAGTCACTTTTTGAAACCATTGTGATAAATAAAGCATTTGCTCCATAGGAGCATAATTTAATGCTCTATTTATCACAATGATTTCAGAACTACACTATTCTGAAATTTTCATTTTTGGTAGATTTATGCAATGACGTTGGATCTAAAAACAGCCTATGAGGTAATGGGTTATTTCGCCACTAAACCAGATGTTGTGACCGCTCTTTAAAATTGTCTCTTTTAGTTCTCACAACATTGGGTTTGGTGGGAAAATTATAATTGGAGTATTTAAAAAAAAGAAAAGAAAAAAGTAAAGTACCTAGTTATAGTCTACTTTCAGTCCGAATGACCGCTCAGCCAATTGTACATTTACTCCCCTGGTCATTGAGTCATTGGCCTACAATATTGAGCACTGCTAACATATGGCGCAATCATGCAGCCGCAGTACCGGCGAGTGACCCTCACAGGTACCCATTTTAAGTTTTTAACCCCTGGGTGGAGAGGATGTGCATGTGGGAGACACGGAAAACCGTCTCTGAAATTTCCGGGTGGGACCGAGATTTGGACCCCGGACATCCGGACTGATAGTCAAGCGCGTTACCACTAGACCACCGCCACCTACGACCTATTTCAGATATGTGTGATTTGTTTTGCAGATACCATTTTTTTCTCCAAGTGAAGCGGGACATTTTGGAGGGACGGTTACACTGTCCGCGAAGTACTGCAGCTCTACTTGCCAGTTACGCCGTTCAGTGTAAGCTAATACATACTCATGATGGCATGTTGTCTTCTTAGTATTATGAGACAATTTGTAGAAATTGTAGAAATAGATCTTTATTATTCCATTAGCAAACAGTGCAGACCCAGATTAGAGGGCCCCTACAGGAGCAGTATTTTTTGTCAATTTGGTATGAAACATCGGAAGTTGGTGTCGCAAACTCCTCCTTCAATTTGAAAGTTGTTGAATTGATACTTGACATACATAATAACCACGAATAGTACATGTGCAAGACCCAATTTCATGTGTTTAGTGGCAGGCATTACAGAGTTATCTCCACTTGAAATTTGAGTATTTTTGTCATTTGGTCCTGTTGCGTGGGTAGTTGGTGTCACAAACTTAGATTTGCAATGAAGGCTGCTGTGCAGGAGTATTCATCACCTTTAGTGATAGTTCTAGTTCTTTATGATATTAAGATGCAAACTTTATTTAGACTAGTCCAATGAGTAGTCACACATATGGGTTTGTATAGGAAAACTAGTATTGCAGAGTCACACGTATGGGTTTGTATAGGAAAACTAGTATTGCAGAGTCACAAGTATGGGTTTGTATAGGAAAACGAGTATTGCAGAGTCACAAGTATGGGTTCGTATAGGAAAACTAGTATTGCAGAGTCACAAGTATGGGTTTGTATAGGAAAACTAGTATTGCAGAGTCACAAGTATGGGTTTGTACAGGAAAACTAGTATTGCAGAGTCACAAGTATGGGTTTGTATAGGAAAACTAGTATTGCAGAGTCACAAGTATGGGTTTGTATAGGAAAACTAGTATTGCAGAGTCACAAGTATGGGTTTGTATAGGAAAACGAGTATTGCAGAGTCACAAGTATGGGTTTGTATAGGAAAACGAGTATTGCAGAGTCACACGTATGGGTTTGTATAGGAAAACTAGTATTGCAGAGTCACAAGTATGGGTTTGTATAGGAAAACTAGTATTGCAGAGTCACACGTATGGGTTTGTATAGGAAAACGAGTATTGCAGAGTCACAAGTATGGGTTTGTATAGGAAAACTAGTATTGCAGAGTCACAAGTATGGGTTTGTATAGGAAAACTAGTATTGCAGAGTCACAAGTATGGGTTTGTATAGGAAAACGAGTATTGCAGAGTCACAAGTATGGGTTTGTATAGGAAAACTAGTATTGCAGAGTCACAAGTATGGGTTTGTATAGGAAAACGAGTATTGCAGAATGTTGTGTGACTGTCTTACCAGGTGCCCAGACTAATAGTTCTCACTTGTGACTTTTTATCATTTTAGCTGAGTTGGGAGACTTTAATCCTGATGACCACATAGATGGCTACCTGTCAGAGTTTCGGTTTGTGCCGAATCAGGATGAAGACTTTGAAAAGGAAATCTCCAAGCACCATCAGTCACATAGGTAGGTGTCACCTTGTCATCATCTTGTGGACCTCTACATAGAGTGTTCAAATTTTGCCCCTTGGGTTAAAATTGACCCAACCCCGAGGGTCACAAGTTTTTACATAGGATTATATAGTAAAAACTTTAAAGATCATCTTGTCTGAAATACAGTTATAGTAAAAACTATCTTAACCCTTTACTCCATAAATACACCTATTATTGTGTCACCTGCCGAGAGGCAGTGTGTCACTTAGGGATCACTTTTACCATTATCTGTCTGTCTGTCTGTCTGTCTGTCACACTTTCCTTTTCTTTGGCCGTCATTATTACTAATCATTTTAGAGCTTTAAAATTTCACATGTGTCTTCCTCTCATTCAGGATTATTCATGTAACTAAGGTTTGTCACTCTATATGCAATACATTTTTAGCTCACCTGGCACAAAGTGCCAGGAAGAGCTATTGTGATCGCCCTGTGTCTGTCGTCGTCCGTCGTGCGTCATCAGTTGTCTGTCGTCAACTTTTTCTTAAAATAACATCTCCTCCTAAACTACCTGCAGCATTTTTACCAAACTTGGCAGAAATGTTCCTTGGGTCAACCTCTTCCAAAATTGTTCAAAGAATTTGATTCCATGCAGAACTCTGGTTGCTATGGCAACCAATGTCCAAAAAGAAGTAAAAAACTTTAAAAATCTTCTTGTCAAAAACTGTAAGGCCTAAGGCTACCCAAATTTGGTATGTAGAATCATCTTGTGGAACTCTACATAGATTGTTCAAATTTTACCCCTTGGGTTAAAATTGGCCCAACCCTGAGGGTCACATGTTTTTACATAGGATTATATAGTAAAAACTTTAAAGATCTTCTTGTCTGAAACCGAAAAGCTTAGAGCTGTGATATATGGTATGTAGGGTCATCTGGTGAACCTTACTAAGATTGTTCAAATTATGCCCCTGGGGTCAAACAAGGCCACACCCTGGGGGTCACAATTTTACTGAAAACTAATGTCCAAAAAGAAGTAAAAACTTTTAAAATCTTCTTGTCAAAACCTGTAAGGCCTAGGGCTACCAAATTTGATATGCAGAATCATCTAGTGGACTTCTACATAAATTGTTCAAATTTTGCCCCTGGGGTCAAATTTGGCCCAACCCTGGGGATCACAAGTTTTACATAGGATTATATAGTAAAAACTTTAAAGATCTTCTTGTCCGAAAATGAAAAGCTTAGAGCTGTGATATTTGGTATGTAGCATCATCTGGTGAACCTTTATTAACCCTTCGCATGCTATTCGCGTCAATATACCTACCTGTAAATAGTGAAGACCCAGATGAGACAGCTCCTGCAGGAGCTGTCTCATCAGGGTCTGCACTATTTACAAGTTGATTGTGCAACCAGTGCACTCCACAGCAGTGATTGCACAGTGAAATACTTGTCCACAGTGAATATATATGTAATTATACCCAACAGGCCATGGGTAAAGAAGGAGAAATGTATTTTAAAATTCATCAAGCGAAGGGTTAAGATTGTTTAAATTATGCCCCTGGAATCAAACACGGCTACACCTTAGGGGTCACATATTTGACATTGGATTATATAGTAAAAACTTTAAAAATCTTCATGTCCGAAACTGAAGGCTTAGAGCTGTGCTATTTGGCACATATTATCATCTGGTAGACCTTTACCAAGATCACTCAAATTAAGCCCCTTGGATTAAAATTGGGGGTCCCAAGTTTTACTGAAAACTTTAAAAAATCTTATTGTCAAAACCTGTAAGGCTTAGGGCTGCCAAATTTGGTATGTAGAATGATCTAGTAGACCTCTACATGATTTGTTCAAATTTTCCCACTGGGGTAAAAAATAGCCCATTCCTTGGGGTGGGGGAGGAGGGGGGAATCAGAGCTGTCATATTTAGCATGGAACATCATCTGGTGGAGCTTTACCAAGACTGTTAAAATTGTGCCCGTGGGATCAAAATTGATAGGTCACATAACATCATTCAACCAGGTGAGCGATACAGGACCATCATGGTCCTCTTGTTAGTTATTCCCCTTTGTTCCGATTCCGCACTCCAGTGGATTAACACTTTTTGTGTCACCTGCGAGCAGGTGATACATTTGCTCCTTCAAACACTCTTGTTGGAGTTGGAGTTATTCCCTGCACATGATGAGGGGAAGTATCATTCATCAAGTCCATTACTATGGTATCAACAGTTTTGAGTTATTTCCCTTTACATATTGTTTGTTTGTCTGTCTGTCTGTTACACATTTGTCCGGTCGATAACGTCCATTCTACTGATGCAATTGAAATGAAACGTCATCTTTTGGAATACCTTGATGAGAGGAAGTGTCTGGCACATTGGCTATTATATACAGTAAAACCTCGATTATTCGAGCACTAAAATACATATTATTATTGATCTTTAAGACAGGTGGCAGCTTAATGCATGGTGAAAGCCCCATGCATTAAGCAGCCACCTGCCTAAAAGGGTCTAAATTCTTCTAAATAGAAAATTCAAATAATCGAGATTTTGCTGTATATCCAAATGTTATTCATGTTGTATAAACTGTACAGAGGAGCATTGATGAATGGTTTAATTTTGAAATTAACCCATTACCGCATAGGCTATTTGTAGATCCAACCTCTTTCATTAAATCTACCAAAAAGGAGCATTTACTAGAGAAAAGGAATTTTCCAGAATTGTGTAGTTTTGGAACCATTGTGATAAATAGAGCATTTGCTCCTGTGGAGCAAATGCTCTATTTATCACAATGGTTTCACAAAGTGACTTTAAGAGAAGCGTCAAAATGCGTCTATATGCGGGAATGGGTTAAGGCTTTCAAAGGGTTAATTCATATGTAATTTGTTTTGTGTGTTCAGGGGTCAAACTCCAGCTGATGCAGAGTACAACTACTTGGATAAAGCCAAGCGGCTAGAAATGTACGGTGTAGACCTTCACAAAGCCAGAGTAAGTAGCAAGAGGGATATAACAGATCTCTTAGGAGGCGCGCAAAAACCTCGTGGTGGTGTCACCAAAAAATTCCTTACTGCCATAACCCTTTGAACGCTGAATATTCAAAGTGGAATGGCCCATCGGTGTTTAACCTATTACCTCATAAGCTATTTTTAGACCCCATCTCTTTGAATTAATGTACCGAAAAGGAGCATTAACCAGAGAAAAGGAACATTTTAGAATTGTTTAGTTCTGAAAACATTATGATAAATAGAGTATTTGCTCCTATGGAGCAAAATTTTAATGCTCTTTTTATCACAATGGTTTCAAAAAGTAACTTTTACAGAGGCGTCAAAAAGAGTCAATTTAAATGTATAGACCTTTAAATATGAAAGGCTTTAACTTGCTAGAGGAATGTGAATGACACAGTGCAGACCCAGATCAGAGGGTCCTCTAGGAGAGCTCTGTGAGCTGACTCTACACCGTTTGCAAATGCCAGTACACTTGTTTCCTGCATTCAAAGAATTGACCCTTTCAATACAATATCTCCTCGGCAACAGCCATTAGCGAATGTTTCATTAGCAGATGATAGTTTGAGCAAGTGACTATTTTCCTTGGCAGGAATATGGTTATTGCAAAGTGCATACAGTTGTTAGGGCTGTGTGTTGAACAGTCTAACAATGTCATATTTAATGCATTGATGCTTAGAGCAAGTCTGAAATTGTCTGCCTATTGAATGAAGATATTTCATGTATCAGAATAAACCTTGTAATTCACTTGAAAACACAAATATTTTATTGTCATGGAAACATTAGTTTGGGAAATTTGACTCTATTTGACCAAAGTTGGTACAATTCCTTAGGGATAATGTGGCAAAATTTAAAACCTTTTACAATATGAGGCAATCATGCGTTTTGCACTTATGAGTTATGTATAGAACTCAGAATTCTTCAGATGAAAAAACTTGACTCTTCTTTGAGAAGACGTAATCAATTTTAATCAAAGCTGTCAAAATATTTATGGACATGATACATGTCAATACTTATGAATGTAATACCTAATTAAGTTTTATATCAAGCTGTATTATGGGCCAAGAGTTATTACATAATTTAACCTTTTGCCCCATGATTATTCATGTAAAAATGACTTTATGAGCTTAATATTTATTATGAAAAAGACAAGTTCAGACCCTGATCTGATTCTACAATTACTGCATTTCTGCATTCATATACCATTACAAAAACTCTTATTACTAGTCATTAAGTCATTTTTAAATCAATTATCATTAGATAGAGGAGAAGAGAGTTTTAAGATATTTCTTTTGCAGGATTTTTCTCCATCTTTAGTGATATGGAAATGTTCATTAATTATGGAATCCCGACTTTACTTTTGTTGTCAGGTTACATCTTTGTCTGCCGAGCAAGTGCTGATGTCATCACAACCAAAGGCAAGGAGTGCTGTCAGAAATACTACCATACAAAACTCTTTTCATGCTATGCAATTTCTGTTGTGCTCCGACTTCATTTGGTTTCATTTTCAATCTTTAGCAAGCTATTAGTTACATCAGCAGTTACATTGTAAAACTTTGAATCCAGTTGAGTTGTCAATTGTTAATGTTTTAAATCATAGACCAGAGGTTATAAACCTTTTTATTCAGATTCTGAGCTTGCTTAGATTCTTGAGAATGATCTCAGACTCTGAATGATCTGAGACTCAGAAGTTTAATAACCTTGGGCCCAGATGAGATGGAAAGTAACTCAACAGGATCCAAACTCTTTTATGCCTTTATTTTTTCTATTGACAAAAAATTATATGGAATGCTAAAGATAAAAATCTAAGGCAGATTGAGCTGTCCATTGAATATCAAATAGCTAGGATCTGCTGCAAATGCTGAGTGGCTGAACATCTGAGCTACACTGAACAGAGCTCCAGATAAGATGCGTAAATTTAAACATTTTCAAGAATAGCGTCTTTGTTTCTCCACCTAACCCTATGTTGTGACCACTCTTTAGAAGGGCTCGAAGAGACGATCCTAAAGAGTGGTCACAGCATAGGGTTTTGAGGAGAAATGACGATTTTAGTATTTGAGTACGCAGCTTTGTCTGTTGCTCTGCTGGTGAGCATACATCTGAGATAGACTAAAGCTGTTTATAGTTCCAGTTTGAGCAATGCATAGCATGGAAAGGGTTATACCATTTATATGTATAATTGTGTACAAATAAGCTTACAGTTTGAGAAATTATACCTTTTGTCATTTTGTTCTGAGCTTTCCAAACCTCCCCTAGTTTGTGGTATATCTATCAGCATATTTTGTGGTAATGATAAATTTTGAACTTGTCGTCAGAATTTGTTGTGATACTAATATCTTGTGCATGAATTTTAGTCTGATGTATTTCCGCAGACTGAAAATCTGTGGAAGTTTCGGAAGGAAGTCTTGTGTTAGGAAAAGATATTGTAATCAAACTTTGTTTTTAGCTCACTTTAGTATATTTAGGTGAGCTTTTGTAATTTAATGGCATCCATCCATCTGTTTGCCAGTTGCTTTAAACAACATCTTTGTGAAACCAAAATTGAACCAAGCATTACATGTATGATTTTGGTATCTTGCTCTATCAGAAGTGTTCAAAGAATCTTGATCCATATAGAGCTCTAGTTGTCAGGGCAACCAAAAGAAAAAAAACCTTTATACATCTTCTCGAAAATCAGTGATCAGATTTGATTAGAGGGAGACATCAGGCTTTGTATAAAAAAAAATAAACAATTCTAGTTTGGATCCAGAGTAGTATTTTGATGTCTCATTAAGATCCAAACTGTTCTGTCTGCATTTGTTTAACAGAAAGGGTTCGGAATTACAGTAGACAACTTTCACAGATGAACTTTAGTTTGTAACACGTTGTCATCAGACTTGGTATATCTATACCTCGTATGAAGAGATGCCTCTTAGTCATTCAAGTCAAGGTTGAAGGATGCTTCCAATAGGACACTTTTCTATGGGGAATGGTCATATTGTCAATTATATAACTTTTCTATGGGGAATGGTCATATTGTCTATGGGGAATGGTCATATTGTCTATGGGGAATGGTCATATTTTCTATGGGGAATGGTCATATTGTCTATGGGGAATGGTCATATTGTCTATGGGGAATGGTCATATTGTCTATGGGGAATGGTCATATTGTCTATGGGGAATGGTCATATTGTCAATGGGGAATGGTCATATTGTCTATGGGGAATGGTCATATTGTCTATGGGGAATGGTCATATTGTCAATTATATGGTCTTGGGTTTGAATTCATCAGAAATTTTACAAAAGGTTCACCATAAACTTAACCCTTTCCCTTATACAAACACATTTTCACGCATTTGCAAACAGAGTAGACCCAGATCAGATGGCTCCTATAGGAGCCATCTGATCAGGGTCTACTCTGTTTGCTAATGGAATTTGATAGATCTGTTTCTTTAGTTTCTAAAATGGCTACCATTTTCCACCTTCCTTATTTCAAACTATTTTGTCCATGAATCTTCAGTAGGTATTGAAATTTGGAATAAACATAAAACAAGAAAAGGGTTAACCCTTTCCCTGTTCTATGTTTATTTCATTCTTCAGTATTGTCCTGTTTTATTAACCTGTCAAATTATACGCTTGCTGAACACGCCATATATAGCTTCGGTTGATATCGATCGTTTCCGCTAATAAAAGCTTTCTTACTTGGCTCATTCGAGTACTTGTACATTTATTGTGAATTTCGTGAAAAGAGTTTGAACCATAGGTTTGCCCAAGCTTAATATATCCTTTCAGTGACTTAGGAATATTCACATTTGACAGGTCAATAAAACAGGACAATACCTACTGCATATTCATGGCCCAAATAGATATAATGAAATATGGAAGGTGGAACATTGTAGCCATTTTAGAGAGTAAAGACACAGATCTTTCAAATTCTATTAGCAAACAGAGTAGACCCTGATCAGACGGCTCCTCTAGGCCATCTGGTCTGGTCTACTCTGTTTGCAAATGCGTGAAAACACGTTTATATGAGGGGAAGGGTTAATCCACAGAAGGCATCAGACTATAAGCAGCACTAAGAGAAAAGGTGTCTACGAGGTTTTGCACATATTTATTATTCATTGCTGGTTGGTATGCATGCCAAACAGTGTAGATCCTGATCAGATTTCCTGCAACTGATACCGTGTCTGATCATGGTCTACAGGGTTTGTCAACTTTAGAAATAGAGTTTTGCTGATGTGTATTAGTGCAACAGTACTTAGACGTCAGCTGCCAAGATAGTCAGTTGGGAAGTGGTTTGAGATGAGCTAAGACACCTTTTCTGCTGATGAGATATCTATATATGCAGTCTCACATGTAGCACAATTTGATCCAGAGTCATAGATAAAGGAGTATCTCAAGTTCTGAGATTATCATTTGTTGATAGATGTTGTGACCAGTCTTTAGCATCATCTGAGACGATTCTACTGAGTGGTCACAGCATAGGGTTTGGTGGAGAAAAAAGGGAAAAGTCAAAATAAGGTTAACCCTTTGACTGCGATAAATGCACTTACAAACAGTGTTGACCCACACCAGAGGGCTCCTAGACGAGTCCCATAGAAACCCACTGATCAGGGTTTGCACTGTTTATATAAAATCCTCCAGCAGATTTGAGCAGTTTATACTGACGCAGAGCTGCAGATAAAGCTGCATACTTAAATAGAGTATAGGGTTTGATGGAGAAATAAAGGAGCTATTCTTGAAAATGTTTAAATTTACGCCTCTTATCTGGAGCTCTGCTGATGGACTCTGTTGTTAAACACTAATGGACCATTGCACTTGGACAATTCAGCATTCAAAGGGTTGATATATGGAGTTTGTCTATGACTCTACTTATACCACTGTATCTGTATAACGGTCACTGTTAATACTGCAGGTAGATAATCATGAGATATTCATAGCTAAGTTATAGTCAACATTGAAATATTTCACTTCCTTAACCCTTTTACATCATATACATTTGTAAATGCCTTTTCACACATCTGCAAACAGAGAAGACCCAGATCAGATGGCTCCTGGTCAGCCTTTTAGGCGGTCTTATTAGAGGGGTTTTACTGTTTTTCTTTTCAGTATTAAATATCATTTGTGTAATCTGTAGGCATTTTTAAAGTGTAGACTACCACTTTAAAATTCACAGATTCATATCTCGCATAAATAGATTTGGTAATTAATGCAGGATAAAAGTAAATGGAGGTTTTTATGTATTGAGATGTTACATGTATCCTAAAAGTGAGACTTGCGGGATTGCTTTACAGTGTGTGTATGAGACTTTAGGGGCTGCTTTACAGAATGTGTATGAGACTTAAGGGGCTGCTTTAAAGAGTGTATGAGACTTAAGGGGCTGTATTACAAAGTGTGTATTAGACTTCAGGGGCTGCTTTACAGAGTGTGTATGAGACTTGAGGGGCTGCTTTACAGAGTATGTATTAGACTTGAGGGGCTGCTTTACAGAGTGTATGAGACTTGGGCTGCTTTACAGAGTGTGTATGAGACTTATGGGGCTGCTTTACAGAGTGTGTATGAGACTTCAGGGGCTGTATTACAGAGTGTGTATTATACTTCAGGGGCTGCTTTACAGAGTGTGTATGAGACTTTGGCTGCTTTACAGAGTGTGTATGAGACTTCAGGGGCTGCTTTACAGAGTGTGTATGAGACTTGAGGGGCTGCTTTACAAAGTGTGAGACTTGAGGGGCTGCTTTACAGAGTGTGTGAGATTTGAGGGGAGTTTTTACAGAGTGTGTACCTTAGAATTCTTTACCTGTGAATAAAAACCATGGAAGATACAACTTTGATAGTCCTAGCTGACAACAGCTTTTGCAGACTGCAATTAGATAGCTTGCTAAAAGTTGAATAGAAAATTCTTACAGTAGATATGGTTTTCATTTTTCAGCCTATGATGTTTTTTACTGAGGTAAATAATATTTTTGAAATGACTTTAATTTATCTTGGATATTGGTTTTATCTTGTTCTATATAATTAAATAGTAGTGATTTTTAAGGTTTGGTTATGATTGAAATGTTTGTCTCAAAGACTGTCAATATTAAACAAAAACATGCAGCAAATATGATGAATTTTAACAAATTTAGCACTACAGAAATTTAATTATTTTAGACAAGTAAATGTGTAAATATGAGTTAGTTATTTAAGGAAATTGTGTAGAATAATTTTCTTTTAAAGACATGAAGATCATTTTTCCAGTTATGTTATCTAAAACATTTAATTACTTACATATATAAGGCAATTCAATATAGAATATTGATTTATTTGAATCTCATGAATTAATTCTTATGTAACATCATACAAGCGTCTGTGATATTCCAAAAGGAGTTGCTTCACAAGCCAGAGCTCCAGATAAGATGTGTACAATTAGACATTTTCAAGCATAACTCCCTTATTTCTCTATCTCCACAAAGCCCTATACTGTGACCACTCTTTAGAATCGTCTCAAATAGTCAATTCTAAAGAGTGGTCACAGTATAGGGTTTGGTGGAGAAATGACGATTTTAGTATTTGGATACGCATCTTTATCTGTAGCTCTGATTACTACAATTGTAGACACAGACTAGTCATAGCCGGCCCAGTTAGTGGAATTAGAGAGAGCAGTCTAGAGTTTACTGACAGTTTGTAGCTTAATGCAGGATTAATGTTATGGGGAATGCTCCCTAATGAGCTTTCTGCATTACTTTGGTTCTGCATTAACCCATTCCCTCCTAATGATACCTTTTTGACACCTCTGTAAAAGTCACTTTTCGAAATCATTGTGATAAATAGAGCATTTGCTCTACAGGAGCAAAATTTAATGCTCTGTTTATCACAATGGTTTAAAAACTACACAATTCTGGAAATTTCCTTTTTTCTAGTAAATGCGCCTTTTCGGTAGATTTAATCAGAGGATCTAAAAATAGCCTACCGGGTAAGTGGGAATGGCATTTCAAAGCTCCCTATGTAAGTGACAACCCCCCCCCCCCCTATATACACAGTATCCAGCTGTGCTCCTGCAGTGTCCAGTCAGGGTCCATAGCCATAAGAGATAAAGTTATGCAATTATACATTGATCCTCTGTGATGGTAGCCCGCCTTATTAGTTTGTGTATCAGATGCTTGACAGTCAGCTCCATAAATACACAGCATGGGGTTAATGGCTCAACATTCCTTTCGAAACGCCTTTAAGCAATCCCTTGCTCTAATAGATCCGTATGTTTATTAAGTGGTTGCTATAAAGGAAGGCATATAGGAATTGCACCGTCTGTCCAGTCTGTCAGTCAGTATTTCCCACATCATGTCCACTCTGTAACTCCTACATACATGAGTGGATTTTACAATAACTTGTTACAAATGTTCAGCACCTTGAGATGATGTGTCATGATAAAGAACCAGGTTCCTATCTCAAAGGTCAAGGTCACAATCGGTGGTCAAAGTGCAAAAATGGGTACATTTTGTCGTGTCTGCTCTGTAAATTCTACATACGTGAGTTGATTTCAAGATAACCTGGTACAAATGTTCCCCACCTTGAGACGGTAACTTCCCATTTCGTCTACTTCCCATTTCGTCTACTTCCCATTTCGTCTACTATTTTGGCTTTTGTTCCCATTTCGTCTACTCCTAATTTTACACCCTTTCCCATTTCGTCTACTGCTTATATTTTTATGTCTACTGCCATGAACTTATATTTTTATGTCTTTGATCAATATTATATTATCTTCACAGCACACAAAATTCATGCATTTGAGGACTTTTTGATATCAAGTTGTAATGTTTTGGTTGATCTTGACCCAAATTATTGATCTGGATCAAAACCCAAAACAGGGTTGTGTAGGAGTTTTAAGGTTTATCTTGGAAATTTTATGCAAGCAAAAATGAAATTTGAAAAAAACAAGAAACCACTTCAGCCAATCAAGGAAAATGATCATCATCTAAACTTTTGATCTGGGTCCAAACCCAACTGATGTAACTCATGGTAATGCTTAAGAAAACTGTGAAAACATGATTATGCAATTGGCCCAACTGCTATAAATCATGGTAATTCTTAAGAAAACATGATTATGCAATGGCCCTCTAACAGTGATAGATGTCAAAATACTACTGTGGATTAAGTCTGCTGCACAAAAAAGCATCTTAAATATTAAAAGAAAGTATAAAAAATTATGACAACACATTAAAAAGTCCTAAAATATCTGAATCTTGTACGATATTAATAAAATAACTGAGTAAATATAACTTAATTATAACAGTAGACGAAATGGGAACAGGGTAAAATTTTAGAGTAGACGAAATGGGAATGAATTACAGTAGACGAAATGGGAAGTAGACGAAATGGGAATAAACCCTTGAGACGATGTGTTGCGAAAAATAACCCGATTACTCTCTCAAAGGTCAAGGTCACAATATGCCTTGTGTGAGCCCTAAAATAGCTTTGCACAAATAGGTTTCTACAAAATGCTGTATGAGTCCAGGCATACACATGTCCCAGGTTTAGTGTCAGTGATATCCTTTGTCACGTGACTGTGACAGCTCTTGTTCTGTACAAATTATTCAGATACAAGTTTACCATTATCAACCTACTATAATTACCCTTAATATCTTCTCCACTTTACTTGATGAATAGTTATGCAGTTAAGATTAATTTAACTATTTTGTCAAAATGTAAAACAAGAGCTGTCTGATCTGGGTCTATTCTGTTTGCAAAGGTGTTAAAGAAGTGTGGTTTTGGAGTAGAGAGTTAAGCTGAAGAAGTTAACTTTAAAGAAAATAGCAAACCGTGTGGATGATGGTCTACACCACTGACCTATGTTTGTCTTGTCGAGTGTAGATGATGATCTACACCACTGACCTATGTTTGTCTCGTCAAGTGTACTGATCATGATCTACACCACTGACCTATGTTAATTTGTTTGTCTCGTCGAAATATTTAACCCATTCCCTCATATTGACGCCTCTGCAAAAGTCACCTGTTGAAACCATTGTGATAAATAGAGCAAATGCTGTATTTATCACAATTGTTTCAAACTACAAAATTCTTAAAAAATAATCCTTTTCTCTAGCTATTGCTCCTTTTCGGTAGATTTATTCAAAGAGGTTGGATCTAAAAATAGCCTATGAGGTAACGGGTTAACAGAGTAGATCATGATCTATGCCGAAATATGTAAGGTAATGATGATACAGTGATTACAATGTGTAAGCGCCTCTCTCCCTGTGATGTGAATCTATTCATCCTCCATGGAATGGTGTATATTGAATATCAAATTCGTCTTTTCTTCCATAGTGTTGGATTTTAACCTTTTTCCTCCAGCTAAAATGTTACTACAGGGCTTTAAGTGCAAAGTTACTGAAGCAACACGAAATAATGTTGTTTTTTACAACCTTTGAAAATAATTTTGATCCAGATGGAATCCACAGAAACTTTGCATCTCATCAGGATCTGTAGAGTTCAAGTATCAGTAGTTTATGCAGACTTACAGTGGTATGCACCTTAACCCTTTCCCTCATATAAACCTTTTTTCATGCATTTGCAAACAGAGTAGACCCAGATCAGAATGCTCCTAAAGGAGCCATCTGATCAGGGTCTGTTCTGTTTGCTTTTTGGCATGGTATAGATCTGATTCTACAGTTTGTGTGAAAGCAAATAAATTCCTTGAAAAGTTTACATTATAAAAATTCAGCTAATAAATATTCATGATGTCATTATTTCGTACATGAATACTGAACAGGGAAAGGGTCAAATATTCTGATACGTCCTCACTACACTGGTTTGTAAAGCTGAATAAATCTATTCAGCACCATTTGGCTTACTGTAAATGAAACAAACGCAATAACAGATAGTATAGATGACACCGATCAAACTGTTTCTTAACCCTTTCCTCCATAAATATGCCTTTCTACGCCTCTGTAATAGTCACTTCTTGAAACCATTGTGATAAATAGAGCATTTGCTCCAATAGGAGCAAATGCTCTATTTATCACAATGGTTTCAAACTACAAAATTCTCAAATTTTCCTTTTCTCTAGTTAATGCTTCTTTTCGGTAGATTCATTGAAAGAGGTTGCATCTAAAAATAGCTGATGGAGGAAAGGGTTAGGAAGCAATTTGATCTGGGACTGCACTATTTCCTAAGTTTGACTGTGTGACTATTTAGGTTTATAAGGCAGGAGATACAGTAACGTTGTGCTTGATCTGACTACTAATCAATTTTTACTCTTTAGATTGTATTGACCATTAGAAATCAGAGGTCCAGATAAGATGCATGAATTAAAAAACATTTTTAAGAATAACTTCTTTCTTTTTTCAACAAACGTTATGTTGTGACCACTCTTTGGAAGAGACGATTCTAAAGAGTGGTCATGACATAGGGTTTGGTGGAGAAATGATTTTAGTATTTGAGTATGCGTCTTTATCTGTTGCTCTGGAAATCTTATATTGTTTCATTTTAATGTTTTGGTGTTCTGACCCTCCATATTAATCTGTATACATTTTGCTCATAGAGTATTTGATTATGGAGTTATGGTTCCCTGACTAACAACATTTTATCATCTGTATTTGCTGTCAGTTTTATATATTATAATAAAACCTGAAATTTGTAGCATAACATTTATACTCAAACAAACAGTAGGAATACGTAGGAGTCATCATGTCAGTATGTGCATTATGGCCAGCCATTTGTCAGTTGTTGAAAGTTGATGTGTGTTGATCAGTCTGTCCGTAGGCCAGTGGTCTGTCAGTTGTTAGTGTGTTGATTGGTCTGTCCATAGGCCAGTGGTCTGTTGGAAGTTAGTGTGTTGATTGGTCTGTCCATAGGCCAGTGGTCTGTCGATCGTTAGTGTTTTGATTGGTCTGTCTATAGGCTAGCCGTTTGTCAGTCGTTAGTGTGTTGATCGGTCTGTCCATAGGCCAGTGGCCTGTCAGTCGTTAGTGTGTTGATTGGTCTGTCCATAGGCCAGTGGTCTGTCGATCTTTAGTGTTTTGATTGGTCTGTCTAAAGGCTAGCCGTTTGTCAGTCGTTAGTGTGTTGATCGGTCTGTCCATAGGCCAGCGGTCTGTCAGTCGTTCGTTCGTTGATCGGTCTGTCCACAGGCCAGCGGTCTGTCGGTCGTTCATTCATTGATTGGTCTGTCCACAAGCCAACCGTCTGTCTAGTGTGTTGATCAGTCTTAATAGGCTGGATCAGGGTCATGAGTATAGCACTATGTTTGTGAAAAACCTTTTGGTCCCTTTGGTAAAAAACTCAGTTAAATGCTGAGTTCTTGTTGTCTGCACTTGTTTGATGGGTGATATCAATTCAGTGAATTTACTTGTGTGGCTATGAGAATAAAAGATCTTTTGTTCTAATTCCTTTACTTGTTGGGCTATTTTCTGGTCTTTTGTGTCTATTTTAACAGATGAAAAGTCCCACAAGGCTCATTCCGTAAGAATGTCTGTTCATCAGTCGGTCACACTTCGGTTTTTCGGACTTATTTCTAAACCCTTGCAGTTATTGAAGTGATATTTGGTATTTAGCTTTTTTAGGACGAGTTACAGATCACGTTTGAATTTTGTCACGTTACATTGATTTTTCACAGAATTACAGCAATTGGACTTGTTTTTGTCATTTGGGCCTTTAACCTGGGTAGTTGGTTCAACAGATTTCAGTGAAAGTTTATATACATTGTGTCTATGAAGTGTATATATAAAATAATTTTCGTTTGAAATCTCCAGGTTATATGGCGGTACCTGCCCTTGAACTAGGATGTAATGGTTTTCTGTTTAATGGGGTAATTATGGACTTTTGGTATGAAAACACTTACCTCTACAATTGTCATTAGATTTCTATGAAAGTTTGTATACATGGTCTCTTTGAAGTGTGGTTATGCATAATATAATTCTTTTTACTATCTAGCAATTTATACTGGAGTTATCTATCTCTGGACTTGTACCATACCGATATGTGTCGCTTGCCAATGAAGTTTATTTGCAGTAAAACCTCTCTATAACGACCACTAAATTGTATTAATTAGTTTGTATTTTGGGCAGGTGGTTGCTTAAAGCAAGGTGAAAGTAAAACAGAACGCTCCTATAGGAGCGTTCTGTTTTACTTTCAACTTGCTTTAAACATCCACCTGCCTTTAACACAAAATACTTGACGTAATTTCGTGGTCGTTATAGAGAGGGTTTACTGTAGTGAACTAGTTCTACAGTTTTCAACCTAATTCAGTGACTGTTGATACACATGAGATCTCAGTGAATGTAGATATGCATCACGTAAAGTTTGTCAGTATCTGACATACAGCACTGTCAGTATCTGACACACAGCACTTGTTAGCTCTTGTATTTGCAAATCATGGCGGCAGTTTAGGAGTATTCATCATCTTTCTTTTTCGTATGTCAATCTTCATTAGGTAAAGTGTTAACTCTTTGCTCCATAAATACACCTTTTTACGCCTTTGCAAACAGAGTAGATCGAGATCAGACGGCTTCTAAGGAGCCATCCTGATAAGGGTTTGCACTGTTTGTTCATGGTAAGAGATATTATTGTACAGGTTCCATCATGGCCGAACATTCATGTGCCCATGTGCTATTTTACCAATTAATCTATTTAATATTGATGATGTCATTATTTCTTATATGGATATTCATTAGGGTAAGTGTTAAGTACTGTTTTTCCAATGACTTATCTCATATTTCAAATACAGGAACAGCTAGAAGATAATCCTAGTGCTATTCTTAGGATAATTGCATGATACTGGTAGGATACTGCTTTAACTTGTCCCTATTACTGTATTTTTTCAGGACCAGAGCAATCTGGAGATCCAACTGGGTGTGACATCAGTCGGACTTGTCGTCTTTCAGAATAATATCAAAATCAACACATTCCCATGGTGAGTTATAGGCAGTGTGTGGCGTACGCATCCCATCAGGCAAACACTGGACATCAGAACATGCAAACTATTTTATGTCTGCAAATTATGTTTTCTGCTTCAATTCTCAAAATCAATTTCTTCTATTTCTCTAATAAGGAAAGAATAGTATGGTTCTTGATGCAGAGTTACAGACATCAGTGCGTACCTACATACTAAAATAGTCATTTCTCCACCAAACCCTATTGAGAAATAAAGGAGTTATTCTTGAAAATGTTTATATTTACGCATCTTATCTAGACCTGTTGATGATAAGCAGAGTAACTCTGCATCTCATCTTGATCCAAACTTTATGCACAGCAACAGATAAATATACATACTCAAGTACTCAAATCATCATTTCCCCACCAAACCCTCTTTTGTGACCACTCTTTAGTAATCGTCTCTCCAAGGGTTTGTTGGAGAAATAAAGAAGTTCTTCTGTTTATAGTTGCTGCAGGCATGTTCCCTACAGATAGTGTCTACTGTACATGTTCCCTACAGACGGTCTACTCTTCTATAGTATATGGTCCCTATAGGCATTGTCTACTGTACATGTTCCCTACAGACATTGTCTACTCTTCTATAGTATATGGTCCCTATAGACATTGTCTACTGTACATGTTCCCTACAGACGGTCTACTCTACTATAGTATATGGTCCCTACAGACATTGTCTACTCTACTATAGTATATGGTCCCTATAGACATTGTCTACTGTACATGTTCCCTACAGACATTGTCTACTCTACTATAGTATATGGTCCCTATAGACATTGTCTACTGTACATGTTCCCTACAGACATTGTCTACTCTACTATAGTATATGGTCCCTATAGACATTGTCTACTGTACATGTTCCCTACAGACGGTCTACTCTACTATAGTATATGGTCCCTATAGGCATTGTCTACTGTACATGTTCCCTACAGACATTGTCTATTCTACTATATTATATGGTCCCTATAGACATTGTCTACTGTACATGTTCCCTACAGACGGTCTACTCTACTATAGTATATGGTCCCTATAGGCATTGTCTACTGTACATGTTCCCTACAGACGGTCTACTCTACTATAGTATATGGTCCCTATAGGCATTGTCTACTGTACATGTTCCCTACAGACGGTCTACTCTACTATAGTATATGGTCCCTATAGGCATTGTCTACTGTACATGTTCCCTACAGACGGTCTACTCTACTATAGTATATGGTCCCTATAGACATTGTCTACTGTACATGTTCCCTACAGACATTGTCTACTCTACTATAGCATACATGTGATAACCTGTTGAAGCATGTCAGGTAGATTTTGGAAATTTGTCAGGTAGATTTGATTTTTGTCAGGTAGATTTTACCGACACGACGAAATATATGGAGATGAAAAAATTATCTTCTGGATACTTACGTTTTTTATACCTTTTCACATAATCATTCATACCTTACCATAAAAACTGTTACGGTATTATCCACATACCATGCCATTATAAACCTTACACTACACACATAACATTTACACACACTTTCCCTCATATCAACGCCTTTTCATGCATAGGAGCTATCTTGTCAGGGTCTGCTCTGTTTTCTTATGATATTGAAATGATTCCACACTTTCTGGCTTGGCCCAACAAAATAAAATGTCCATGTGCTGTTATAATAATAAATCTACCTTTACAAACCATACATTATACAGACTACATCTATACACAGCCATGGCATCATCTCCAACCCTTACAATGCCTAGATATCAATAACCCCATTAACCCTTTCCTTCATATAAACATGTTTCACTGATTTACAAACAGAATAGACCCAGATCAGACAGCTCCCATAATTAAATAATCATTAATGCCATGAAAAAATCGACTTATTACTGTTTTATCATAATGATAAATATATTCCATTTTATCTTATTTTTTTACGGTTTCAGTGCTTTATAGGCTTATTTTCTAGCCCTTATTCGGCTATATTCCCAATGGCAAAAAAGTGTGTTTTCTCCAATTTTTTGAGGAAAATTCGCAACCTCAAGTCAAAAAAATCTATGAAAAAAACGTTATAAACCTCGATTTATTCAGTACAATCGGTCTGGGGACGAATCTTTCGTACTTTTTGGTATTGCCGGTTTGCTGAATAAAACTAAACTGTTTATCGTTCAGAATATTCGGATATTGTTTACTTGTTGTTAACGGTCGGAGTGCATACTGCTTTTTGAAGCTATGATAACGTCATTCCCCTCGTCTTAATTTGTCTCCTCGCTTGAGTAATAATAATGCGTGCCGCATGTGTATTTGTGGACAACGTCGCATATATCAGAGTTTATTCTGGACTCAGTGACAGGTGGGCTAGTGAAGAAATGTAATAAAGTACTGCCCTCGATTTCAGTCTTTCTTTCGGACATAACTGCTTCGTTTTCGTGTAGAAAGTCCAGATAATCACATTTGTTAACAAAATGTTTTTCACTTTCGTTTTCAACTCGCGCGAGAGACTATTTAATTTTGATATATAAATTAACCAATCAAATCGCGTAAAAACCTTCACACCAGATGCTGTATCTGGGGGACGTCACTACCGGAAATAAATTTGCAGTCTCCAAGCAACAAGTAGCGACTCTCTTTCGCGACCGTGAAACGAAAACAAGACATCCCGATTTGAATTTAGATTAAATTATCTATTTAGGGAGGGGATTTGTGCAGAAGCATTGCCTTAGGATGGAATTCTGTCTGATTTGTATGCGTGCATTCCGCAAAGGCGCATGCCGCCGTTTGCATGTTGACACGACTGGTTCCCGATTTTTTTTGTTAACTCCAGTACAGCGCAAACGGGAACCAACTTGTGATTACATAATGCGGATGTTCTCCGCGGGGGAACCATACCAAAACAGGCCAATCGTGGATCACAGCATGCTAAAGGGGGTTTGTGTGTGTAGAGAACTAACAGATAATCTAACGCAGGGAGGAAAATATAGGTCACTAAAAAAAATGCCGTAGCAGAAACGGTAAAACGGTAGAAACGTCCATTGAATCGGTAGAACGGTAGACCACCTCTGAAAACGGTAGAATTCACCTACCGTCGGTAGTTATCACATGTATGCTATAGTATATGGTCCCTATAGGCATTGTCTACTGTACATGTTCCCTACAGACGGTCTACTCTACTATAGTATATGGTCCCTATAGGCATTGTCTACTGTACATGTTCCCTACAGACGGTCTACTCTACTATAGTATATGGTCCCTACAGACATTGTCTACTGTACATGTTCCCTACAGACATTGTCTACTCTTCTATAGTATATGGTCCCTATAGACATTGTCTACTGTACATGTTCCCTACAGACATTGTCTACTCTACTATAGTATATGGTCCCTATAGACA
The DNA here is from genome assembly GCA_963576725.1 of Azorinus chamasolen. NCBI lineage: Eukaryota > Metazoa > Mollusca > Bivalvia > Cardiida > Solecurtidae > Azorinus > Azorinus chamasolen. The sequence goes on along the minus strand of OY755247.1, from coordinate 8,161,541 downwards.
TTGTCTACTGTACATGTTCCCTACAGACATTGTCTACTCTACTATATTATATGGTCCCTATAGGCATTGTCTACTGTACATGTTCCCTACAGACGGTCTACTCTACTATAGTCAGGGTTCTGGCGAGAATTGAAAATATTTGAGACATGTGTCCCATTGATAGTTAAAAAGTAGGGACATTTTCAAAATCTGTGAGACATTGACAAGTGTGAAAATATTTTTTCAACCATCATTCATTATGAAAATGCTATGTTTATGAATCTGTGGATCTATGACTGATTTCCTTAATATGTAAATATTTTCTCTGATCATATTCACAGTTTGATTTGATCTAAATCTGATCTGGTTACTTTGGACTATTCTGGTAAGAACTGACATTTTTGAGACATTTGTCCCAATGACAGTAAAAAAATGGGGACATTTCTCATTTTGATGGGGAAAATGTCCCAATTTCTTGCCCTCGCAAGAACCCTGATAGTATATGGTCCCTATAGACATTGTCTACTGTACATGTTCCCTACAGACATTGTCTACTCTACTATAGTATATGGTCCCTATAGGCATTGTCTACTGTACATGTTCCCTACAGACGGTCTACTCTACTATAGTATATGGTCCCTATAGACATTGTCTACTCTACTATATTATATGGTCCCTATAGGCATTGTCTACTGTACATGTTCCCTACAGACGGTCTACTCTACTATAGTATATGGTCCCTACAGACATTGTCTACTCTACTATAGTATATGGTCCCTATAGACATTGTCTACTGTACATGTTCCCTACAGACATTGTCTACTCTACTATAGTATATGGTCCCTATAGACATTGTCTACTGTACATGTTCCCTACAGACATTGTCTACTCTACTATAGTATATGGTCCCTATAGGCATTGTCTACTGTACTGAATTTTGCCAATGTATGCTTAATCACAGTGTTATGCTACATTGTGTTTAAATATGCTAAAGTGCAACTGCATGTGTCAGTTAAATGTTTGAAATGTTTGTTGTTTCTGATGCTGCCTTACATAATTAAAAACATTCCAGTTTTCTGTTTAGACTGTGTTTGAAATAATCTAATTGTTTGTTCTTCTGTCTGTCCATCACTATCATTGTCCGCTGCCTTATCCAGTAAGCATTTCAAGGGCTTGGTGCAAAACTATTGTAACTCCTTCACAGAGTGAAGGAGTTACAATAGTTTTGCACCAAGCACTCGATTTGTATTTTTCCCATTAGTTTAGATATGTTTTTTCTGAAAGTATTGGGTAATTATTAAAATTTATGTTTTGTCATCTTCAGGTCAAAAATTGTGAAAATTTCCTTCAAGAGGAAACAGTTCTTTATACAGTTGCGGAGAGAACAGGTAAGTTTTAGCTATTTGTGGCTCATAGACGTGATGTCTGCCATGTAATAATGCTTACTGACTTAGATTATACTGTGAATCGAAACCTGTATGGGAGAATAAACTGTGAATCAAAACCTGTTTGAGAGAATAAGCTGTGAATCAAACCCTGTTGGAGAGAATAAGCTGTGAACCAAAACCTGTTTGAGAGAATAAGTTGAGAATCAAAACCTGCTGGAGAGAATAGGCTGTGAATCAAAACCTGTTTGGGATGACAGGAGTTTAACCTTATACAGCTGAGAAAACCTTTGTTGGTAGAAAAAATATAATTTACTTAACTAGTCGTACTTGGTTTATCTTGCTTTTTGTTCAAAAACACAGTTAAACAGTTTGGATCCTGATGAGACACTGGGTATTACTCTGTGTCTCATCAGGATCCAAACTGCTGGCAACAGGCTAAAGATTAAATAACAATCAGAACTTATCTTTTTAACCCTTTCCCTCATATAAACATATTTTCACGCATTTGCAAACAGAGTAGACCCAGATCAGACAGCTCCTATAGGAGCTGTCTGATCAGGGTCTACTCTGTTTGCTAATGGTATAATATAGATATGATTCTACAGTTTCTGCCATGGCCAACCATTTCTCTCTCCATATGATGTTATAACAAATTAATCTAATATTCATGACCTCGTTATTAATCCTTATCCTGTTCTATGTTTATTACAAATTTCAATACATACCAAATATTCATGGACAAAATAGTTACAATGAAATACAGTCCAACCTGTTGTAAGCTGTCAGTCTAGGAAAGTGGCCACTTTGGCTGCTTACAGCAGGTGACTGCTTAAACCAGGTGCATGTTACCAAGCATACTTTCGAGTAATTATGACAGACATGTATTATGTGTACAGCAGTATACTAATCGATATTTATAAAGACAGTTCTGACCTAAAGTGCCCGTAATAATCGCAAGTCATATCAAATTAATTACCTTGTTTGTCGTTCTTCAACTTTTTGTCCCTTTTCCATAAGTGTTGGTTCTCTCATTTGAGCAATACAAGTGCCAGTATAAATCGAATTTGCCCCCGGGGCGTAACTTCTAAACAGCGTAGCCATGTTTGACACAACTGGTGTCCCGAATTTTCTGTTCACGAACATGTACTTGTAGAGCGGAAGTCTGAACCAGCTTGTCCATGCGTGATTTACAATCCTAGAGGGTAATGCCCAACTAATACGTTGTGAACAACCGACGCGCTTTGTAAACAAACAAAAGAAACTGATAAGGGTTCCAAATGGGTTATGATTGTTAGTTGTATGCATTCAAAGGTGACAAAATGTCTGCTGTTGGCTGACAGCTATGAAAATTGTTTATACGCTTTAGATTTTTAGAACACCTGGCTGCTTATGCCAGTATGTATGTGCCATTTGGGATGAAATAGACTGGCTGCTGGCCGTGTTAGGCAGGTGACCGTCTATACCAGGTGTATTACATAGTGTTTTTCAATGGGAGTTTTTGAGATGTACCAAATTCCATGACAATGAATTCATGGTAAGATATATCATAAAGTATGTCCTGCTGAGACTGCTGTTTGTCTTTGAACTGTCTGTAACATGGCTATATTTATATCTTTCAGAATGATAATGTAGAAAATCTCATCGGGTTTAATATGGTCAGTTATCGCTCATGTAAGAACATGTGGAAGAGTTGCGTGGAACACCACACATTTTTCCGTCTTCACACTCCAAACCCTCCATCAAGAAAGATGTTCTCTCTAGGATCAAGATTCCGATACAGGTAAGCATATACGACCAGTTGAGGCTTTTATATGTGTGAAAAATAAACCCTTTGTGTGATGGTGTGTGATTCTGACACTGGTAGGTTTCTTGTAGATTAGTAGACATAGGTTTACTGAAACTTTGTTATGTTTTGTATGTCCCTCTCTTGATGGACCATGTTGTGTACCCATCCTTGGGGAGGGAGAGGGGTAGGTAACCACCAATACTGGGTACTTTCCACATTCTAACTGTACAAATGTTCATTAGAGTTGTTGACGTTTGACAAAATGTACATTACCATGTAATTTTTAAAGCAGGAAGAATTCATCCAACTTGTTCACAATGAAAAAATGCAATAAGTTATCTGAGTTTTTATGCCCAAAAGATCTAGATCTTGGGGCTTATTGGTTTTGGCCTGTTTGTCCGTTTTAAACTTTAGTCTTGACCATACTTAGCATGTAAATGCTTGCCTCATGAAACTGACTTTTAAATGATGTTCTGTCAATGCTTTGAGATCAAAGGTCAAACTGGCTATTATTGATGTCCAACAACAACAGTTTTGGTACTGCTTATAGAAATAAACCATGTTTCATTTGAAGACTAGGACAAAACTCAGGTTCTGTGCAATCTATTTACACCCCCTTCCCCATTATGGGTAGGCATATAGCCTTGCTCTTATCCAGTCCATCCATATGCCTGTCCAGCAAGTTTTTGTGTGCCCAACTCCTCATACATCAACATTAGGATCTGCTCAAAGGTTTCACATATGAGCAATGTTGATGTGAAGATGCTTTTAACCCTTTCCTCCATAAATACACTTTCTATGCCTTTGTCAAAGTCATTTTTTGAAACCGTTGTGATAATTAGAGCATTTGCTCCTTAGGAGCAAATGCTCTATTCACAATGGTTTCAATACTACATGCATCTAAAAATTTCCTTTTCCCTAGTAAATGCTCCTTTTTGGTAGCCTATGTAGGAATGGATTAAAGAATTTCTGCTCAGACTACTTTACTACACTTCGAGATTGTCTTTACTGTATAAGACATAGTAAAAAACCGTTGTGTGTCCAACTCCTCATAACCCATTGGGAGGAATTATTTCAAACTTTCACAGATGAACAACCTTGATGTTATGATGGACATAATGAACGGATTGTTTGCTGCGACCATTTTTGCCAGAGCTACAGGAATTTTCTTCACTATGTAGCATAAAATGAAAAGATTTTGTGTGTCCCAACTCTTCATACACCATTAGGATGAATTGTTTAAAACTTTTACAGATGAAAAACCTTGATGTGAAGATGGCCATCAAGAAAGGAATTTTTGCTGCCACCATTTTTGCCAAAGTTGCAGGTCTTTGTAAATTTTTTCACCATAAAACATGTAGTGAAAAAATCTTGTGTGGCCAACTCCTCTTTCATAACTTAGAGGATTTGCTTCAAACCTTCACACATTTATAAACAACCTTGATGTGAAAATGGTTAAAAAGAAATTAACTTTTGCCAATGATATGGACATTAGTAAATTTTTTCACCTAAAAACATGCTGGATTTAGAGACAATATCGGCAGAAAGACAGTATTCATGTCCTATGAACACAGTTCTAGTTAGACATTTCTTGTGTGACTTTTAATTTGTCTTATTCATTTACCACGTAAGTCATTGTAAAGATGTTACATTGTTTAATTATTAAGATTTCCTTCACATGAGAGTTGTGATGCACATTACTGCACATTTAGAATATAATTACTGTACTTAATTGTTAAGTATATTATAAGTAATTTCTGCCAGTGTTCAACAATAATTTCTACATAACAGGGGAAGTAACTGTAGAAAGAACTTAGAAATACTGAAATGGAGTTACACTTCTTTTGATTAAAATACTTCAAAACTAACATAGAGCTACAGATAAAGGTGTGTACTTGAATACTTAAATCGTCAATTCTCCCCCAAACCCTATGTTGTGACCATTCTTTAGAATTGTCTCGAAGAGACAATTTTTAAGAGTGGTCTTAACATAGTGTTTAGTGGAGAAATAAAGAAGTTATTCTTAAATGTTTTAATTTGCTGACAGAGAAGGCCCTGATCAACTAGCTCCTACAGAGTCTGCTCTGATGGCTTGTTTTGTAATAATAAAGTTCTCATTCTTGTTTCTGATATGGCCTAAAATATTCTTATGTTTATGTGCCATTATAAAAAGTCATCTAATTGATATTAATACTGTCATTCTTTCTGACATGAATATTCATGGAGTCAATGGTTAAAGTGATGTTTATAACATTATAGTGGAATTACCAGTCCTTGCAACAATTCTTCTTAAGCTGAATGTTTTTAATGATTTAACTGAACCATAAATCACAAACAAAAGACTAAGCAAAAACAAAAGTAGACTATATAAGCACAAACAAAAGTAGACTATAATTATAAGCATAAACAAAAGTAGACTGTAATTATAAGCATAAACAAAAGTAGACTAAGCAAAAACAAAAATAGACTATATAAGCACAAACAAAGGTAGACTATAATTATAAGCACAAACAAAGGTAGACTATAATTATAAGCACAAACAAAAGTAGACTATAATTATAAGCACAAACAAAAGTGGACTATATTAAATGAGATACAAGTTAAACTTCTACCTGATAAATACACCTGTTTATACCTATGCAGACAGCAGACACAGATCAGGGTGTGTAGTGTTTGCATGTGAAGTAATATACAGTAAAACCTCTCTATAACGGCCACTAAATTACATCAAGACTTTAGTATTTTGTGTTAAAGGCAGGTGGCTGCTTAAAGCAAGGTGAAAGTAAAACACAATGCTCCTATATTAAGCAGCCATCTGCCCTAAATAACAACTAAATGACAATTTAGTGGTCATTATAGAGAGGTTTTACTGTACATGTAAATTTGATCCTACAATTGTAATATACCATGGTCAAAACCCCCTTGTAGATTGCATTATTTTAAAAAAAATAGCTAATTAATATTCATCATTGATTGTTTCTTACATATTTATTACGGAAGGTAACAATGATTGTATATGGTAATCCATAAAATACTGGAATAGATTTCAGTTAGTGTATGATTATCCATGAAAAACTGTAATAGATTTGTAAAATACTCATTAAAGTGTATGATTATCCATGAAAAACTGTAATAGATTTGTAAAATACTCATTACAATTAGTGTATGGTAACCCATGAAAATCTGTAATAGATTGTGTAAAATACTGATTACAGTTAGTGTATGAAATACTGCAATTCAAAAACCTGTCATGGAAAGATGCTAATTCCAATGTAGAATATGTTACTAACCCTGTTCATAGTGGAGTGGTCCACCCATGTTTAATGAATTTATGATAGAAAAGGCTATGATTTGAAAGAAGACTTTGAATGAGAAACAGTGCAGATCCTGATCAGAGGACCCCTGAGAGCCCTTTGATCTGGGTCTACACTGTTTGCAAATGATAGCAAAGGGTTAAGCTTGCGCTTTTTATTCCCCGCAGATTAGATCTGGGGGCATATTTATTTTTGCCCTGTCTGTTTGTCTGTTTGAGGACAACTTTAACAGTGGTCATAACTTTTGAGCCATTACAGATAGAGACTTGATATTTGGCATGCATATGCATCTCATAAAGCCGCACATTTTGAGGGGTGACATGTCAAGGTCAAAGTCATCCTTCATTGACCTTCAAGGTCAGAGGTCAAATATATATATATGTCAAATCACCAACTTTAACATTGGCCATAACTTTTGAACCAGTAGAGATAGAGACTTCATATTTGGCATTCATGTGTATCTCATGAAGCTTCACAATTTGAGGGGTAACATGTCAAAGTCAAGGTCATCCTTCAGGATCAAAGGTCATATCGGGGCATAGTGTTTCACAAACACATCTTGTTCTTGTTTGTTTAGAAGTTTGTTACATGTATATGTTTCAAGGCTGTACCAGAGTACAGTCAGGATTGTTAACCCTTTCCTCTATAAATAAGCCTTTCTGTGGCTCTGTTATAGTCACTTCATGAAACCATTGAGATAAATAGAGCATTTGCTCCATAGGAGCAAATGCCCTATTTATCACAATGGTTTTAATACTAAACAGTTCTGACATTTTCCTTTTCTCTAGTAATTGCTCCTTTTCAGTAGATTTATTCAAAGAGGTTTAGTCTAAGAATAGCCTATGAGTTAATGGGTTAAGATTAATTACACTCACCTTAACAACATGGACTGTACTATAGAAACTCTTGAGCTGCTTCACTGGATAACTGTTTCTGTGGTTTGACAAACATTGTAGACCCAGACCAGTTGCTGCATTTCTTTTGTGGCTGCTGATTTGGGTTTACTGTCTTTGTCACTCGTATACTGAATCCTGTCTTACAACCATTAAAAAGCCATTAAATATGAAATCCCTATAACTAATGAATAACTATACAAGAATTCATGACTTCATGACTATTCATTTTTTTATACCCCCCACAACGAAGTTTGGGGGGGGTATACTGGAATCAGGTTGTCCGTCTGTCCGTCTGTCCGTCCGTCCGTCCGTCCGTCCGCACTCACCAAAGGGTAGTTGTGTGACTTTTTCTAACTACGGTAGTCCCACAAGTAAAATCATTAACCTGGCCATCTCTTGTGACATTAACCTGGCCATTTATTGTGACATTAACCTGGCCAGTTGTGGGACATAGGGTTAGGGTTAGGGTTAGCTTCCAGATCATTCTTTTCCAAAGTTAGAGCCAAAAATAGTTTTTCTTGTGGGACTAGTCACACAAGAAAAGATCAAAGGAAAAAGTCACACAACTACCCATTTGTTAGTATGTCCGTCTGTCCGTCCGTGGACACAATTTTGTCCGGCCTTCTTCTTCTACAGTTTTGCTTCAATTTTGTTGAAAGTTCATATATAGCCATATGACCATATAAACCTGTGCACCGCATATTTCCGTTATGATCGAACCACTACTTCAGGAGTTATCTCCCCTTTTTAATCCCGTACCAATGTTTTCCGGTTTTCTGGACTTTTTATGGAAGTGACTCGAGATATCAACTGTATATTTAGTACAAAGCTACAACTGTATAAGTTACAGCTTATGTTACAATCTCAGTCCGGTTGAATAATTATTTCCAGAGTTATTGCCCTTGTACTTGAATTTTTTTCTTCAAATTTGGGATTTTCCGGACTTTTCTTGGAAGTGGTTGCAGATATTAACTTTATATTTGGCATAAAGCTAACTCTACATGATTTACAGCTTAATTCCCAATCTCAGTCTGGTTGAATAATTTTTGCCAGAGTTATGGCCCTTGAACTTTATTTTTTTGTCAAATTTTCAGTTTTCCGGACTTTTCTTGGAAGTGGTTGCAGACATTAACTTTATATTTGGCATAAAGCTAACTCTACATGATTTACAGCTTAATTCCCAATCTCAGTCTGGTTGAATAATTTTTGCCAGAGTTATGGCCCTTGAACTTTAATTTTTTGTCAAATTTTCAGTTTTCCGGTCTTTCTTTGGAAGTGGTTGCAGATATTAACTTCATATTTGACATAAAAATAAATCTAGATGAGGTTCAGCTTAAGTTCAAATATCGGTCTGGTTGAAAAAAAATTTGTCAGAGTTATGGTCCTTGAACTTAATGTTTTTCTGAAAAGGTACCTAGCTTTAGAACTTTGGATTTGACAAAAAAACTCATGAAAGGGTCTTATTTCTAAGAATTATTCTTCATTTTTATTACATAAATTGGGTTGGGGCATGTATTGTTTTTAAATCTCTTCACGTTTCTGTATGTACATATGTTCAGATTGATGATAGGTGTTCTGACAAGCAGACAGGTGGGGGGTATTCGTTAGCCTTTGGCTTACAGTTCTAGTTTGAATTTTCTTAACTGTCAATAAACAATGGAAGTACTGATCATTTCAGAAACTGTAAACTTGGATCTATATTATTCTATAAGCAAATAGATCAGATCCTACTCGACCTATCTCATCTGGGTCTACTCTGTTTGTAAAGGCGTCAAAAGGCATCTATGGAATCAAGGGTTAAAGTAGGTGTTAGCTTAACCCATTCCCACTTAGGCTATTTTTAGATCCAACCACTTTGATTAATTCTACCAAAAGGGAGCATTAACTAAAGAAAAGGAAATTTTCAGAATTGTGTAGTTTTGAAACCATTGTGATAAATAGAGCATTTGCTCCTGTGGAGCAAATGCTCTATTTATCTCAATGGTTTCATAAAGTGTCTTTTACAGAAGCGTCAAAAGGCGTCTATATGTGGGAATGGGTTAATGCAGAATGAAAGGTGTGTTAGCATCTGCAAATGTTTCCTATCCAACTAGACCGAGCAATGTAGACACCTCAACACTCTTGCTGGTGTTGATCCCTATAGTCAAACCTGATTTAACCCATTCCCTCATATTGGCGACTCTGTAAAAGTGACTTTGTGAAACCATTGTGATAAATAGAGCATTTGCTCCTATAGGAGCAAATGCTTGATTTATCACAATGGTTTCAAACTACGAAAATCTAACTTTTTCTTTTTCTCAAGTTAATGCTCCTTTTCGGTAGATTCATTCAAAAGGTTGTATCTAAAAATAGCCTATGAGGGAGTGGGTTAACCTATTACCTCATAACTATTCAGGCAAGAAATAATGAAATCATGAATATTAATTAGGTTGCTTTTTATAATTGCATATAAACATGAACTATAACTGTAGATCTGTATTATTCCGTAAGCAAACAGCTCAGACTGCTCATACATCTGGGTCTACTCTGTTTGCAAAGGCATGAACAATGTGTGTCTCAGTTAATGTAAGAAGTATTGAGAGTATCAGTATGAATTAGCTGCTGTATTTTTATTATGGCATAATGAACAAGGGAATATAGACCATGGCCCAAACTGTAGAGCCCTAGCTGTAGTATGTCAGACAGCAAACAGAGCAAACCCTTATCAGAAGCTTCTACAAGAGTTGCCTGATTTGGGTCTACTCTGTGTGCAAAAGCATTAAACTGGGGAATCTATGGAGTAAGGGGTTAAATGGTCAATTCATTTGTGTGTGTGTATTTGTCTCGCATCAAATCACAGACACTTTTCTCTTGCTGGCATCACATGTTAACAATATGCAGAGCTATAGGTAAGAGGAATACAGGGTCCATGCTTATACAGCTTTTTAGTTGAGTCTGAGTTTGTTCTCAAGCTTTTGATTGGTCAGATTTGAGCCATTGGCTCAAATCTGACCAATCAAAAACTTGAGAACGAACTCAGACTCAACTATAAAGTTTTATAAGCATGGATACTGATTTGTCAAATTGATATTTTTTAGCCAAATCTTATTATTACCTCATATGCTATTTTTAGATCCAACCTCTTTGAATAAATCTAACGAAAAGGAGCATTTACTACGGAAAAGGATTTTTTAGAATTGTTGCAGTTTTGAAACCATTGTGATAAATGCTATGGCGCAAATGCTCTATTTATCACAATGGTTTCACAAAGTGGCTTTTCCAAAGGCGTCAATATGCGGGAATGAGTTAAATTTGTCTTAGAGACGTGGTTCTAATGAGAACCAGTAAAGTGGGGTTTTTTTGCAAAAAATAATAAAACAAAGTATTGGACCAAGATTTTGTACAGATTCCTCTTATGTATAGCACTGCTGTATTTGTTTATTCCCCTATGTGTTTCTCTGTATTCCCACAGTGTTTTTTTCATCTTGATTATCTGTTTTTGAACTGCAAGAAAAGGGTTCTCAAATTATAATTTCTTACATGCACCTTCGTCATATCATTTTGAAGTTTATTATCGCTTTTGATTCCTTCTTCTAATATAATAAATATTTTTGGTTCGCCTGTCCTTATATTTGAAGTTTTAGCGAGGTATGGACAAATTCGTGCTCCTATTTAGAAAATGTTTGGATCCAGGTGGAACACAAAGACTCTGAACTGCAGGTTTGAAATTATATGAACCAGTGATTGTAACTTAACCCTTTACTTGTTCCATATTCATGAATATTAATTAGATCATGTTTTATAATGGAATAATTATGAACACAGGTCATTTGGGCTCTGGCAGAAAACTGTAGAATCAGTAGAACAAACAGAGCAGACCTTGATCAGAAGACTCTTATAGGAGCCATCTGATCTGGGTCTCCTCTGTTTGCATATGCATGAAAATGAAAAACCTTTTCCCAGTTTGGAAGAGGGAACATTGTAGCCATTTTAGAAACTAAAGAAACAAATCTATCAAATTTCATTAGCAAACAGAGCAGACCCTGACCACCTATAGGAGCCGTCTGATCTTGGTCTACTCTGTTTGCAAATGCATGAAAATGTGTTTATATGAAGGAAAGGGTTAAACAAAACGACCAATAAATCTTGTCCATTTCTAGAACTACCATCCTGTTATTACTGCCATTTAGAGGACTGAGTTAGCACTTTGGTAACTATCTATTTGGCAAGTTTCCTGATGGCCTTTGCAAACATTCTGAATTTCATCTTATTAGGATCTAAACTGTGTGACAATGTGAAAATGCTTAGAAACATTGCATACTGTAATTGACTGGTTACCTCATGAATCCCATATTCTCCCTAATAATCGGCCCCCACTCTAATAAAATGCCCTCTTACTTTCGTGGGGTTGGGGGAAGGGGTAGGGATAAAAATAATATTTCATCAAGGTTCTGTTGATACATATGTTTGTTACATTTCTTTCCAAGTCATTCCCAGAGCGTCCAACTCAATCCTGCTGAACAGAGGTGTAGATACCATATCTAACATAGTTGAACACCACATTTCCACTCTGCACTGGTTTGTAAAGCTGAACAAATCATTTTGGCATTACTTTAATCCTTTACTCGGACCTTTTTCTTGCAAATTTGGGAAATATGCATTTTGAGTATTGGGATTTTTTTCGTGTGTAATACGCTATGATTTTGAAAGCACTTTTGGTCTCATTTTAACTTATTTTTGCATTTTTTAGCATTTTTATCAAAATTTGGTCTCTATTGGGATTTTTATCCCCAAAATTTCCTATTTTGCATTGGGAATGGGTACTATTAATGGACCTGTGTAGATGCCAGAAAAAGGTGTGACATCATGAATATATGAATACTAATTAGATTTATTGTTGCAATAGCACACAGACACAGGAAATTTTGGCCATGGCAGGAATTATGGTCATATCTATATAATATCATAAGCAAACAGAGCAGACCCGGATCAGGTGGCTCCTATAGAAACCATCTAATCTGGGTCTACTCTGTTTGGTAAAGGCATAAAGATGTGTATTTATGGCATAATAGACTGATAGGGTCGTAAACAATGATAATAGTTGTTAATAGTTGAAGAAGAGGATCACATAGAGTTAATTTCAAAACACTGAACTCCTGAAAGTGATAGCTGTCTACATGTTTTTGAATAGCAGAGCAAGGGATAAAGGTGCAGATTCAAATTTTAGTATTGTCCAATTTCCACCAAACTCTGTTGTGACTACCCTATAGAATTGTCTCTTTGAGATGAATCTACAGAGTGGTCACAACATAGGGCTTGGTGGGAAAATGATGGAGCTATTTACTGTATGCATCTTATCTTTCTTGGGCCGTGTTATATTGATCAGTGTTTCACCCTTCCAACCACAAACTCAGACCACAAATATAAGAAAAAGTAAACTGCTTTCTTGTCTGTCAACAGCTTTGCTTTGTTGCATATCACTTGTTTATGTATATAAGCAGTTCCTGTCTTAGCTTGATTGTGTGCCATCTCGCCAGTCTTCAGTAAGTATAGATCACATTGGTCAGTGCTTCGACCTGAATCTCTGCAGAATTACCTCCCTTTGAATTCTTGATAACAAGAATTACATCCCTTGATGCAATCATTTCAGTGGTAAGACCGAGTATCAAACATTAGAGGAAACAAAGAGGCGTGCAAAAATTGAGCGCTCATTCTCAAGGTGAGAACAAAAATCCGTATTTTTCTTGCACTACAGACTCTTTTTTTTTGCATCCACAAAATGTATAGACATTTTCCTGAATCCTGACCCCTCACTTAAGTTAATCTTCAGTTAAGCTTAAGTTTTAAGTGTCCCTCTTTATTTAAGTTCTGCATGTTCAAAGTGTTTATTCGCCTGTTTTTTCGTTGTTGTAGCACATTTTGTATTAGCTGGATTATCCCCCTTGCATCTTATGTATGAAGCTTGTCAGCCAGGCTTGTCTCCCTTGGTTATTGTATAATATATATTTATCTAATCCAGTCTTTGATTGTTTTTGCTGTAGATTATTATTTAGACACTGCATGGCAATTTCTCACTTTCCCACAAAACAATTGTCCTCACCCAAAAAAAATGTCAACCTAAATTTCAAAAAATGATTTTTCCTCCATTTTTTTGTAACAAATTCAATTGATTCTTGATGAATTGCTAAATTATTCAGTGTCTCATTTTAATCCAGATTGTTTGCAAAGGCCATGACAAAATCAACGATTGCATCCAGTGCATTTTACACATTCCCTGTTGCATATTCATGAAAGAAATGATGACATCATCAGAGCTCCAGATAGCATGCGTTAATTAACACTTTTTCAAGTATAACTTCTTTATTTCTGTAGCAAACCCTATGTTGTGACCACTCTTTAGAATCGTCTCTTCGAGACGATTCTAAAGAGTGGTCACAACATAGGATTTGCTGGAGAAATGACGATTTTAGTATTTGAGTACGCACAGTTATCTGTAGCTATGCATCATGAGTATTAATTAGGTTATTGATTTATCAATGGCATATGAACACAGGGTATTTGGGCTCGGACAGGAACTGTAGAATCAGATCTATATTATATCATAAGCAAACAGAGCAAACCCTGATTTTACAGGAGCCATCTGGTCTGGGTCTACTATGTTTGCAAAGGTGTTAAAAGGAATTTATATGAGAGAATGGGTTAACCTTTTAGATTTGTGTAGATACTGTTAACTATATTTGTTTTGTTATTGTATCAGATCTAGGAAGTTTTAGATTCTCCCAAATTTGAAATATTAATCTAGTCAGCATATTTGGTAGCTATAGTTATTCATGTGTAGTTTGTCTGTTGTGGGAGAAAAAAATCAGCTTATTACCCTAGTGTTAATGTCATTTGTGATATATTCTGTGTCGTCCTCGCAAAAGCTTTTACTTTGACTGTGACCATAATTTAAGAATATTTAGGGCTAGCCTAAACAAACTTTGTACACATATCTGGGTCCATGCTAATAAAACGTTTAGTTGATTCTGAGTTCGTTCTCAAGTTTGATTGGTCAGATTTGAGCCTTTGGTTCAAATCTGAATAATCAAAAGCTTGAGAACTCAAATCTGACATATCAAAAGCTTGAGAATGAAACTGGGACTCAACTAAAAGCTTTATAAGCATGGACCCTGAACTTTTTGTATGCAGTTAGGATACAGATGAAATAACTAGTAACATAGCATTTCATCAGGATTCAAAGTGACTCTTTGATTGTATTTTTTGAAAAAAGAAAACCTTGCAGAATTGCACATGTAGCAGGCAGCAATATTTGCAGGTGACAGTAAAATAGTGTGCCAAAAGTTACCCCATTCCCTCATATTGATGCCTTTTGACGCCTCTGTAAAAGTCACCATTTGAAACCATTGTGATAAATAGAGCACTTGCTCCATAGGAGCTCCATAGGAGCAAATGCTCTTTTTATCACAATGGTTACAAATCCTGTTCTCTAGTAAATGCTCCTTTTCGGTAGATTTATTCAAAGAGGTTTGGTCTAAAAGTAGCATAACCCTTTCCTTGTTGGATATTCATGAAAGAAATAATGACATCAAAAATATTTATTAGTTTAATTTTTATAATGGAATATGCACACTTACAGGAGCCATCTGATCTGGGTCTGCTCTGTTTGCAAAGGTGTGAAAAAGCATTTATATGATGGAAAGGATTAATCAGACAATGACTACAACCATATCATGCATATTGAGTTATCTCTCTAAAATCTACAGTTCTTTGAAAAGTTAAAAACTATTGCATGAAAATGAACTGCATGATATGTCATGGAAGTGCTGAAATTATTTTATTCTGCTATCAATAGCAAATAACTAAGATCAAGATGAGATGTCAAGTAACTTGATCAGATGCCAAGTAGCTAGGTCTGATGCCAAGTAGCTTGGTGTTATGCCAAATAGCTCGGTCTGATGCCAAGAAGCTTGGTCTGATGCCAAGTAGCTTGGTCTGATGCCAAATAGCTCGGTCTGATGCCAAGTAGCTCGGTCTTATGCCAAGTAACTTGGTCTGATGCCAAATAGCTCGGTCTGATGCCATGAAGCTTGGTCTGATGCCAAGTAGCTTGGTCTGGTGCCAAGTAGCTTGGTCTGATGCTGAGAAGCTCAGTGTGATGCAGAGCAGCTTGGTCTGATGCCAAATAGCTCGGTCTGATGCCATGAAGCTTCGTCTGATGCCAAGTAGTTTGGTCTGATGCCAAGTAGCTTGGTCTGATGCCAAGTAGCTCGGTCTGATGCCAAGTAGCTCGATCTGATGCCAAGTATCTTGGTCTGATGCTCAGTGTGATGCTGAATAGCTTGACACCTCATCAGGACCAGAGGTGTAGTTAAGGGAGTATCCTAATGTGCCAAACTGTTTATCTGTTGGTACTCACTAGAGTTGTCTCAGAGAAATATTAACATTATTTTAACTACGTTTCCTAAATATTAACATTATTTTACCTACATTTCCTAAATATTAACATTATTTACCTACATTTCCTAAATATTAACATTATTTTACCTACATTTCCTAAATATTCTACAAGAGTCAATTTCCGGTAGATAAATTTGACAAAAGTCAATGTAAATAATCTTCCATTTCTGCTCAAATATACAATAAGAGTGCCCAACAGTTTTGATCCTGATGAGACACTAAGCTGCCCATCTCATCTAGAGACAAACTGTTTACATAATATGTCTTCAACACTCATCTGGATCCAAACTGTTTGCATATGACACAAATTCTCCACTCATGTGCAAAGAGTTACTGTTAATTGAGAAAAGTTTGGACGACAATAGCTGTTTATACAGTACACATTGTGTACTTGCATCCTAGAGGAATCCTCTGATCAAGGTCTGCAAACTGTCATTCAAAATCCTCTCACACCATTTTCATATTGTATGGACTGCACCGACAAACAATGATGGACCATTCCACATCGAACACAGTAGCATTCTTGCAGATCTGTTCAGAAATACAATTAACCCTTTCCTCCATAAATACGCCTTTCTTGACGCCTCTGTAAAAGTGTCGTTCTGAAACCATTGTGATAAATAGAGCATTTGCTCCTATAGGAGCAAATGCTCTATTTATCACAACGGTTTCAAACTACAAAATACTAAAAAATTTCCTTTTCTCTAGATAATGCTCCTTTTTGGTAGATTTATTCAAAGTGGTTGGATCTAAAAATAGCCTATGAGGGAATGGGTTAAAGTCATTAAGTGTCAATTAGTATTGATGCTTGTTGGAGGCCAATATATCTAAATGTAATAATGTATTTTAGCCTTGTTAACCAATATGTTCAAATAGGCCTGTCCAAATGAATATTTACAGTAACCCTTTACTCCATAAATACCCCTTTCTATGCCTTTGCAAACAGAGTAGACCTATAGGGAGCCGTCTTATCAGGGTCTGCTCTGTTTTCTGAAATGTATTCTGATATTATATAGATACGAATCTACAGTTTCTGCCATGGCCAAACATTTTCGCAATCCATTCAACAATTTTCTCAATAAGGTCTGATGAATTAGAAGAAAGTGAAAACTGTGACACAGTTAAAGCAAACAGTATTTTTCAGCTACAATAGGAGTTGATTTAATTGTGCTTTCTCTTTGGTTGTTGAATGAAGTGAAAAGGTAAAATGATAGGCATCAGTATGCATTTCATTCATTACTGAATTTCAATTACTTATTGATTTATTGGCGATTATTGATCGGATTTGTTTGAAACTTCCATATTGATGTGAAAATGTGCATAAAGAAAGGAACTTTGAACTTTACAAACAGGTTACACCCAGATCAGAGTGCTCTGTTCTTGATCTGCACTGTGATAACCCTTAGCCTGCACTGTGATAACCCTTAGCCTGCCACATATTTTTTTATCACTCTGCCCTCTTTCAATATTTATTAGGCAAATCTTTACATTCCTCGGCAAAACCATAGAACATGTATTTTCCATGGCAAACAGTGCAGATCCAGATGAGAGGGCTCCTATAGGAGCTCTCTCATCTGGATCTGCACTGTATGCAAATGCAACTATAGTTGTGACTGGCAGGCTATGGGTTAATCAAGATCTTCTAGCAATTAAATTATTTTATACTGAATGGACTCTTGTCATTGAACACTAATGGACTCTTCCACTTTGAATGTACTCTGCCATTGAACACTAATGGACCCTTCCACTTTGAATGGACTCTGCCATTGAACACTAATGGACCCTTCCACTTTGAATGGACTCTGCCATTGAACACTAAGAGACTGTTCCACTTTGACTATTCAGCATTCCAAGGGTTTAGTTATGGTACTGAGTCTTTATTTCTTACTCCATGCATATTAACATATTACCTTTAGACCTGACCTCTTTGAATAAATCTACCGAAAAGGAACATTTACTCTTAAAAAGCTAAAATTAGAATTGTGTAGTTTCCAAACCATTGTGATAAATAGAGCATTTGTTCCTATGGAGCAAATGCTCTCTTTATCACAATGGTTTAATAAGGCGTCAGAAGGCGACAGTATAAGGATATGGATAAATGTGAGAAATAGTGACATCATGGATATTAATTAGATATTTATTTTTAGCTTGTCTGTTTCGAAGCTATTGTGATCACTGGATCGTAGACGTTGTCGTTGTTGTCATTGTCGTCGTCGTCTGCGGTGGCTGAGTGCAAAAACTTTAATGTAGCTCATTACTCGAAAAGTATAAGAGGTATCAGCATGAAACTTCATAGGTTAGTAGATCTCATTGAGGTGAAGGGGCCCTTCATAAGAACCATAGCGCTTGATTTCAAAATTTGGGAGTTGTGGCCCTTTATTTTTTATATATTTTTTTTTATTTAGCTGGACAAGCACCAAATCAGACAAGCGTTGGTGCCGCATGCGGCTCTTGTTACAATAGCATGTAAACATAGGAATGTTTTGCCATGGCAGAGACCATTAAGAATCAGATATATATATTTGATTATATGGCTACTGGAGCCATCTGGTCTTGGTCTACTCTATTAGCAATAGGCATATTTATGGAGTAGACGGTTAACACTTTCCTTAACTCTTTCCCTCATATAAACGTGTTTTCACGCATTTCCAAACAGAGTAGACCCAGATCAGACGGCTTCTATAGGAGCCGTCTGATCAGGGTCTGCTCTGTTTGTTAATGGAATTTGATAGATCTGTTTCTTTACTTTCTAAAATTGCTACAATGTTCCATCCCGCCAAATTTCATTATAACAATTTTGTCCATGAATATTCAGTAATTGATATTTGGAATAAACATAGAACAGGGAAAGGGTTAAAGTGTTGCATATAACTATCAATAGAAAATATATGCAACCATGTGGCAGAGAAATTGAAAATGGTGGATAAACTGTCACCATCTAGGCATTCTGAGTTCTGTATGACTTACTGTTCATGGTTTTAAAAAAGGAATTTCCACTAATAGCTATTACTAAATGGGTTAATGTTTGTTGTAATTGTGGCTTCACCACTGTAGTCCGAGCTTCTTTCTTCTGTAATTTAGCCCTAATAGGTGCTGCAATTTCATAACCTATTATTGTTAACCCTTTCATGGACAAAAAAGTTGTAATGAAAGTTGAACATTGTTGCCATTTTAGAAAGTAAAAAACAGATCTTTCAAATTCCATTAGCAAACAAAGCAGACCCTAACCAGACGGCTCCTATAGGAGCCGTCTGATATGGGTCTACTCTGTTTGCAAATGCTTGAAAATGCATTTATATGAGGGAAAGGTTAATCAAACATACCACAGAAAAAAGTCTCCTACCTGTATTGTAACATTGTAGTATCACATGTCACATACAATTATAGATTATTGTAGTATCACATGTCAAATGTAATTATAGATTATTGTAACATTGCAGTATCACAGGTCGGATATAGATCCAGTTTACAGTAAACCCTGTCTAAAGAGACCACTTGAAAGAAGTCAGCTGTCATTCTGAGAGATGGGTACACTCCTTACTTGATAAACAGGCACTTAAAAACAGAGTAGATCAAGATCAGACAACTTCTGTATTAGCAGTTTAACCCATTACTTTATAAATATGCCTTTCTACGCCTTTGCAAACAGAGGAGACCCAGATCAGACGGCTCCTATAGGAGATAATATGCTTATGACATACTATAGATATGATTCTTCAGTTTCTGCCAGGACCAATCCAAAGATTCCTGTGTCCATGTGCCAATATTCATGACATCATTATTTCTTACATGAATATTCATGGAGTAACGGGTTGATCAGTCCGTATAGACAGTATAGTCTTAGAGCTGATTCTACAGGTTCTGCCTGGCTCTAAATTTCATCGCGCATGAAAAATTATGCCGTAATAAAAAATCAGTTGAGTTATATATATAGTATCATTAGTTAATTTATGGAGTAAATGGTTATTGCAGGATATTTGAAATGCACAAAGCTTTCTAAATTACGTTTATGCTGTATTAACCCTTCGCTTGCTATTCACGTCAATATACGTACCTGTAAATAGTGAAGACCCAGATGAGACAGCTCCTGCAGGAGCTGTCTCATCCGGGTCTGCACTATTTACAAATTGATTGTACAACCAGTGCACTCCACAGCAGTGATTGCACAGCGAAATATGTGTACACAGTGAAGATATATGGAAATATACAACAGGGCATGGGTAAAGAAGGAGAAATGTATTTTAAAATTCAGCAAGCGATGTTCCTTTTCTCTAGATGCTACTGTACTTTGTGTGACAGTGTAATCCCAGTGTTGTTGGCTTGTCCTTTACTTGATAATATCACATTTCTACACCTTTATGAGCAGAGTAGACCCAGACCAGACAGGAAGTTCAGCTTGATGCTGCAATACTTTGTATATTTGTCATCTGGCTTGCATGATCAAAGTCTGCTTTCAGGTCTATTGTGAAATTTATTGCCTAGTGTCAAGGGGGGGGGGGGGTGCAGACAATTATATTCCTAAAGTAGGAAAGTGGCGATGTAGAAAAGTGGCAAAGAATGATAGGTGGGTGAGTAGGATAGTTGGGAGAGTAGGGAAATTTCTTACAGATGAAAATGATGTATATTAAATGTTAGTTAGCAGAATAAATAGTAGTTGTGTCCTGGCTGCAGCTACTCATGACCAGGGCAGATCAGTATCACTAGTTAGCAGAATAAATAGTAGTTGTGTCCTGGCTGCAGCTACTCATGACCAGTACAGATCAGTATCACTAGTTAGCAGAATAAATAGTAGTTGTGTCCTGGCTGCAGCTACTCATGACCAGTACAGATCAGTATCACTAGTTAGCAGAATAAATAGTAGTTGTGTCCTGGCTGCAGCTACTCATGACCAGTACAGATCAGTATCACTAGTTAGCAGAATAAATAGTAGTTGTGTCCACTTCAGCTACCGACCAGTACAGATCAGTAACAGTAGTTAGCAAAATAAATAGTAGTTGTGTCCACTTCAGCTACTGACCAGTACAGATCAGTAACAGTAGTTAGCAAAATAAATAGTAGTTGTGTCCACTTCAGCTACTGACCAGTACAGATCAGTAACAGTAGTTAGCAAAATAAATAATAGTTGTGTCCACTGCAGCTACTGACCAGTGCAGATCAGTATCACTAGTTAGCAAAATAAATAGTAGTTGTTTTCTGGCTGCAGCTACTCATGACCAGTGCAGATCAGTAACAGTTTGAGTAAATCTCTTACAGATAAAAATGATGTATGTTAAAGGTTAGTAAGCAAAATAAATAGTTGTTGTGTCCACTGCAGCTACTGACCAGTGTAAATCAGTTTCACTAGTTAGCAAAATAAATAGTAGCTGTGTCCTGGCTGCAGCTACCAGGGCAGATGAGTATCACTAGTTTGCAAAATAAATAGTAGCTGTGTCCTGGCTGCAGCTACCAGGGCAGATGAGTATCACTAGTTTGCAGAATAAATAGTAGCTGTGTCCTGGCTGCAGCTACCAGGGCAGATGAGTATCACTAGTTTGCAGAATAAATAGTAGCTGTGTCCTGGCTGCAGCTACCAGGGCAGATGAGTATCACTAGTTTGCAGAATAAATAGTAGTTAATGTCCGCTTCATCTACTGACCAGTGCAGATCAGTAACAGTTTTTCACTATGCAGTGGTCAATCTGGGTCTACATAGCTCTTTCATTTCTCCACCAAACCCTATACTGTGACCATTCAGATCAGATGGCTATTGTAGGAGCTGTCTGACTGAGTGGTCACAGTATAGGGTTTAGTGGAGAAATGACGATTTTAGTATTTGGGTACGCACCCTTATCTGTAGCTCTAAATTTACCCATCTTTTGTATGCTTCCGTGTCGGCCAATTGCTTGTGGATTGGTGTCTTGCTTAGTTGTTTGCTATGAATGCAGAATAATCATTGATGCACGTTATGTAATGCATTTTACAGTAAAACCTCCTTTTAAAAATTAGATGTGTTTAGTCAGGTGGCTACTTGCCCCTTTCCCTGTGTTTAGTCAGGTGGCTACTTGCCCCTTTCCCTGTTCAATATTCATGTAAAAAATAATGATTCATTAGCTGGATTTTTATATAGTAAACTTTTCAAGGAGACTTTTTGCTTTGACAAAACTGTAGAATCAGATCTATATCATGTCAAAAGCAAACAGAGCAGATCCTGATCAGACAGCTCTTATAGGAGCCATCTGATCTTGGTCTACTCCATTTGCAAATGCATCAAACTGCGTTTATATGAAGGAAAGGATTAACCCATTACCTCATAAGCTATTTTTAGATACAACCTCTTTGAATAAATCTACCGAAAATGAGCATTAACTTGAGAAAAGGAAAACATTAGAATTTTGTAGTTTGAAACCATTGAAACCTATAGGAGCAAATGCTCTATTTATCACATTGGTTTCACAAAGTGACTTTTACAGAGTCGTCAAAAGTCGTCAATATAATGAAGGAAAGGGTTAATGCAGGATGAAAGTCTTGCAGAAAATTTCTAAAGGAGCTTTTCTGTACTCACTTTTCATTAAGGTGTCATCTGTCATACAGATTCGAACTTGGGTTAAGATGGGTTTTACTGTATATTTCAAATGCATAGTTCTTATTATTATAAGTTGTACCAGTGAGAAGTGGCAAACAGCATCGGACCAGACCAGCAAAATATTTGAAATGTTTGATCTGGGTCATCACTGATAATTATTGCCCAGCTGGACAGTTGTCCAGATAAGATGCGTAAATTTAAACATTTTCAACAATAGCTTCATTATTCTCCACCAAACCCTATACTGTGACCACTCTTTAGAATCATCTCAAAGAGATGATTCTAAAGAGTGGTGACAGTATATGGTTTGGTGAGGAATTGAAGATTTAGTATTTGAGTACGCAGCTTTATCTGTAGCTCTGTTAATATGAAGACATATTCATTTTGCTGATGAACAAAACTGTAGACCAGATGTGTAGTTAAGAAATGTAGATATATTTTTCCTGCCAGAACCTATTTTGAAAGTATGCATTAGTTTGATGCAGAAATAACTCATTAAGCCTTTCCCCATAATAAATGCCTTTTCACGTCTTTGCAAACAGGGTAGATCCAGATCAGATGGCTTCTGTAGGAGCTATCTGATCTGGGTCTGCTGGGTTTGCTTAAATGCAATTATAATAGACCTTCCTCCCTAAAGTTTCTACCAATACCAAAAGATCATGTGTACATAATTATGCTATGATTAAAAATGAGCTAATTCATTTTCATGATGTCATTATTTCTTTCATGAATAATCAACAGTTAAAAAAAACCCAACCAAACCCATCGGAAGAATTTTTACAGACCAGTGTATTTTCTAAGCAAAGTAGTGACATGTTTTCAGTTAATCATTTGATTGTCTTTTATATGAGTTAAGTATGAATAATGTATATTCTTACAGGGATAACATAACTATGTTTTGTGAAGCCGTGTCTGTCTGTCTGTCTGTCTGTCTGTCTGTCTGTCTGTCTGTCTGTGTCTGTTCTGTTCTTTTCTGTTTGTTCTGCCATGTCCGATCTGACTGTCTTTCTGTGTGTCTGCCTGCCTGCCTGTCTGTCTGTATGTATACATACATCTGTCTTTCTTTATGTCTGTCTGTCTGTATGTATACATACATCTGTCTTTCTTTATGCCTGTCTGTCTGTTTGTATACATACATCTGTCTTTCTTTATGCCTTCTGTCTGTATGTATACATACATCTGTCTTTCTTTATGCCTGTCTGTTTTTCAGTCTTCTCTTGTGCATTAGAAAGTAGAATTTAAAACTCCAAAAGTATTACCAGAATTCACAACTGTATTTTTTATGTATCGATATATTTACCCTTTAATCTACTATGAACAAGTTAATATCTTAGAACAGGTTGAAAAACTGAAACGTTTGAGCCTCAGAATGCAAAGTTGATGATGTTTGTAAACAGAATACACTTTAGAACATTTGCTGTTAACCCCTTACAGACATGTACTTCATAAACTCTCTCCACTCTAGCTAGAACATTTGCTGATAGCCAATACTTACTACATAAACTCTCTCCACTCTAGCTAGAACATTTCGAGGGCTTGGTGCAAAACTATTCTAACTCCTTCACAAAGTGAAGGAGTTAGAATAGTTTTGCACCAAGCCCTCGATTTGTAAAAATGGTAGCCAATACTTCATAAACTCTCTCCACTCTAGCTAGAACATTTGCTGGTAGCCAATACTTACTACATAAACTCTCTCCACTCTAGCTAGAACATTAAATTTTGTAAAAATGGTAGGCAATACTTACTTCATAAAATCTCTCCACTCTAGCTAGAACATTTGCTGGTATCCATTACTTACTACATAAACTCTCTCCACTCACATAGAACATTTGCTTGTAGTCATTATTTACTACATAAGCTCTCTCCACTCACATAGAACATTTGCTTGTAGTCATTACTACATATTAAGCTCTCTGCACTCACTAGAACATTTGCTTGTAGTCATTATTTACTACATAAGCTCTCTGCACTCTCTAGAACATTTGCTTGTGTCCATTACTTACTACATAAACTCTCTGCACTCACATAGAACATTTGCTTGTAGTCATTACTACATAAGCTCTCTGCACTCACATAGAACATTTGCTTGTATCCATTACTTACTACATAAGCTCTCTGCACTCACATAGAACATTTGCTTGTGTCCATTACTTTCTACATAAACTCTCTGCACTCACATAGAACATATGCTTGTAGTCATTACTACATAAGCTCTCTGCACTCACTAGAACATTTGCTTGTAGTCATTATTTACTACATAAGCTCTCTGCACTCACATAGAACATTTGCTTGTATCCATTACTTACTACATAAGCTCTCTGCACTCACATAGAACATTTGCTTGTATCCATTACTTACTACATAAGCTCTCTGCACTCACTAGAACATTTGCTTGTAGTCATTATTTACTACATAAGAAATATCTTAAAGAATCTTTAACCCTGTACTGCGTGCATATTTATGTAAGAAATAATGACACTGAATATTAATTAATTTTTACCATAGTGCATGAACAGAGGACACTTTAGCCATGATAGAAACTGTAGAACGAACCCTGGGTCAACTCTGTTTGTAAAGGCATTAAAAGGCATATTTATGGAGTAAAGGGGTACTTTCTATGCCTTTGCAAACAGAGTAGACCCAGATCAGATGGCTCCTATAGGAGCCATCTGATCAGGGTCTGCTCTATTTGCTTATGGTATGATATAGATATGATTCTACAGTTTCTGTGTCAATGTGCTGTTATAACAAATAAATTTGATATTCATGATGTCATTATTTATGAATATTCATGGAGTAAAGGGTTAAAGATCAAGGTAGAGGACAGTCTTTGTTGAAAGTTTCTGGGGTATTGGATTGAGAATTTTATTCATATTAATGTCATTACAGATCACCCAGCAAGCGTTACGCACGGCGGACAGTCGGAGGACATACCAGAAATGTGATTTTAGTGGAAAGAAACACTATAGATGGGTATCGTAACATACCCAAATCACGGACTTTTTCGGGCAGCACAGCCCAGAATTCTTCTCATCATTCATTTCATCGTTATGACGGGATTAATCATCATCAACGAGCAACATTGCCACACGATTATAAAGTCGGATCAGCCTCACAGACATCACTTCATTCAGACAAGTCAGATGAGTAAGTAGATAATTATTATACACAGAGCTACAGATAAACGGGCCTACTCATTTATTAACCCATTACCTCATAGGCTATTTTTAGATCCAACCACTTTGAATAATTCTACCGAAAAGGAGCATTAACTAGAGAAAAGGACAATTTTAGAATTCTGTAGTTTGAAACCATTGTGATAAATAGAGCATTTGCTCCTAAAGGAGCGAATGCTCTATTTCTCACAATGGTTTCAACAGGTGTCTTTTGCAGAGGCGTCAAAAGACGTCAGTATGAGCGAACGGGTTAAAATCATCATTTCTGCACCAAACCCTTTCTAAAGAGTGGTCACAACAGTATAGGGTTTGGTGCAGAAATAAAGAAGTTATCCTTGAAAATGTTTTAATTTATGCTTCTTATCTGGGTTTCTGTTATACATATGAGAATTTACACTAATTACTGGAAATATTTGGACGGACAAGCTTAGACCAACAGTGCAGACTTAGAGCAAACTCTGAGGGAGCAGTTTGATCAGGGTCTACACTATTTGCTACTGTGTCAGTCTTATTTAACACATTACCTCATTGGCTATTTTTAGACCTGACCTCTTTGAATAAATCTACCGAAAAGGAGCCTTTACTAGAAAAAAGGGATTTTTTTTTAGAATTGTGTAGTTGTGAAACCATTGTGATAGATATAGCATTTGCTCCTAAGAAGCAAGTGCTCTATTTATCACAATGGTTTCAAAAAGTGTTTTTTACAGAGGTGTCAAAAGGCGTCAATATGAAGGAATGGGTTAAATTATCAAGATGGTGCCACGTTGACTTATTTAGCTTTTCCCACTGGTGGAAAGTGGGATTTGCGTTTCCGAATATTAATTGTATATAGGGTACCTCTGTAGTCTTGTTAGCAGTGTTGATCCAGACCAGAGGAGATTGAAAATGTTGCACATGATAAATACAGTATCATCAGTTTCTGAGAGGCTTTAGTATCTTGCCATATTGCCATTTTGTATACTAAGTAATTGTCTTCTGTTAAAATTGCTGTCTTCCACAAGCCTCAAATGTGATTTTGTATCCTTTTGCATAAATATAGTCAAATTGAAACAGTTTAGATCCTGATGAGACTGAGTTACTGGACATCTTCTGGATCCAGACTGTTTTTCATAGGTTATGATGCTAGCATTCAAACAGTTTGGATCCAAATCTTATACAGAGACTCATTTTTGTCTACAGTGTGTTTTAATCTCCACTGGTACCATTCTCGATGACAGAGATCTTTACATATTTTTTGCTTTGATTGTGATGCAAATGAAAAAGTTCTGGTATTAACTCTGTTTAAACCCATGTTGCTATTAGATGGTGACCAGGATCTCAAGGAGTTTGAATCCTTGTGAAACATGACAGCTCATTGGCCGAATCATTGTGACACATGACAGTTCATTAGTTGAATCCTTGTGACATGTGGCAGTTCATTGGTTGAATCCTTGTGACACATGGCAGTTGATTGGTTGAATCCTTGTGACACATGGCAGTTGATTGGTTGCTCTTATTCTGTTTCCTATAACCCTTTTCCTACTAAGTATGACTGCGGGTGCCGTCTGCATATAACTGAAATACTGTTGGTCGGACGTTAAACCCAACTCACTCACTCACTAAGTATGACCTGATTGGCACTTGTAAGGTAGGATCTGGTTTGACATCAGTTTTACAGCAGAATATAGGTTAATCCTTTTCTCCATGAATATTCATGTAGGAAAATACGATGTCATGAATATTAATTAGAATAATTTGTTATAAAAGCACATGGACACATGCATTTTGACAGAAACTGTAGAATCATATCTACATTATATCATAAAGCAAACAGAGCAGACCCTGATCAGACTGCTCCTATAGGAGCCATCTGATCTGGGTCTACTCTGTTTGCAAAGGCATAGAAAGGCGTATTTAAGGAGGAAAGGGCTAATCCTTTACTTAATAGAGATGCCTTATCACGCCTTTGCAAACAGAGTAGACAGAGCTCAGAATGATGGCTTCTGTAGGAGCCTTCTGATCAGTGTCTGTTCTGTTGTTTTATGACATAATATAGATCTGATTCTATCGTCTTTAATGGTCAAACTAGCATATACCCATATACCATTAACCCTTTCCCTCATATAAACATGTTTTCACGCTTTTGCAAACAGAGTAGACCCAGATCAGATGGCTCCTAGAGGAGCCATCTGATCAGGGTCTGCTCTGTTTGCTATTGGAATTTGAAAGATATGTTTCTTTACTTTCTAAAATGGCTACAATGTTCCATCTTCCATATTGCGTTATAACTATTTTGTTCATGAATATTCAGTAGGTATTGAAATTTGTATTAAACATAGAACAGGGAAAGGGTTAAACAAATTCAGCTAATAAATATTACTGATGTCATTATTTCTTGCATGAATATTCATTTTGCTGAGGATTAAGAATCTTTGCATGGCCAGCATACCTAGTGGTGGATGTCCTGTGGTGATCACCCGGTTATCACCCTGCCCACCAAATATCTATCCATTGTGTGATCAGAGCTGTAAGTATGAAGTGCAGGAAGTCTAAATAAGATTTATATTTCTTCACCAAACCATATCTTGCTGTTACACATTAGAATCACATATCGAAGGCATTTTTAGTGGAAGCAGCATCTTATGTATAGCTCTAGTGGCCCTTAAGTCAATACACATCTTATGTACAGCTCTAGTGGCCCTTAAGTCTGTACACATCTTATGTACACCTGGTAGCCCTTAAGTCTGTACACATCTTATGTACAGCTCTAGTGGCCCTTAAGTCAGTACACCACATCTTATGTACAGCTCTAGTGGTCCTTCCCTAGGTTAGTACACATCTTATGTACAGCTCTGATGGTCATTCCTTAAGTCAGTACACATCTTATGTGCATCTCTAGTGGCCTTGCCTTAGGTCAGTACACATCTTATGTACAGCTCTAGTGGTCCTTAAGTCAGTACACCTCTTATGTACAGCTCTAGTGGCCTTGCTTTAGGTCAGTACACATCTTATGTATAGCTCTAGTGGCCCTTAAGTCAATACACATCTTATGTACAGCTCTAGTGGCCCTTAAGTCAGTACACATCTTATGTACAGCTCTAGTGACCTTGCTTTAGGTCAGTACACATCTTATGTACAGCTCTGATGGCCATTCCTTAAGTCAGTACACATCTTATGTACAGCTCTAGTGGCCCTTCCTTAGGTCAGTACACCTTTTATGTACAACCCAGTGGCCTTGCCTTAAGTCAGTACACCTCTTATGTACAGCTCTAGTGGCCTTGCCTTAGGTTAGTACACATCTTATATACAGCTTTAGTGGCCCTTAATCAGTACACATCTTATGTACAGCTCTAATGGCTCTTCCTTAGGTCAGTACACATATTATGTACAGCTCTGATGGCCCTTCCTGACATTGTTGTACACTGTTGTACATGTTGTGTGTTCTTGCTGGATTTACTCTCTACAGAATTCAGATAATATAACATTTGCACATAATGGAGACATAGATTAGAGTGTTGTTTGAAGAATAGTTTTATCCTTTAAAGTCAGTCATTTCAGATGAAATGGGTAGAGCCACTGCCAATATAAAATACAGAGCTGCAGATAAGGGTGCATACCAAATACTAAAATCATAATTTCGCCACCAAGCCATATACTGTTACCACTCTTTAGAATCGTCTCTTCGAGACGATTCTAAAGGATGGTCACAGTATAGGGTTTGGTGGTGAAATAAAAGAGATATGCTTGAAAATGTTTAAATTTACACATCTTATCTGGACCACTTGCGTTTATGAAGAAAAGTGATGAGGATGAAGGTTTTAGCTAACAGCCAGTGCAGACATTAATCAGAGGGCACATACACTAGTTTTTGTTTTTAGCATTCAAATAGAAAAAAAATTTATCACACAATATTTTCTCCACTTCTTGAGTGATGACAATCTCGTAGCAGAACATAGGTTCTCCTCATTGCCTGGCAAACGTGTCAAAGCTGACACTCCCATGTTACAATAACTTCAATACTGCCTTCCCCTTGTCTCCAATGATTGCAAGTGTTGTCAGCTTAACCCTTTACTCCATAAATAAGCCTTTCTATGCCATTGCCAACAGATTCATGTAAGACATCTTGAATGTTAATTAAATTCATTTTCTTAATGGCATAATGAACATTAAATTCATTTTCTTAATGGCATAATGAACACAGAATTTTAATTCCAAGAAAGAAACTGTAGAACCAAATCTATATTAATTCCTAAGCAAACAGAGCAGACCCTGATCAGACAACTCCCATAGCAGCGATCTTATCTGGGTCTATTCTGTTTGTCATGGCATAAAAGGTGTATGGAGTAAAGGGTTAAACATACAGTAAAATAGTCTATTGGAGCCT
The DNA here is from genome assembly GCA_963576725.1 of Azorinus chamasolen. Classification (NCBI taxonomy): domain Eukaryota; kingdom Metazoa; phylum Mollusca; class Bivalvia; order Cardiida; family Solecurtidae; genus Azorinus; species Azorinus chamasolen. Next base: position 8,131,642 of record OY755247.1, on the reverse strand, counting down.
TCTGATCTGGGTCTACCCTATTTGCAAATGCGTGAAAACACATTTATATGAGGGAAAGGGAAAGGCAGATTGTACTGTGCTAGGAAGCAGACCATGGTTTATTTCAAGTGTCTATATGGTATATACAAATCTTTTCCCCAACAAAGTTGTTGAATGTGTCCCTACAAACTGGTATAACTGTTGTTTATTAAACTTAACCTTTATCTGGCTTATCGGTACTTGGCCTGCAACTTCACAACAGTTTGGAACCAGATGAAATGCTAATTAAGCTGGCATCTTGTGAAGATCCAAACTGTTTCACTCTTTTAAGTTTTCATTAGAGCTTGATCAAATTGTATATGAGCTAAACATATTTATTTTCACAGTGGGATTAGGGTGAACCTGAATAAGTTGTTGTCAACAATAAAACACTTGAGAGAACTTGCAGTTTCATGTACCCTATTATTCCTGTCTCTGTTCTGTGTTTATTCCATATTTCAATACCTACTGAATATTCATGAATAAAATAGTTATAATGAAATATAGAATGTGGAACATTGTAGCCATTTAAGAAAGTAAAGAAACAGATCTTTCAAATTCCATTAGCAAACAGCAAACCCTGAGCAGACGGCTCCTATAGCAGCCGTCTGATCTGGGTCTATTCTGTTTGCAGATGCGTGAAAACATGTTTATTTGAGGAAAGGGTTAATCCAAAATATTGAGACATCCATGGGTTTGCAAGGATGAATAGTTTGGCACCATTTTGATAACTTAACATTAGACTGAGAAAGTAACAGACAGTGAAGACCCTAATCTGAAACAACAACTTCTTGAGCAATTTGATCTGGGTCTGTACTGTCTGTCTGAATATCCTGGTTAATTCTGTTATACTGAAATATGGCTAGAAATTGTGCTTTTGGCTTTTGCAACTAGTGTAGAGCTCATAGATGGATCTATCTGTTACATCTGATCATGCAATACTGCTGATGGATGTCAAACAGAGAAGAGCCAGACTAGCAGCTCATAGATGGATCTATCTAAGTGTCATATTTGGTGATACAATACTGCGAATGGATGTTAAACAGTGAAGACCCAGATTAGATGTGACATCTGATTAGGTCTATATTGTTGTAAACAAGCCAACAGAATAAACTGGGACTGCTCTGTTTGTTTATGGGGTACTATAGATCAGTTGTTTATGGGGTACTATAGATCAGTTGTTTATGGGGTACTATAGATCAGCTGCTACTGTTTCTGCCATGGCCAGAAAGTCCCTTGTTCATAATTATGCCATTAAGATCACACTATACTATTCAAGTGATTATTTAGTACATGAGTTTCCCCAAGTCTCCAATTTATTGATGCAGTAAAAGGAAAAGCTGTTTTAACTCATTCTCTGTTGAATTTTCATGCAAGAAATAATGACATCAGAAATATCTGTTTGCTTAATTTTTTATGGCGTATATGTACACTGGTAATGTTTCGATATTGATACAAGCTGTATACATGTAGTGAGATAGATTTTCAATTTCATAGCAAACAGAGCAGACCCAGATCAGATGGCTCCTATAGGAGCCATCTGATCTGGATCTACTCTTTGCAAAAGCGTGCATAAGTGTTTAGGGTAGGGTTAAACATCCTTGAGCAGAATAAACAAGACAGTTTTAAAAAACAGGTTATAATTCAGGGCTGACTTAATCCTTTGGGAACTGTACTTCCTATACAAATAGTAATGATCCAGATCAGATGACAAGGAACTTGTTTGTCATCAGGATCTATTTGACACTCTGACTTAGATTTTGAAAGGGCAATGCTCTATTTATCACAATGGTTTCTTAACTACATGATTCTAAAATTTTCCTTTTCTCTAGTAAATGCTCCTTTTTGGTAGATTTTTTCAAAGATGTTAGGTCTAAAAATAGCTTATGAGGTAAAGGGTTAAAGATGACGCCATTTTTATTTTTCTTACAAGTCACTTTATGGAGACTCTACTGTATTTGGTATTGACCGACACATACTCAACTGTAATCCAAGTAGAACTTCTGCTTAGGTTGGGTGGAGAGATCGATTTGGCAAATGTACAAATTAGCAAAACAAAAGATTTGAAAAGGAAATTCAAAGCTTTTGTACTTCTTATAGATTAACTGTAGGTAATCACTCTTCGAAATCTCCTCAAGCGTAATTGCAAAATGGAATTTTCTAATTGTTAGTGATTGAATTTTGTGCTTTGGTATTTGTAGGGTTAGCTTGCTGCAAATAAGTAAGGGGAGTTAAAGAAAATTGATTTTAATTGAACCTGCACACAAAGTAATTTTTCATTTGCAATAATAATAGTCGTCTGCTTTAATTCTTAAAATGAAATTTGTCTTATCTCTTTGCAAAATATGGTCAAAGTGTCAGACAGCTTGGATCCTTCGAACTGTTTGCATAGGTAATCACAGTTTCACCTCTAATGTGCTTTAAACATCTTTAACCCATTCCCTCATATTGACGCCTCAGCAAAAGTCCCCTGTTTAAACCATTGTGATAAATAGAGCATTTGCTCCTATGGGAGGAAATGATTATGCGCTATTTATCACAATGGTTTCAATTTAACTACAAAATTTAAAAAAAATCCTTTTCTCTAGTTAATGCTCTTTTTGGGTAGATTTATTCAAAGAGCTTGAGGTTGGATCTAAAAATAGCCTATGGAGGAAAGGGTTAAGCTATGGGCAAATTTGTGATAGTCGCATTCTAATAGATGAACAAACCGGTTGTCACATCAGCTCTAGTCTGGTTTGCACTATGATTATATGATTTAAAAAGTATTGAAGCAGCTTATCTACCTTCAGAATTGAAGAAGACATAGTATTTGGCAGGTAATGGATTTCACAGCTTAAATGGTTTATTGGGGACGTTTTTGGTTTTCCACGGTTTGTTATAGTGTATGATGCAACTAAGCTACGAGAGTTACCAGTTCTTTGTTAGCCAGTTACCAGTTCTTTGTTAGCACTGTACCTCCTTAAATGCCTTTAGGCCCTTTACAGAGTAGACCCAAATCAGATGGCTTCTGTAATAAAGGGTTCAATAACCCTGATCATGGTCTGCACAGTTTGTCATTCAAACTTCAAAGTGTGACCTTTCACACTGAATGAACTCTCATACAATACTGATGGGTCATTCTACTTTGAATACTCCCCATTCAAAGGATTGCTTTATTTACCCGTAAATGTTAATATAAAAATGGTATTTGTACTGGCTCATTGGCAGAAAAGATTGCTTTTGTTCGATAAATCACTGAAACGATTACATGCTTTTCTTTAGATGTAGTTTAATTAACCTGAAATCTTTTAATTCCCTTCAGAAATTGTTAGCATATCTTAATTGTTAGCAAGTATGTGAAAAGTATACTCTGAGCTACAGGTGACATGTACAGTGCGTACACAAATACTAAAATTGTCATTTCTCCACCAAACCCTATACTGTCACCACTCTTTAGAATTGTCTCGAAGAGACGATTCTAAAGAGTTGTCACAGTATAGGGTTTTGTGGAGAAGTGAAGGATCTGTTGTTGAAAATGTTCAAATTTATGCGCCTTACCTGGAGATCTGATATACCTAAAGTGTGACTCACTGAATTTTAGGACACAAATGTACAAGCATTTGCAGACAGTGTAGGCTCACATTAGAGGACTCCTTGGTATGCACTGCTCGTCTTTCCAAATCCTCTAGCAAAATGTACCTTTCTTACTGAATGGACTATTACATATGATCATTAAACAGTGAAGGGCTACATCACTATGAAAAAACCATTCAAAGGTTTAACCCATTCCCTCATAGGCTATTTTTAGACCCAAACTCTTTTTATAAATCTACCAAAAAGGAGCATTTATTAGTGAAAAGGAAAATTTTAGAATTATGTAGTTTTGAAACCATTGTGATAAATTGAGCATTTGCTCCTATGGAGAAAATGCCCTATTTATCACAATGGTTTCATAAAGTGACTTTTACAGAGGTGTCAAAAGGCGTCAATATGAGGGAAATGGTTAACCCTTTACTCCATGAACATTCATGTAAGAAATAATGAATATTAATTAGATACATTGTTATAACAGCTCATGGACGAAGCAAATTTTGGCCATGACTGAAATTTTAGAATGCTATCTTTATTATATCTTAAGCAAACAGAGCAGACCCTTTAGGAGCCATCTGATATGGGTGTACTCTGTTTGCAAAGGTATAGAAATGCATATTTATGGAGTAAAGAGTTAACCCTTTCAATGCTGAACTCAAGCAGGTCAAGCTTACTGTAAATATTCATGGATTTGTTTAAAGCAGAGCTTTTATACAGCTTTTATACAGCCTGCTACTAATGCCATCCCTAATCCTTCACTAAAAGTTTGGATCCAGATCAGATATTTAGTAATTCAGCATCTGATCAGCATCCAATCTGTTTGACATTTGACCAATAGTTTCTAACCCTTTCCCTCTTCTATGTTTGTTTCAAATTTCAATACATATTAAATACTCATGGACAAAATAGTTCTAATGAAATATGGAAGGTGAAACATTGTAGCTATTTTAGAAAATAAGAAACAGTTCTTTGAAATTCCAATTAGCAAACAGAGCAGACCCTGATCAGATGGCTCCTATAGGAGCCATCTGATCTGGGTCTTCTCTTGTTTGCAAATGCGTGAAAAGGCATTTATATGAATGAAAGGGTAAAAACTAAGCTAACTGAATAATGGTTAAAAAGGAACGTGTTTTTCAAGCAGATGAACTTTTTCATTGCAAGAGAATAGATGATAGTACAAAGGCTATATCAGTAATCTTTAAACCAAATATATGATAAATTTTAATCACAAACACAAATTACATTTTGATATTGATAGTTGTTGACTCTGATCTCAAAACTGTTGCAATGACTTGGAAAAGTTTACCCCCATTGGCCTAGCGTTTATGTATGGATGAAAACAGCCATAGGTGCTTTTATTTTTATAGAGCTGACACTGTTTGACTATCCTTTATTACAATTTGTACAAACTTGGAAACAATTTTGCACTGATCATGTTTGGATCAAGATGGGACTCCAAGGAACTCGGCATTATATGAAGAATCACATCTTATATGTTCTCTAATTTTGCGTTTTAAAATTACATAGGGGAAAAAACTCATCTCTTAAAATTGAAATTAATGGCAGAGAACTTTCCTTAGTTGACTAAGAGTAAGTATATTAGTATATATCTAAATATTTATGTACGGTCATGGTGTAATGGAGTGAACTTGTCCTTAAAGCAAACTAACTCTAGATCTAGTGTAATGGCATTTGGGATTATTTGGTAGTGATAGGAAAAAGTAGATTCAAATCTGTATTATTCTATAAGCGAACTGAGCAGACCCTGATCTTGTAGGAACTATACATGATCTGGGTCTACTCTGTTTGCAAAGGGGTTTAAAGGCATATCTAACTATCTATGGAGTAAAGGGTTAAACCAATATACAAGAGTTTTTTGTTACCTGATGCAGTCTTTGTAACAATTATCTTCTTAAAGTTTGTTTCACTTATCACCAGTTTGTTTCGCTTATCAGCAGGTTTGTTTTCAAAATAAGTATTTCCATCTTCCTATCATGACTCAGTGGATATAAATTTGTGATACTCAAAACTTGTTTAAGAATTGATTATCAGTCATAGCACTAACCTTGAACATGCTTACAAAACTGACTTCTACTATTATGTGTCTATAATTTAACCCTTTCCTTCATAGAAACACCTTTCTATGCCTCTGTAAAAGTCACTTTTTGAAACCATTGTGATAAGTAGAGCATTAAAATTTGCTCTATTTATCACAGTGGTTTCAACACTGCACAATTCTAAAAGTTTCCTTTTCTGTAGTAAATGCTCCTTTTCGTAAGAGTTATTCAAAGAGGATGGGTCTAAAAATAGCCTATGAGGGAATGAGTTAAAGCCATAATGGATCAAGATGAGATGTCAAATACTCACGATATAATTGGTCTCAAAGCTTGTGATTAGATCAAAGCATGTTAAGTGTGTGTAACAAATCTGACATGTATAGGATATGGATACACGTCTCTAGTGTAGGTTGATAAGCACTATCAGTCACTCAGGGTCTGTCCTGATCCAAATCGGCATCGACCCTGGGAAAAGATGCATTTGAAAAAGGTCAAACCAATCTTGAGCGATCACAAATTAAGGCTAATATCTGTCCTAGATTAAGTCAGTGAGACAATTGGCCAGCATAATGGGCCTAATCATGCATGGGACATGTAAGACAATGGGAGATCATAGGGCAAAGAGATCTTAATGCAATATGCTCAAGGTAAATAATTCAAGTACTGTGCACATTTGTACAAGAGTTGTAGAGTAAATTAAATTTACTATTAGTAACAAGTAGAATTGCTTTAACCCTCTTTATCTATTGATCTATTGATACAGAGGGTTAAAGCAATTCTACTTGTACAGAGATGACCCAGATCCAATGGCTCCTTAAGAGGTAACTGATCAGGGTCTGCTCTGTTTGATAATAAAATAATATAGATGTGATTTAATAGTTTCTGACACAGTAAAAAATCTCTTGTTCATGATGTGATTTGAGATAGTTGATATCCATGCATTATTTCTTACATGATTTCACATCATATAGCTGTGTAAGAAATAATGACTTTTTATAATGGCACATTAATTAGACAGGAATGTTTTGATATTGGTAGAAACTGCAGTCGGGTCTGTAATAATTTCATTAGCAAACTGAACAGCCGATGATCAGATGGCTCGTACAGGAGCTGTCTTATCTAAATCTACTCTATTTGCAAAGGCGTGAAAATGTTTTTATATTTTCTACTAAGTACAGCCAAATTTGATATATCGAACTTCAAGGGACCTCACAAATTAGTTCGAAATAACAGGAGTTCGAGTTATCCGATTTCTGATCCGGATAATTTCTTAAGTTAACAGCTTAATGCAGTTCCTGTAGGAGCTTTCAGCATTACTTTAGACCTGCATTGAGCTGCCACAGGTGTTTCTAGATATATGTAGTGATACATTAAAGAGCAATTGTGTATTGTAAGTTTTGGAAGGACCAAACTTTTAGTTTGAGTTATCCCGAAGTTTGAGTTACCCGAGTTTGTGATGTAGAAGTTCAACAGTACACTGTATCATTAGACACTGATTGGCCAACAGTACACTGTATCGTTAGACACTGATTGGCCATTGCCAGTACACTGTATCATTAGACACTGATTGGCCATTGCCAGTACACTGTATCATTAGACACTGATTGGCTAACAGTACACTGTATCATTAGACACTGATTGGCTTGCAGTACACTGTATCATTAGACACTGATTGGCCAACAGTACACTGTATCATTAGACACTGATTGGCCAACAGTACACTGTATCATTAGACACTGATTGGCCAACAGTACACTGTATCATTAGACACTGATTGGCCAACAGTACACTGTATCATTAGACACTGATTGGCCAACAGTACACTGTATCGTTAGACACTGATTGGCCATTGCCAGTACACTGTATCATTAGACACTGATTGGCCATTGCCAGTACACTGTATCATTAGACACTGATTGGCTAACAGTACACTGTATCATTAGACACTGATTGGCTTGCAGTACACTGTATCATTAGACACTGATTGGCCAACAGTACACTGTATCATTAGACACTGATTGGCCAACAGTACACTGTATCATTAGACACTGATTGGCCAACAGTACACTGTATCATTAGACACTGATTGGCCAACAGTACACTGTATCATTAGACACTGACTGGCCAACAGTACACTGTATCATTAGACACTGATTGGCCAACAGTACACTGTATCATTAGACACTGATTGGCCATTGCATTTTGAATATTCAGCAGTTCAACAGTACACTGTATCATTAGACACTGATTGGCCATTGCAGTACACTGTATCATTAGACACTGATTGGCCAACAGTACACTATCATTAGACACTGATTGGCCATTGCAGTACACTCTATCATTAGACACTGATTGGCCAACAGTACACTGTATCATTAGACACTGATTGGCCAACAGTACACTGTATCATTAGACACTGATTGGCCAA